>VSDK01009193.1:534416-664416 GCA_009767595.1 Symbiodinium kawagutii | reverse complement strand
AAGCAAACAGCAAGTGAATATCATATAATTCATCAATGAGCCGGTTGAATTGACCAACAACCAGCACTTCAGGATGGACAACTGGAGAGCCCCGTGTCTTTTATGTTTCTCAACTGTGAGGTTTCCTAGCTGCTGTGGGTGCATCCTCGTGAGCGCAAAGGACCTACGACAAGTGGACACAAAGAGGTCACCCTGACCCAAGTAATTAAGGAAACAAGAAAGACCCCAAACCTCAATGTTATGACCGTGCCACTGAGTTGCTGGCACCTTGGGTTTGTTTTTTGGGGTTCGCTCGCGCCAACCCTGTTCAAGCACTTCAACATTGAAATTTGGTGAAATTTGAGGGCGCAAGGGGTTGTGTTTAATGAGATGACATCGTCCACTTGCGCTAGGATTCGCCACTTTCGACTGGAGGCCTCTGGACCAATGCCGTGCTGTGCAACCACAAATGGATTGACAGTCATCTCTCTTCCCAACGGAATTGGAGGACTGATTCTTCACGGTCTGTCCATGTTTTGGTGCAAATCATAGCATTTACGTGAGCTCCACAACGATGAAGAATTCACAATTGCAGGGCAATACCGGCACCATGGGGAAAAATGGGAGGTCCCTTCTGACTATGGACCTTTTGTTGCGCAGTTTGCGGACATCCCCCAGGCGTTGTGCTCCCTGTTCAAGCGGCTTCATTGACAAGTTCGGAGGTTGACAGCATAAGACTGGACCCACAAATTGCTGTCAGGATCAACTTTCTAGGCAGGAAATCTGGAAATCATTGAAAGAGAACCGGCTAACAATCAACAACAATCACCTATTATGACTCATCAACTGCTGGTATTATTGAAAAAAAGACCTGGTTGATTGGACAGTCATAGTACTATCTATCACCTATGATCCATTGGTTGCGATATGTTGCGATGATGCATCTTCTGTTAATTTGCAAAGCATCAATGTCCTTCATCGACTTTCCCCGTTGACCTGAACCATTCATCCTGATCATCCTGAATGTTTTGGCGAGATCCGCGATCGACAAAACAAAAACTTCCAGCTACGACAAAACTATGGATGGCTTATGTGAACCTATCACTATTAATTAATCATTGTTGTTTATGGTTGCCTAACCCCGATTGACAGCCATCAATTGACCATTGTTCCTCTCTATATTGTTGGGTATTGTCTGGCTATTGACCCGTAAGGCCTTAAGGAACCACCATGATCGAGAACCGGTAACAATGAATAGGCATTTGTCAAGCATTTGCTATGAACGAACCATTGGATACACACAAGCCGCTCGTGCATAAGGATGAGACGGCGATTCTCCATATACACCGTTGCTTAGTGTTGCTTACTAACCCCTGTGTCAAACCCCTCTCTACCCTCTGGTGAACCAACCTGGCAACGGAAAATCACCCCTTTGTACAAGAAATCCAGGGAGAACAGCTAGAACTTGTGGATTTTCCATGGCCAGGTTAGTTTCCGGTTAGTTCACCCGAGTGTATGCCCTATTTCACTGCTGGGTATTATCCGCTACCACCACTGCTTCGCTTCAGGCCCCCCATCTCTCCGGTCCAGGCATCCCCACGTTCGAAGATCCGCCAGGTTTGGTGCCACCGGCGGCGCAACGAAACTGGGGAGGCAACGCCAAAGGGTGGGGCTTGGCAGTTGCAAGGTGGGATGAAAGGTCGTTCGAAAACTATTTCAAGTAGAAAAATATGTTTACATAATCATCATCATCATCATCATCATCATCATCATCATCATCATCATCATCATCATCAGTACTACTACTGAAAAAAACAAATCCAATGATTATAAATCATGGTCTACTGTACCTACAGTACATTATGTAGATCAAAACATGTCAACTGGATTTGACACTATGTTCCCCGTTGCGGATGTGCACATGCGCATCTACAAAGGCAACATGAAGCAAGAAGAAAGCATGCTATCAATCAGGTACATACATCGTTTGCCCCTAGTAACATTTTGTCCATCGGAAAGCTATTGCAATAGGCACACAGATGTGTCACATTTCATGGCCAACCATCGTCCGTGTGTGTGTGTGTGTGGGTGGGTTTCCTGCATGTCTCCTGAAGGTAAAACAACATGTCCTACAGGTATGGTACTCATATGGTACCCTGTGCCCGCATACATCCGGTTGACTAATAACGTCCTCACAGTGCTGAACTGCAATGCGGACATCTGCAACACACCGAAGGCGTGCAGCCAGCGCCTTCCTCCATTGTGAGGTTTCGCCACTTGCTGCACTGGCAGAATGACTCCGCAGTCAATGCCCGCGGGCACTGCTGGCACTGCAAGGCCTCAAGCTCCAATTTTCTCAAACAGCAAGCGCGTGCAAGTGGAGATATTTACATATCGCCATCCTCATTGATATAGTCATTCCCGAGCCCAACAAAGGGCTGATCACCATTTAGCGCACCACGTGCTTTAGAAAAGTGCTGCCAAACAGTTCCATGTCTTGCGGGACACAGAAAATTGCTCGTGGGCTCGGCCCTACAGCTTGGAAAGAAACAAATTCGATCATTTGAAAAAACATATCTCTAATAGAACTCATAATTAATAAAAATCGGAATTTATATCAGAATAAATATCACCACGACTGGTTCTGATTTTTATTAAGCTTCTAAAAAACATTTGAAAAAACTTAATAAAAATCAGAACCCTCGTGGTGAAAATGTCCAACCACCGTCCACCGGACCGCTCTGAGGGATCTCTGGGGTCTCCAGCTTCGTGCGGCCACGGCCGTGTGACGGGTCTCGGTGAGCGTCGCAGAGAGGCTCTCCGGGACGCAACGCCTGCAGCGATGACCGGGACAACTTCAGTGGATGATCCAGGATGGTTAATGGCTACCCAGGATGAAGCGAGCCACCCCTGGTTGATGATCATAGGGGGTATCCCCTAAAAGCCAACTGGTTTTCCATTGGGAACCCCCCCTAGTTAATCAACCAGGGGTTTATTGATCCTGGGTTACGATTATAACTGATCTTAAGGTTGAACCATCAATTACCATCAATTGATCCAGTATTCATGGTTCAACCTAGTAATTGATGCTTATAACCACCAGGTTGAATATTACGAGGATAATTACAAATTCACATGTTTTTTTTTCGGGTAAGACTAATTATGTTAAACCACCAGTATTTAGTTTTAATTAAGCGTCAAAAACATAGAGAATCCACCTCTGCGCAAATCGAGGCTGCACATAATATGCTATGATGGTCTCCCCCTCCAGTGGGAGAACCAACCACCATCGGGTCCGGTCTGATAGCTTCTTCCGGTCATATCCGGCCCCGAACCCTTCCTTGGAAACAAGGAATCCAGCCAGGGAAAGTAGGGTGCAAGAACAACTTGTTTGTAAACATTTTGAGTTAAATGGACAGAATAGATTTATCTGAAATCTAAATCTAACATATTACTCATTATGCTTTCAAACAAAAATCCCTTCTCCAATCTTCCCAATCATAGGCACTCCTGGGCCTCCAAACGACCTCCTTTGGCATTGCACAGGGGGCTTCACGGGATGGCTTGCCGTGTATCAACAATCGGCGCTGAGCTTGTTGATTGCTTGTCAGCCACCATCAAGCATCATCTGCAAACTATTGTTAATGATTAGCATATATAGTCTGATTATGAATGATTAGCATATCTTTCACTATTCTTCCACTATCAAGGATTGTGGCTGACCATTTTCACCACCACTTGCCATGATAAGTACAAATCACAATGATGGCGAAAACACAGGATGCCAGGACACCTACCCATCTCACCATGGCCCACCATGGCATCCCCCACCTCTCACCGAGATGAAAAGGCGCCAGTGGGGAACGTGTCCGAAGACTCATCCTGGCGTCGCTCAACCCATGGTTTCGCCATGGTTGATGACGGACAAATAGCGCGTGAGTGGATGTTCATAGTGGTTCAATAGTGGTTAATGTAGTTCATCGTGGTGTGGTTAAAAATGGCACTTGATTTTTTGGTTTATGGCTGAAAACTGTTTGTGATTGCGGCTCATGATGCATGTTCATGCATCGTGGAGAGTTTGATTAGGTAGCTTGTTCACAATGGTTTGACCCTGGGAAAGCTAACATATAGTGGAAAATCACGATCACTGGGAGGATTGGAGGCAACCCCGGTAGCCTAACTTAGAACTTATAACTCAGTAGAGCCCATTGGACACAAGCATCATGCAAAACATGCATAATATCATCATTATGCTGCTGATTTCCGTGCCCCTAAATCTGGTTTTTGTTCTTGATCGGTTACGTCTTACAGGAAAAGTCATGGACTTGACAATCGGACGAAGCTCCTCTCGGTTGTAGCGCAAACGCTGCCTGCAGAAGCTGTCCGGCGTCAACCGGTTTGGCACTTGGTGAAGGATGGATTGCAAGTATTGATGAACTATATAGATGTTTCTCAAATGGGGGACCCTTAAAGTCATCCATTGATCATCTAAAACACACCATGTAGGGATGATTTGGGGTCCCAGATTTTCAAACACACCCATATTGATGTGTGTAGTACTGATGTTGGTCCAATAGTTTGGTGATCAAAAATCACCGCTTACAAAAGCCACGATGTGCAGCTGCCGAAAGCTCGTTACTGAAATGCGGTTACCGTGCAATTCAGAAGAACAACACGCCATAAACAACCAAGTTCATTGAAAATTGACTATACGGCTATGGGTCAATATTAATCAACCAATAATGGGGGATAATAACCAACCATTTCAAAGGGAAACCAAGGGTTAATGATGGGGAACCAGGGGTACAGGATTTTGACCCACTGCCAATTGACTATACATCTTACATTGCGGTGCGTTACCATATGTTGCAGTACCTCCATTTACGATTTGTGCATTGCATACATGCAAACGCTGCATGAGTAACATATGGAAACATATGAACAAGCAATACGAACCGTTGGGATCCATCAAATACCACCGGAAAGCATGATTAGTTAATGATTGGCAATGCTGATTAATAGCCATTGCCTAACCGAAAACCATGCATATCATTGGTCTCAATCGCGTTCTCTCAATTTCTGGCCCAACGCTGCGGGGACGGATAGGGGGCAACCACCGAGTGAGGGACTGTCAGGTCTGCTGAGTCGATGCCAGCGTGTTGACAAGGTCTAGACCCTATACTTACAGCCACCATCCTGACTGTAATCGAAGTGATGGTAAAAATGAAAAAAGCTGAGCAAAAGAACATCCTAATGATAGCGACTAGACCACTGCTTCTTTGGCTGCTGATGGTGATGGCCATGTTCCAGTGGTAGCGGTGATGATGGTCATTCTGATGACTCCCAATCCGATATAATTCTGACGACTTTGCATCTTAAAATGCCCAAAAAATGTTGGGATTATGATTGTGAGTTGTGAAAGCATTGTGATGATTGTCCCACCTGTGTTTCTTGATGGTCGTGACATGTCGTGACGCTTTTCATGCATCCAGCTGAACCGCGTCCAAAATGGGTAGCAAAACATCGAAACTGTTATAATCCCAAACCACTTTCGCGATCACTTTCCCGTCAGCGGCACTTTCGCAACGGAAGCCCTGGATAACGTGTCTTAGCCCACCCTTTCTTCACACGTCTAGTCTGTCCATCTTAGGATCTCACATAGGAGCTTTTGAACTAATAAATCAACTCGAAATAAATACGGACTTGGAAAAGTCCAAATACGGCAGGGTAAGGGGATTCCCAAACACTGCATGACCTTTTTTGGCCTGCGTGAATTGATAGCTGCTACCTTTGATTTGTAGATTTTGTACCTTCACGGCACTTTCGCGTCGGCATTTTGACGGTCGCTTCTTAGATGCACCCTGCAAATTTATCATAGCAACTCTCAACAACAATGTTGACTTTCGCAGTCACTTTCGCGGCAGACTCTTTCTCCCCGCTTTGCGGCCTGAGATTTCACTTTCGCAAGGCATACCCCAGATTACTGATTTGTGCTTTCAACCCCTATGGAAAAATATGAAAAAAATAGTCAACCAACGATTTGTTAAAAATCGTTACTAGGGAAAACAAGCAATGTTTGAAACCACCAGCCGGGTCTATAACAAATTCCTCACTTGAGGGTTTTTGATGTGGCTCAGCTGAAAACCAGCAGACGGTTGTGGCACCGATCACAACTGCCAAGGCCCAAACGTCCAGGTCGCAACGGAGAAATGGTTCTCACATGGCCGCCACCACTCCTGCTTGGCGCACCAGCATGGATAGCCATGGTATTCCAACATGGTTGGAAACGCAGAAAGTCTCAATTTTCCAACTTTCGCCTTCGTTTTTTTAGAGCATCGTTTTTAGTATCTTCCCTATCTTTTTTCGGGCAAAACTCAAGAAAACCTGATGAAACGCCCCTTACTAACCTAATTGTTCATAAACAAGTCCGTCTCATTCCCAAATTTTGCATTTCCCAGTCATAAACCTCTCTATTGGTGGTGACACCGTGTATATCAACTATGGATACCTACGGTGCGGCTCCTGGTTTCTGGGATACAGTGTCGTGTCATGGTTGATGGCACTGGCTACCCAGCTGTGTTGCCGAGCAGCAACCTATGCGCCCAGCAGGGTATGGTTCATCATTGCTACACCCTTGCTGACCTATCGGGAAGGTCTAATTTCCGTTGCCACGTTGGAGTACTGGAGTAGTCACGATAACCTACATCAAGAATCATTGACCTTGGCAGCCATCATGTTGATGTCCATCCCATGCTGATCCAGCGAAGCCAGCTCCTGTCGACCTGCGACGGAATACCTTGGCAGGGAGAGCTGTTTGGGGTAAGGCGGGTCAGGTTCACCTTAGCAGGTTCACCTTTGACCCTGTCGACGTGAACACATGGAAGGAGGCTTGGCACCACTGTCCGCAACCATGGAGGTAGACTTTGGACAACAGAAATGCATGGTCGCCACTTGAACCAACGGTCTGATTTGAAACTTTACGTTTTATTGTCAGCTCTAACTGTAGGCTCGCATGTGATTTACATCATGACACCAACCATTCTGTTGGATAAAGTGTCCCAACATCGTTCAGGCACGATCACTACTATTGAATGCCTCAAAAGTGGGCACCTTCATGCAATGTACCAAAACCTCGAGATAAAAGAAAGCAGCGATTCAATTGAGGTCTGAAATGGACAGCTCTGCAAATCGCAAAGACACATACAAATATGCACATGCACTGCCCCATGGATATATGCGTATGTGTGACAAATAAATGCGTCCGTCCATTAACAAAGAAATGTAAAAACATTGTGTATTAATATGTGTCCCTATCTTATCACCTTGGTTGACCTATCTTATCTCATCGTATCTTTGTCTATCCTTCTATCTACCTATCTATCCTAGTTGTTTCCTGTCCTATCTTACTCTACCTACCCTATCCACCGTATGCTATGCTGACCAAATATCTTTCTATCTTTCCTTGCCTATCCTGTCCTGTCCTACCTTTATGCCTCTATCATATCTACCTTATCCTGTCCTATATTGCCTGCCTATCGCATCTACCCTATCCAATACCATCCTATCCTATCCATCCTATCGTCATAAAATTGTATACTGGTATCTATCTATCTGTCTATCTATCTGTCTATCTATATCTATATCTATATCTATATTTTTCTATATGTGTAGGTAGGCATCGGCTTTGGAGTGGTCGCCTTGCCTCAGCCTTGGGATCTCACACCATCGCAGCCGAAGTGCCACGGCTGTGCAGTCCCTGGATCGTTTCACGCGGGCGGACCACGTGGTTGTACTGAAGCTGCCCGTTGGGCGAAAGCGCCCGGGGGCCATGGAACCTGTGCCGCGGTCAAGCTCGGACACCAGGGTCACCTGCTAAGGCACCACAGTGCTGAGCCGTTCCCATGCCGATGTGTTGACCATACCGAGGTTTCATTTTCTGCGGGGCTCCGGGGAACATGTTCTGCAAAGAAGCGATTTTCCAATTTACTTGGATACCCACCACATGTTTTCCCGTTTTTTTCAAAGATTGGCCCGGCAGAAAATGCTTTGGGCTGACGGAGGCTAAGGATATTTTGCATGTATATACGTAAATTAATACATCTGGAACAAGAAGTTACATGTCCAAGTCCACCAATGGTGCACGGCCAATGTCAATTTAGCTTGGGAACTACCATATTGGTATGCTTTGTATTGGCCCTGGCCCATAGCTATGACAGAACCACTTGGGTTGTCCCAAAATGCTAGCATGACTCTTGACATGCTTCCGGCCCTGACAATCGTTTTTTTTCTCCAACCAATCGCCTATTGGTGCGAGTGGTAGGTTGGACTTTGGATCGGTTTTCAGCATACTGCTCGACCAAGTATTGTACACGCGAAAAGGAACAGCGCAATATTAAACCAAGCATATAACCAGGTTGGTTATCGACCATTAAGCTATGATGAACTATCATTAATCATTAATCACCAATTGAAACTGCCAGCTTCATGTTCGTAACTTCGGCCGTGCCTCTCCGCCTGGAAGTTACCTGGGAACATCAAGGCATAGGCCCAACCATGGGGGAATCACCAGTGCTGGCGGCATGTCAAGCGACGCCCAGTGATGAAACTCATCCACACCTCATGAACACTAGTTCGCCATTGTTTCGGACCAGGGACGCAATCACCAAACACGATATGTGTTTTTGTACGCTTGCAAGCAAACAAAGGCAGAAATCGGTAGAAATACATAAAAATACATGTCACATACCTGCATGTGCATACAGATGTGTGAGTTTTTTTAATGCACCTCGAACGTGTACAACATGCGCATGTATGCAAGTAAGTGTATCTCTATGCATGCTGTGTAATTGCCCCGGCCTTTCACATAACCACACACATACACACACATACACATCCAAATGCATCCAAATCAATGGTTGCATGCGCATACGCACGCACACACACACACACACACACACCAAATCATGCCTACAAAATATGCGTCTGCTATCACAACGAGCACTGACTTGGCAAGGCGACCCAAACTCTGCCACCTTCCAAGCAAAGGTAAACTGTGGCTAGTAGTAGTGCTACTTGTTTCAGCTGCTGTTGGCATCTGTTGCAACCATCATTTCTGGGCCGCCACCAACGGTGACAGGATCATGTGGCACTCATGGAATCTCATGGGGCTGTCATTCCTCGCAGGAGTCGTGCAGCTGAGGACCCCCGCTGACAGCCTGCACTGGAAAGGTCTGACGGCAGGGCTGACTGTTGCCCCAGCCCTGTATCCTGTCGCCAGGGCGCACAGTCTGGTTTGATATGGGCTGACGGCACCTCGAAATCCACTAGCCATGCCCATGCTCACCGCAGAATCCATCCATTTGGGCACAGCTGATGCTGACTGCACTCGCGCAGCAAGTTGCACAGCCCCAAGAGTGACCCAAAATAAAACCTGCCGAGTGCATCCATATGCGCCATGCATCACCATGCAGGTTGTTAGTCATGATTCCTCAAGGTCTCAACCTGTTCTCCGGGGCTTGCTGGCTTTACCATCCCCAGGGTCACCCAGTTCCAAAGAAAAGGCCCTGTGGCCCTGCCCTTGTTGTCCCCACATCCCGTTCAAGGCATTTTTTTGGAGGGAGAATGTTTATTGACCAGTCCGAACAGGGGCCCAAACATTGGACTTTTAACCTTCAAGGCAAGTTGGTCTGCTGCTTTTGTTTTAACAATTCACTGATAAAGGAATATCAATACTTGACCACCAAGTTGCAAGCTAGCTCACCATCAGCCATTACTTGGCACCAACTTATCATTCTTAAAATGCTACTAAACCATGGAAAAATACAAGTTATATATAGATCATGATATAGCATGATTTGCTAGGCAAGTATATGACAGCAGTGGACATTTGATTCACTATACTTTGATATACTAGATAACCATGTCATTGGCTCGTATGCTGCATAACCATTTTTGGATGACTCCTTGCTATTGGATAACCAATTGGCAACCAAAATTGGTTAACCAAAAGCAAGGAGTCATCCAATATTGGATAACCTACTCCACATTGGATGACCAATTCCTGGATGGCTGTGGGTCAAAACCCCGTACCCCTGGTTCCCCTATCATTAACCATTAGTTTCCCTGTAGTTTGTTGGTTATTAACCACCATTATTG
This sequence comes from Symbiodinium kawagutii, assembly GCA_009767595.1. Lineage (NCBI taxonomy): Eukaryota > Dinophyceae > Suessiales > Symbiodiniaceae > Symbiodinium > Symbiodinium kawagutii. The sequence goes on along the minus strand of VSDK01009193.1, from coordinate 654,282 downwards.
GTTGGTTGATATTGACCCATAGCCACCAATTCCTGAATCAATCTTAGGGAACCACGTTCCCTAAGCACCTCTCTGCTGACGGCCCCAGAGTTTCACCTGGTGGCAGGATTCTGTTCGTGGGGTCATGGCCGCCTACAGGTGGTGGTTTGGTTAGAAACATGCGTTCAAAGGCAAATAGATGAGATAGAATAGCAAACAATCAATAGATAGAATAAGATTAGATTGGGCTAGATTAGCCCTCTTTGAAGGGGAAAAAAAACCTGCCAAACTACAGGGAACCCACAGCTGCACACAAGTAGGGCTCACCAAAAAAGGACAGATTAGAGTAGATTATATTATAATTACTATTCTCATCTATTCTCTAGACTGGCAGCTAGTTCGAACATATGTCCTCGTATCATACTGTATGCGGAGATAACAAAGGCTAGACTAGAAGGATAATGAAGTCGGATAGCACGTGTACGAAGTAGTTGGGATCGCTGGGGTGGGCCGGAATGGACAGGATAGGATGGGATACGATGAGTGACAATGGATACAGTAGATAAATCAACACCTACGCAGGGCAAATAGAAAAGTTTTCAAACAAATCGCCAATGGATTAGAATAAATACATGGACAATTTCTCCACAGCATCAAACCATCATCAACTCGTCCAATGATCAAAACATGAACATCGACATCATGAACATGAACATGAACATCATCACCATCTAATCAAACTGGCCATGATAACTGGTTGGTGGTTTGACCCCCTTGAAAAATGTTAGTCAACCAACCATTTGTTAATGCTTACAAGGAAAAACAAAAAATGTTTGGAACCACAAACCAGGTAGTTGGTTAACCATTGCTGTTGCTTACTATCCCCTATTATTAACCACTATTAATGGATGGATGGTAGCTGGTTAACCAATCACCATCTTCATCGGAGATCTCTGTCACAGCACCTGCGCCCAGGGAACGCTTCGGTGCCCAGCCGCCCCGCTGTTCCGTCCGGCCTCGCCGGACGACCGGATCATGGCCCCTGGGGCAGGTGATGGCCGGCAAGGTGGGAATAGATGCCATTTATGTGGTTTCTATGTGGCCAATAATAGATGGCCACAATAATAGTACTGGGAATTAGCATTGCAATAGAAGGCCTAACAATAATAGTAGTAGATGCCTATTGCAATGCTAATTTTCAAAGATCGTGAAAAACAAGGCAAACATAGGCAAAGCATGCCAAAACCCATGATGATCACCATGAATTCACTATGACCGCGAAGGATTTTGTAGGGTAAAACTTCTCATCATGAAACCAAATGACCCCATAAGGCAAAACCATGATGGCTTTTTCTTCGTCTCAATGACTGCACAGGTTCTTCGTCATTTTTGTTTTGAACATGTAGCGAAAAAAGGGATGACCCATGATGCGCCAGGATCACCAGTTGTTTTGCGTGCCAACATGCGCCAAAGCATTGGAACTTCATGGCATGGCCAGGATGATGTTGGAAAGCCTTGGAGCTCCCTTGCGCCAGCCCTGAGGATCGCACGTGAGCACCAGGCAGCCTCGGAGCCGGCGGATGGGTGGACAGCGCCGAAAAACAATGGTGACATGGCACACTGACATCCCAAAATCCACTTAGAAATGACATCAATGACGTCAAATCACTATGGAATTCAGAGGCTTTTCCTTGGAGTCTGCAGGAGTCTCTGGATATCTGTTCTGTTTTCCAGGGTTGGGTACCCGCGAACTATGGATAAATTACCTAGTGCATGCATGTGCACACCATATGGTCAGAACGCCGCTGCCATGGTACTGTATCTCCTGGCCTCGCTCCCCCAATTTAAAGGGATATATGGTTGCCCCTGGCTCCTGGCATCTCCTGGCATCTCATCGCCTCCCTCCCTCACCACCCGCCAGAAATGCGGAGATGATTACGACAAGGTGGCGAGTTGCTCCCCAGCCGTGCTGCAGCGGCTGGTGGGTTGATGTTGGTTTCAAAAATCGTCAGGGCTAAAAGCCAACACTTCTGCAGTGTAACGTTCGTCAGCTCCAGCCACCTACACATGGAAACCCGCACCCCTGTATAACAAACCTGCACGGCTTCTTTGTATAACGTAAATAATAGACTCACTAAGCTTGTAGCCAGTTGCAACTAGCCGGTCGGCGCAGCCTGTCAAATTTGTAGCTAAGTGCAAGATATTGCCAGAGATACAGGCGCCAAGCGATAGCGTGTGGACCCATGTTGATCACGCACACACACACACACACACGACGGTGTTAAAACCGGGGACCCCGTTGGTTCACACTGAAAAAATGAAGAGAACCTTCCAACATCCTCCCATGCTATTTTTTTCGGTGGTAGTGGCCAACGCCCATGTCCCCTACATGCCCCTCTGTTCAAACACCGACCTGCAGGCCGAGAAGGTAGTGATGAAACTGCCTGGCGCTGTAAGGCAACACCAAACAGCAAGGAACAGATCTGTGGAAGTTGGGTTTTTAGACGGGCTATCTTGATTTACAGCTTTAAATTTGCATATATGCAAATGTGTGTTTCTTCAATTTTACCCACAGCATCACACACACATGATATTATATATATGTAGACGTGTGCGCGTATGCTCATGGCAAGTAAGAAGTGTATAGATATCCACTTTTCATATATTGCCAAAAGTAATGATAAGCAAATACATCTAAACTCCAAACTGCACCTTCGTAGAATTACACTTCCCAATGCCTATAAATCACGATGCTATCTGAGCGTAGGTTCACCAGGGCAACGCACACCCCAAACATGGGCCGATCTTCCGGTGGCTAACAGTTCCCAAGAGCACTGATTTCCGCAGCCTGCTCACGCCAGGGCCTGGCGACTGCGGTTCTTTGGATTTTAGGCCCAGGGCTTTTTCAATTCTGAACAAGTTGGCAATTTTTTGGGGGCTGAAAATTTCCCACTGTAGATGCTACTGTAGACTCTCGCCTGATTCAAGTGCATGATTCCAAAGTGGGGAGTGGACGCGGTTCAGCAGCTCGGTTCAATTGCCCCCTTTGGAACATGGGGTTTTGCCAGCTGCATGGTTGGAGCAGCCTGCGCTGTGGAATGACCATTGGTCGATCCAGGCCACCAGTGAGGAGCTTTGAGACACTCTCTTGGAACCATGGTTTCCCTTTGTTGTGCAGATAGGGGGTGGGGTCTTCCATGAAAAGTAAACATGATCCCAATATCAGACAGCAGTGCCGAAGTGACGTAGTGTCGCTATGACCTCCCAGTTACCAGCAAGTCAACATACATTACCAATCGCCAGCCTGACACAAAGGGTGATGGCACTGGACTGCTAGACCCCTACATGCCTGCAGTGCACCCGCAACACTCTGGACACGCCTTTTGCATCCTTGAATGTCATCCCTAGCCCCTAACTGTACAAATTCGAATCGCTTGGAGCATCAAGAGGAAATCAAAATGCTCAGCATCTCCTCGGACGTTGAGCTTCAGGTGCTCATCCTCCGCAGCAGCCGCTTCGACTCATGGCATTGTTCCACAGCCGCTACTATTTGGGAGGACCCACCATTCAAACGCCAGGTGCCCCCACAGCAACCTGGCCCTTTCAGCTTGAGAAATGGGCGGCCTGATCATGGCTCAGATGTCAGGGTGGCCCCTCAAGCAGCGAGAAACTACGACAGCAATCGATCCTCGCGCAGTGAGATTGGCAACCGACAAGTCTTCCAAGCCAACAGGCGTCCAACCATGCTTAAGACATGGATACTGTGGCCCCGCCGTTGAGGTACGAGACTGCGTTTCTAAATGCATAATTGAGGTGCGTCGGAAAAACAACAGTTATTGTTGATGAACGATGTTTAAAACAGTAAATGTTGTTCCATGATGGCATAATATGGCATACTATGCCCAATACTCAATATGATCATCAATTCAAGTATCTGAGGATACCCGGAAACAGTATATAATCCCGTGCACTTGTCTCCTTGAAGCAAGTGGACACACACACACACACACTCACACACCCGCAGTTCAAAAAATCTGAACCAGCAGGGAGCAGTTGACACGGAACTGTTTTTTCGAGTCCTTGACCTTTGAGGGAAACCAAGTCAAACTAACGAGAATCAAACAAACATAACCATCATTAAGCGTCAAGTAGATTCAAGTACCCATGACTATGAACTAGCCATGCCTTTTTGGACGTTTTTCCAACACAAATCACCACATTGCGCCAGCACCAATGCTTTCCCACATCAGTCCAACCTCAAGACTCATGGCTCAACCAGTGAAATCAACAAGTTTTACCATCAATAGGTTATCACTATTGGATACTATTCGATCTGTTGGTGTCTGGATTCACTGTGCTCACAAGTACTGGTACCCATGAAGTACCAAAGTGTACGTTCTAAGATGTCGTAACTTCTTATTAATTTGTTATTAACTCTTGAATGAACTACTGGCTATTGCTTGGAACTATTGGTTGTGAATAGCCAATGCATCCTGCGTACGAATAGTTAAGACACGTTAATTACCAGCTAGTGAATAACAAGAGCAAGGAATATCAATACTGGAATACTCAGGTTACTTTTGTTTTTTGGGCTCTGTTGATTATTGACTGCTCGATTCGATATGGGTTATCGGTGATACAATACTATGATATATGAGATGTTATCATTGTCATAGGTGACTAATTTTACCTGGTTTAGCCATTGCATACCGTTGGTTAGTCATTGTCCATTGACTCGTTAGAAGTTAGAAACATTGGTTGGGGTTGGACCACCTCCACCTTGAGGCCGTAAGTCGATCTCACTGCGCGCTGTCGAAGCAGCTGAACGCTGTGTTGCTCTCGACTCTCCGCATGATCTCTTACGACCATCCGAAATCGCCTGAAACTAAGCATCCTCGCCCGAACAATGCTCGGATGATCACTGGATTGTTCCCAACCCTATGAGAACTCCAGAAAAAAATCAGATTGCGAGGCATTGCCCCGAATTTGAACGACTAGCATGTCGCACGCAAGTCATGCCTGAGAGCCTCCCCTCAGCACCCAGGATCGGGGTGAGGTGTGGCTGAGAATGGGATTGGTCTCGAATTCGTAGCTTGATCTGAGCTGGCGCCATGTAGAGTTGTGAGATAATCCCGGTTGATTGAAGGTAGGAGGAAGCAACTTTCTTGATCCAGCTTGGCAAACAACAGCTGCACTCTTCAAACAGCGGCAGGGCTCCACTCTTCACTGAGGACTGCTGAGGTTTTGAGGTAAAGTTGCAAATTCCGAAAAGACCCAAACAACCTTTTGTGGAGATACTGCCTGACACTAGACAATCTAGACAGTCGTATGTATATACATATGCCTGTGATATATGTATCTTGACCTTGGTGTACCCCAAAAAAAATAAAACAAATCTCGAAACCAACTCATCTGATCTCATCTGCCTCCATAATCGCTGCCAGGATGTGCCATATATGCCTTTCAAGCTTCACTTCATGCTATATAGTTACTTCAGTATTTTTGGTTCCAATCAACCACGAATCAGCGAAATCATGCGAAATCCCTTGATGAGGTTCCCGACCCCACCATGGCTACTATTTACCGCACCGGAATCTCTCCAGTATCATTCGACTCAATGCCTGTCTCAGATATCAAAAAATGCACATGTCTATACATGTTTTGTTTCAGGAACTGTTCCTGGTGGGGCGATTCCCTTCCTTCGCTTCCTACTTACCACTCCAGCAGGCTGGATTTGGGACCAGAAGTTGGTTCTATCTGAGCTGGCCAGCAACGAAGGAGCCACTTAAGGAGTACTCTACTCCTCTGTGGTCCATCAACATGTGCCAAAAACAAAGCTAAACCTCCTCAAAAATTTCAACCTTGCTGAATCGGAATGAGCACTTCGAAAAAGAACTTGAGGTCAAACAGAACATAGGAGCTTTCGGAAGGGCACGGGTCAGAATGACCCGGATGCCCCCATCCTCAACAACTGCCAAAGTTGTTGCACTGGCAATAGGGTCATCCCCAACATCAACATACTGCTGGGACCGATGAAAAACCATCCAAAATCAGTGGTTTTTGATAAAAAGATCATGAAAAATCAGATGAAAAACCACTGGTTTCCTGGCGCAGCTTTCAGCTGCTGTATCTCTGCAGGGTCATCCAACAACTCCACCGGCGCAACTCAGCTCAAGCCAGGCAGCATTTTGGGACTGCCAAGTGAGGGGAGCCACCAGCCACCAACCAACATTACTGGTAGAATCTGGTAGGTGCATATGATCTTGGCTGCATCCCACTGTATCCCACTGATTGGTAGATCCATATTAAACTCCATACAAATACCTTGCGACTTGCCATCAAAGACAGGAGATTGATTTCCATGGACCTACCATGACCTACCATTAATGAGCAAGAACGAAATGCATATGTCTTCATCCCATGAATGATTTGGCCTTGGCGGTCGTCTTTCTCACATTTCTTGGCAAATCTAACAACCAACTGCCAACAGTCTAGCTGTTCCAATGTCATGTGAGCGTGAAAACCCCTAGTTGCGCCACATCACCATCCAACATGCATGACTAGCAATGGTCAGCACATACCAGCACAGAATATTGATCTAAATCTCTGACACTTGGGACTGCTGCAACACGGCGGTGTTTTTGATGTTACGGAACCTGTCCACCAAATTTCCTGAAACCACTCACCTTGGCATACGAAATTCAGGATCACCTTGGCGCACACCAGCCGCATCATTGACAGGAGTTATACGTCCGAATCATCCTATCCCTAGGAAGCTCGTCACATTGGTGGGAGGTCCACAGAAGCCACCCACATTGCGGGTATCTCACTGTGGTTTATGAATCTCCGATGAGTGTTTTTTTGGGTAGCACTACTATATATTCAATAGAGAAGCACGTTGTTTGCTTTAAAGCGTAATTCATTCTATAAATTGAATGTATAAATCAGATTAACTTCTATGTTTTTCATGTATGCTATGTGGGTGTTTCTCAAAAAAGGCGACCCCCAAATCATCCAATATTAAGCATTTGTAGCAGTGAACCAACCATAACTTGGGGGCCCCCCATGGCTTGAGAAACCACCATGCTTATATAGATAAATGATATATACCTGTTTGGCTTGAAAGCAATGAATCTGCATGACTTGTCGCTGCTGGACCTGCTGCCCCCGTGGCATTGTCCCTACTGCCGCCGCTCCATTGCACATCGCCGTAGACCGACGCTGACTTCAACGGAGTCTATAGTGAAAGGTGTCAAAAGGATGTCATATCCACCTATCACAGCCGCACCCGCCTTTCACACTACAGGTATTGGACACAAAGATCAAGTCATGAATTTCTCTTGGAACATTTTCGCCCAAAACCATCCAAAGCGAGGTAGCAGCATGACCTGATCATCCAAAATATATGGCTATGGGCACGTGGATCAAAACCCTGCACCCGTGGATCCCTAACTATTGTTTTCCCCGTCATTGTTGATCCACATCCCCCATTAGTTGGTTGACCAATATTGGCCCATAGACCCGTGTGGATCAGGGGTATGGCGGTATGGAGCGTGTGCTGTCCTGGCGCATCCATGAGAGAGGTTGGGAGCATGCTTGAGTGGTGTACATGCGCAATCAAACATTGCCCATTCAATTCCAGCACAATGTTTGACTAAGAGGTAATCCCATCAATCCACATCAGTCGGCGGAAAGTCATCCGATAACCCAGCAACAATGGCCCTTTCATAGCTCTCAAGCAATAGACCGCTATCATGTTTGAAACATTTTGTAGTGTGACGGGATTGGCTGTCTAAAGTGTCTACCAGCACCATCTACAACCACGAGCCTCCCATGTCGAACAGTCGAAAGTCATACTGTAACAGTCGTTCTTCCAGTAGCAAGCCTATCTACAAGCAGCTTTCTCTAGTGACCCGATGCGCGCAAGCAAAATCATAGCCAAGTATGCCACGACATGGAGCCGAGCCCCACCGAATCAAACTTTCATATTGGTGAAGCAGTGGTGGTAGTCGACCGACCCGAGCTTCCGTCCATGTTTTCAGAGATCCTTCCATGATCTGCAAGAGCAGCAACAATGTCGATGAGGGTATCCAGGCGTATATCTATTATGTAGGCCAGAAAGCTATAGAAAGCTGCTACACCAACCATGTTTGAAGGAGCAAACGAGGGCACCAACGGGAACACAACATGGGCCATCAAGGGGAAACATGCGGTATTTCCCGCGAAGAACATCCGGAAATGAAGAGAATGGTTTTCATTGGCATGCTGACCTGCTCATCTTTGATGACGTGGTTTCTTGATCGCAAACCTTTGTCTTAGCAACACCATGGGGGCACGCCCAAGCATACCCAAAACATCTTTGAAATAATCTGAAATCATAAGCTTGGAATAGCTTGGAACACTACAAGGCTGCAACATTAGGGTACGGAAGGTGTCCTCAATGATGAGTACCCGTGACGCTCAATAAGCCTAAGATGATCTAACAACTAAGAGTCATTAATCGCACGCCTATCAAACAGCGATGTTCACCATACTCGTTGGACAAACGAACCACCGTAAGCACCGCTGTTCAACTCGTGTTGACGTCCGTCCAACTTGGGAAGCTGGTCATCGCAAAGGGGTCCGAAACGCTGGTCCTCGCAGCTGTTCAGTACCCAGCACTCGCTGCTACACGCAGCTATGGTGCCACCGATCTGAATAAACTTAGGGTCCTATGTGTGGTCATCTGTTCATGTGGTAGTGTGTGGTGAGTGAATAACCTAAGTTGTCGAATTAGCTGCATCACCTAAGTGGTTGGTGCTGTTCATGCCTGATATTGTGTGCTCCTCTGAAGTCCTCTGTTCACCAACCACATAGTGATAAGAAAGATCTGCGAATAGCGTTGTTGCATCTCCCTCCGCCCGTTTTCTCTCTTACCTGGGAGTGAGTGCCACAACAGCATTGAATCAGTTTGCACAATAACGGTGTGAAACAAAGACTGCCGTGGTGTCAATCAACAACGCCTGGGCTATGGCTTTTCAGTGCATGGTCCGAACATCTCCGCGAGTACAAAATTGCCGGTCCAAACAGGAGCCTGTTTTGATCGGTGCGCCTGCTCCCTCTCTGCCCCTCAAATTCATGAGGGCCCTCTGTATGCTGCAGCTCTTTACAATAGCTGCGCACACCCCGATGGGCGGCGAAAGGCGGGAGATTACCAGGTCTTTGGACTTTTCGTCATGTTCACATCGGTGGATTTCATGATCCTTGTGATCTAGAGAAGGGCGGGTGGAAACCACCTATTCCATCACGAATCATCACCATATCACCCAGGGTACCCTGCTACTTTCTTGCCTTTCAATCTTGAGTCCTGAACTTGGAAACATGAAAAATCAGAACGCAACACCCACCAGGCCCGAACATAAGTTGCTCTAACCTCAACGCACTGGAGCACAATGAAGGACAGTTACCCAACGCTCAAGTCTAAGTTTCTCTCTCTCTCTCTCTTCTCTTCGCCATTGCAACAACATGCAATAAATCGTTTTGATATGTTTTGATAAATATAATTAGTCTTCTTCCAGGTCAACTGACCACTCGACTAACTTGATACGTCAAAGCCGCTACGGGTGAACAATGCCGGCCCCTCAGCATTGCAACTTTGCCCTTGGAGTGCCAGCAGCATCAGGATCATTGGCTCACAAAAATCATGACATCTCAAAGTCCAAAAAGGATCCAAAAGGTGCCTCACATGCTGGTATTAGTAATTAATGGTGGCAGTACCACCAGCATTTTTTTCGGCGCCACCGCTAGCGAGCTGTGGCTCGTTTTGGGCACGCGCAGCCCGCCAATCATCGTCACCTTTCCGTTCATGCTTGTTGCAACTCCTGTGCCCATCCTGTGCCCATGCTTTGGGGTTAGCAGTTGTTTCTCACCAGCATCCTGCTAGCTCAAATCTCCAACCCCTCCAAAAAGCGGCAAACATTTTGTGAGTGCAACATGATGGAGTGCTGATCACTAAACACATCTAAACAATCTTCATTATGCCGAAGGTATGGATCGCATTGAAATAATCGTTCTCACTGGCCGAAGGGTCATGATCAGTGATAACAACTGTGCACCAGGCACCTGTCTCTGCTTGGCTGCCGCGGGAACAAAGCGATGTTCTTCATAACTTCCGACTAAGACTAGCATGAAACTCCAAAATATGTTTCTTACAATTGCACCAGAAATATGAACAACTGCAGTGCCAACCCGTTTCAAGGTGCTTGAATATCTTGAATCCAAGATCATCCAAGATCAGCGTGGCGCCGGTGACAACGCTGGCGACTCAATCCTGAGTCATCTCCTCATCTGTACCTGGGATGCTGAGTGCTCGCAGGATGTGCTGTCTGCTGGCGCTGGGGTGGCCCAGTGTGGACTTCTGTCAGTGCGCATGGATGAGACAGCGAGTGGACATGTACAGTTTCTTGTAGCATCATGCGGTCACAATCCAGCTACTCGAAGAAGCACCAGCATTTGATCTTTCAACCTGGTGATCATCAAGTGACTATAATAACAATAATGCAATATTTGTACATTTATATATATATATATCTGTGTGTGTGTGTGATATACGTGCATATATACAAACCACTCATTGATTCAGTCCACAACCCATGATATAGATCCATTTATCATTCACTGGGCCCTGGGTCGCCATCTATCACTGGCCCCTGAGCCCGCAAGGTTCGATGCAGAAGCATGTGATTCGGGGTGATTTTTCTGGATTATGGTTAACAACTCATAGTCAGTAATGGTTTGTAATCAATGGTTTGTGATGATTAACAACGTATGGTTTTAAATGGTTCTCACATTTACAAAGTAATGGTTTGTAATGGTAAATAACTACGGGTTAGTACTGGTTATTAACTGATAATTGTGAAACCAATACTTTGTAATGGTGGGTAACCATGGTTTGTAATGGTCAGCATTGGTGACTCTATAAGATTAAGATTTAGATTTGGTGCGAAAGATGATGCGATACTAAATACTAAATGCACTGATATGTCTCTCACACCTGCCTATATCTAAAGTATCTGCTGGTGTTTTTTGTGCACCTGCACAGGGAAAGACGCAAATGCACAAACGCAAACATCGACTTGCAAAGATTTGCCACCACTTTGGACACATGTTAACTATCGCCCGTGTGGATCATTCATTCGCGTCTTCGGAACGATCTGTGGCGGCATGCACCCGGCGGGAACCGGATCTGCCGAGGCACAGGTGGATCGCTTTTTGCTGATCACCTCTGCCAGCAGGATTAAGAGCCTGCTGAGGTGCCGAGGAACTGCGGACAGTGCGCCGCAGACAAAATTCACCACGGCTGGTGGTTCAACCCATGGTTAAGTAGTGGTTCATAATGATTATATTTTAATGATTATAGTTATAATGGCTAGTAATGATCATAAACTGCTTGGTGGCTGAACCACCCCGTCATGAAAGGTATATGAGTCAACCAACCAGTTCTTGATAATTCCCTTTTTTGCCGGGGCATTGATCATTACTATGGGAAAAACATGTTTCGAACCACAACCAGTAGTTTTCATCTCGTAAACTACCATGTCCGGCTGAAGAATCCGCCAGAAATGGACCAATTCGCGGGCTTTTTGCGCATCAAGTGGTGGCTTTCCCACTGTCATGTTAGTTTACCAGGGGTTAGTGGCAAGGGTTATTATCATCAATGACTACTAAGGGTTAATTGATGATCAATGGTAAGTGACTAATGGTAACTACTGCGATAAGTTTAACTAATGTGTACTAAAATAATGTTAGTTAATTAATGAATAGTGTCGACTAAATGATTACTACAAATAAAGCTGGTTCACTAATGTTAACTAATGTTTACTACCGGTTGGTTAATGATTGGTGACGACTAAAATCAATAGGGCAGGGCTCCCAATCTACGTACACGGGCTCGGCGAATCTAGTCACTACAACTTGCCGTTCAGCCGCTTGTGGTGATCGCTATGGTGACCGTTGACGTGAGAACGATGTACGTTGCAACACGTCGTAAGCGCTGAACGCTTCACAAAAAAGGGGCGGTACCACTGTACTAGGTGGGCCCCCCTAGCTAGCTAAGTTGGGCTATAACTAGGGTAAATTGCGGTTATTGTAAAGTGTAAATCTGGTGAAAAATGGCCTATCAACGAACTTATAACTAGGGGCTCCCACCTTGTACTGCATGTGATTCTGACCGGAACACACCAATCAAAATCAATAGATCAGTCGTAATCAACCTAGCGAGTGGCAAAATGTATCAACCTCATCAATCCTTTTAGCACAATCACTGTCAACACCTCAATGTCACCCTAATTGGTCAACAGCTGTGTGGTAGTTATGTTGGCCTTTCACTCGGAATCCATGTCAGAAGAGAACGCGTGCGATTATTGTATTGAAATAGCTGCTGAGACAGCAAGAAAGGGTGTCTTGTAGCCATCAATCAACTATTTTATTACCAAGATGAAGATATGAAGATTATCAACACATACTCCTCGGCATCATTTGCAATCATTGACCGTATTAACCAACCATCATTTCCCATCATGAATTCCGTATCATCTGGTTGGTGGTACTAGGCTGTCCTAAAAACATGAGCCAACCAACCACTCCCAAGTGTTGGTGAAACCAAAAATGTGTCAAAATGATTAAGAGCCACTAACTAGTGATAGTTAAGCACTATTGATCATCATGATCTAGCCAGTGCAAATTCATCATTACGTATACTACTGTCTGGTATCATCAACTCCCATGCAAATCATGAGTCAAGCAACCATTTGTTAATAGTTACTAGGGAAAATAGAAATTGTCAATCAAACCACCAATCAGTACCCCTATTATCAACCACTACTAACGGTTATAACCCCTATAAAACCCTATAAACCCCTACAAAACCCTTAGAAAACCACCAGGCAGACTATGCTCGCGACCACTCGTCATGCTTGGATCCGGCTGCCTAGCGCACAGCCCAGGTACGGGGCCAACTGCGAGAAGTTCTCTGGCGACAAGGTCTGGGAATGGGTGGAAAGAGCCTTGGCGCGCGGAACGCGTTTTTGCCGCAGGAAGATCAACGAAAATGGGTGGAAAAATATAGTGACCATGGTGAAAATATGGTAAAAATACAGTGAAATATGGGAAAAATGCCGGGAAAGCAACATATTTGGTGGTAAGGATGGTAAATAGTCATCACTGTCAGGAGACGTTATACCATGGATACTGTGCCATTGCTACCAGTGGTTTTACATGATTCATTGTGGCCGAAAGTGTGGTGAATGATGGTTGGTGTTACACTGTGCCTACTGATGTTCGGTGAGTCGTGGCATTTCATTTGGAGCACTATAGGTAGTTGATTATTGTGATGGTTCGTGGTCGGAGATACTCGAGAACTCCTGAATGATGTTCGGTCATGGCTATTCTCTACGGTGATTGGCGAGATGCTTTTCGGCATTTTTTGGCATTGATTAGGAGAGATGGTTGAAGGATGTTGAAGGTGATGCTTTACCATCTTTACCCCCCTACCATGCATTACTGGCCGTTACTTGGACAGTCAGGGGGACTCATTGACTCAGTATGACTCTGAACGAAGCATCGAGCCCCTGAAGCCCCTGGAGCACGCCAGGTAACAAAGAGCAAGGACCCCAGGGTAGCCAAATCGCTGGCAGCCTGCCGACGTTGATGGCCACTGGTGTTCCCGCTTCCATGGCCTGAAACCAGTCGGCTTATAGGTGATATCAGGTTATATCATCTGCATTCATCTGCGTTGATGTTGTATCTACTAGCTCTAGACCCAGGTAAAGCTTTTGAAGGTAGCCAACTGGTTTTTCCCGGATGTTCTGAGTCAGTGCTCCCTGACTGATGAACTGCTGGCGATCGCGATGGCAAACATTTTCCAGGCACAAAGTCACAACCAACATCTGCGCCATTTTCGTGTCTTGAAACCTTGCTGTGGAACTCAATTGGGGATTGAACTGGTTCAACGGGGCGAGCGCCAATGGTAGATCCATATTTACAACGACCCCGCAGTTTGCCGATTTATCCCAAACAGGGGCAGCTTAATTCATTTTATCACTATGGATCTAACATCAGTGGTTGATAGCTACTGGCCAATGATGGTTAATCATGGTGATGACATTGGTTACTAACCACTAGTCATAATGGTTAGGTCTTGGACAAGACTTGTTGCAAATGGTCAATCTTGCCCATTGATCCTAACATTATCAACCACTATTGTGGTTATCATCCTTTATTACCAACAATTGCTTAACCAATATTAACCACTATCACTATACTATATGGATTTAACTTCAGCAATGATCAACAAATTGAAATAACCCTGGTGATACCAAGCATCCAACATGATAGACATCCCCTGCCAGCGCTGGATGTTTCTGCATCGCAAAAAGCACCACAGGCACCAAGCCTTTGGCATTGACTGCACACAGCAACCAGAAAGAAGATTCACGAGAAGATTCACCACGGTTCTGTAGATCAAGTGCTGGTCGATACAGATCTCCACTGGATTAACCTAGATCTACCATGATCTACCCATCTTCAATGGATACGCCGGAAGAAACCTCGATCTACCCAGCCGTTGTGGGCACCCACTGGCCTCCAAGCCACTCAAGATTTCATCTTTGCCTAGGCGCATCAATGGTGGTACCTTCGACCATGCCCACAGGGTAAATTTGAATCTGTAAAGTGCAGAACCATTGTGATGATGATGATGATGATGATGATGATGATGATGATGATGATGATGATGATGATGATGACGAAGATGACGACGACGGCGACGACAACGACGACGACGACGACGATGATGATGATGATGACGATGATGATGATGATGATGATGATGATGATGATGATGATGATGATGATGATGATGATGATGATGATGATGATGGCGGTGATCATGATGATGGTGAAAAGGAGCAAACCTACGGTAGTAAGGATGGTTGATGACTAGTATGTCTATATAACTGATGCCTTTGTTTGTCACCGAAAGCGCGGCTTTCCAATGGGCACTTGGATCCCCCTGGGTGCTGTCGAGATGCTGCTCAGGATCCAAGCATGGACTTGATCCATCTTTTCCTCGGCAGGGGGCCATGGGGTGCCCAAAACGGGGCTGCAGTACATGCTATATAGGTGTAGCCAGCAGGTCACCTGCTGCGCAGGAGCGAAAAGAGCTTTGCATAAGGGGGTTGGGCTGGAGAGATGTGCGGTCGAGTACTCGTGCCCGTCAAGTGATTCAGCCAAGCCCCCAGGACTTGGCACAACCCTATGCAGTTTCTGAGCTCCAAAAGGCTACAAGCATTGTTGATAGATAGATTGATTGATTGATTGATTGATAGATAGATAGATAGATCGATCGATAGATAGATGGATAGATAGATAGATGGATGGATGGATGGATGGATAGATAGCTAGATAGATAGATGGATATATTATCAATTTATATATATTCAGTTATTGAAGCATATTTAAGCTATTCAGCTGTCAATTCAGCTCCAAGTCATTTTGTTTTTTTTACAATTTCAACGGCTCAATTTCCTGCCGGTCTTCGCGCTAGAAGGGCCTCACAAGGCAAGCAGCTGCAGTTTCCGCAGCTGCTTCCAGTGGCTGGGTGTTTGGTCTTTGGCTTCCGGGCCTCTTTTGGCTGGGGCTCTGATGGCCGCTGCCGCCAGCAGCAACTGACAACATAGGCCCTAACATAGGCCACCAAGTGCCACAAGCTTTCGACAAAAAATCGCAAACCTTGTGAAGTGCTTTCCACCAATGTCCTGCCACAAAATGGCAGAGGGAACGGGCCGGAGAACCAATTGGAACCAACTTGGGCAGCTCAGGGATATCTATGTCCAGTGGCCATGCTGCCGCCCAGAACTGTGGAAATCAATAAGGTACAGCCGGATGCCAAGAGAACAAAACAACAACTCCAGAATTCTTCTACTGATCCTTGATGGTTTATACTAATAGATTTTCTCTACATGTGTCCAGCCAGTGCTGGCCAGCACCCACCCACCTGGCAGTGTCCCTTCCGAGAACACAAGCAAGAATGCTCCAGAGCAAGGTCATCACCAGCATCTGTGGCACTCCCATCGCCAACCAGGCAGCATTTTCCTCAGCAAAGTTTGTGCTCGAGAAGTCTTCTGCCATGATGCGAGGACCACAGCCACACAGCCAGTAGCTGGCAATCTTCAAAGTCATTTCTTCTGCAACCACCTGGCTGTGGGTCAAACCCATTGTTTTGCCACTACTATGGTTGGTGATTATCCCCCATTATTGGTTGGTTAATATTGAGGCATAGCCACCTGTGGTGCGGCCAGGTTCTCAGCTTAGCTTGTCATGGTGACAAGTTGCTGTTGGTGCCTGTGGTGAAGGCTTCATGGCCTCCAGCCTTACGCAGCCTACAATCATCGGCTTGCCGTCAGACTTGCAGGGCTGAAGCCCATACAACAGCCATGCAACCGTTCATGATTCTACTGTACGTGTTTGATCATTTAGTGAGGGAGAAATCATTTCTGCTTTGTGTGCCTCATTTAGGAGAACGCCCTACTGATGTCAAGGCAGGCTACCACAACATCTCCAGAACATTGATCTTCCCTCGGATGGCCCTGCGCCTAGTCACAAATGAACTGCATGCAAGACTTCAAAAAGCAATTCCCAGCTGAAAGTATTGGTTTTTGACCCCAATATCTAGTGCATATTTTTCTTTTGGGCTCTTGCAGGGCAATGTTCCCTTGTACTTCGATCTGCATACTGGATTTTACCTGGCTGCTGGTAAGTTGCTCCATCTAAATATTAGTCAGCTAGAAGCCACCACTATCCTGAGGTATAGTTTAAAAATCAAAAATGATAAAACCATCAAGAAGTAAAGAACCTGGAAACCAAAAACACCAATATTTGACAGATCATATTGGCGTTTCTCAAAGTAGGAGTGCCCCCTGAGTCATCCTTTACTAATAATCTATATATAGTAATAAACCATCGATTTTGGGGGTACCCAAGTTTAAGAATAGCTGGCTAATGCTGGACATGGTTCTACCCCAACGCTTGTTGGTTATACCTCCCGGTAGTTGATGTTTATGGCTGTCTTCTCACCAAGTTATCAGCACCTCTTGGATCGTGGTGTGCACCCCACTGTTGGCTGTAGCCGTGGATGCTGTGGCTGGGGTGGCCCTGTTGCCCTTCACCAGATTCAGGAAGTCCTTGAGATTCGAACCTCGATGGCAAGGGCAAGCTATGGCAAGCTGCAGTTGCTGATTGTGGTGCAATGGCTTGGTTGTTTGGATTTTGACTTGGCCATCAATTATCTTGCTCATGTCTCGCCCCACCTGTTGACCGCTATCAACCAGCAACCAAAGCAACCCAGCGCGGGAATCCGGCAGTCAACTTTGCACCACACAGGTGCGCCCAGTGACTTAGAATGCCACCCTCCCAGATCACGTCAACGTCTCGGAGCTGCAACCGTTCGATCCTTGGTTGCTGGCCACGCCAAGGCACTGCGCGATGAGCGGAGGCAGCAAGTGGTGAGAGATGCTGGTGGTGCAAACGTCTGGGCAGCTGGATACGCAGGACCCGCCAGCCATGCCATTAGCAACAGGGGGTCATCGGCTGGCGCGTTTTCCGGGATCTATTATTATCAAAGACCCTGAACTGATTCTGAAATGTGCCGGACACACAAGAAAATGGTGCCGCGTGTATTCCTATCGATTGCCGTTTCCATCGCGGCTGACCATATCCCTAGTACTCATCAGCCACATCACCTGATGCTTTGCTGACGAAACAGACAAAAAATTGCCGTAAGAGTTGTATGCACCACCACTACACGGTCGCCACTTCCACGCCAAGAATCACCACATTTTCTGATCTATTTCTTATTATTTCTTAATTTCTGTTGTTTTACTTGAATAATCTGCAAACAAATATCTAAAGGGCTGGAGAAATTGCCATTTCCAAGCCAAGAATCACCACAGTTTTTCCCATTGATGCAATGAAGGCTTGCAGATCGATGTCTACCAAAAGCTCTCCTCAACCAGCAGGCACCAGGATGGGCCAGAAATCAGGCTGGCAGTTGTTAAACCAAGCTATCAAGTGGAAATTGCCAAACATTTCAAGAACATCAAAAATCAAAGCCACAATGCCTAACCAAGCGAGTACAAACACATATATACCACAAAAAAAGCAGAAATCACAGCCACAAATCACAAAAAAATTGCTAAAAGTTCATAAAAAGGCATCAAATCACTTCAGTGACCAAGCTTCCAATATGCAAAAGGTATGGCGACCAATAGCCGTCAGGATTTTCAATCGTAAGGTCGTAAACGGAAACAACTCCCTCACCTTGCTAGCTGGGTGACGCTGTCTTCACTCAAGTTAGGCCGAGATCCATCAGGGCCTATGTAAACCATGTCAAAAGCAAAATCGCAGAAAAATTGCAACCCGAAGGTAAGTATGGAGGGTATGGGCATCGAACGTCCTGAGTTGATATACAACATTTTGAAACTAGGACAACCAAGCAAGTAGAAATGCTCAAGGTTGATAAACCAAACGCAAGCCAGTTGATTTGGTGCCCATCTTGGTCCTCACCACTATCACTCGAAGCACAATGCCCGGGATCGGTTTGGCACTGACCAAGTGTCGCAACCCGCGGTTCATGGCTGGATAACGTTCTAGAAGCATCTACGTATTGCCAGTCGGATACACCCGCAAAAAACAAAAGGACATGTTGAATGGATATCCATTTGTGGTACCCACGCCATTTTATCAATATGAAACATTTACAGTATAAAACGTGTCATTTGGAGATCACTTAACTTACCTTCGCTCAAAAGATGATTCCATGGTGATCCATCACGGTGACTCTCCAAACTCACGACGCTACGCATGTAGCGTGGTCTTCATTGACGAAGCCACTGACGGTGACCTTCATCGCGCCAAAGTCCACGTTCACCCCGATGAGCTGCTGATCAAAGTGTTCGATGGCTGCCTGGCGCTGGGAAATCTGGGAAGCCTAGCATGGCCTAAAAAATAGCCTAGCAGCGTGTCTTGCCACATCAGCCTGGTTCTCATGATGATCGTGTTCGGTGATGATCATTGATATCCATCATTGATGACCCTTTTCAATAATGTTATCATCATACGACCCTTATCATTATTCATATATCACTCTAGTGATGATCATCGTTTCTCATGGCGACCATTATCATTTGTCTCTCGCGCATGATAAACTTTCGAACCACAGGAAACAGACCAGGCGTGCACCAGGGGAAGCTCTTAGCTCGCTTGATGGGCTCATGATGCACTTTGGAATAAAACAACACCAGCACAGGTTGACAGCCCCAAGCCCAGCCATGCCCAGCCTCCACCAGAGATCCCAACATGTTGCCGTGCTCTGAATGCTTCTTGACATCTTCCAGGTCATGCAGTCTTTGAGCTCTTCCCCGCCGCACCCACAACATATAGTTGGCCACGTAGAAACCCATCGCGCCCATCAAGACCAATGCACAAATTAAGGCCCACAGTGGCAGCTGCAACTCGACTGTGTACCCGTGATGTCTCGCTAGATCTGCTAAGGCTGTCCAAGATCTGCTCACTACAGCTTCCTGTTGCATCAACGCATCCATCAGTACGTCACCTTCAGGACCTTTGTTGTTCGGCCACGAGCTGTTGGACCATCTGGACATATCAAATTGAAGCTGAAGCATCGCAACGCCGGATGCCACTGCCTGCTGGGTATGTGAAATCCTTCGCTGTAGTGATGGGTACTTTGATGTACTTTGAGGGGGCAAGGGTGGGCAAGGGACAACCCCGTTCAAAACCACGGCAATTCTCAGCAGCTCAGCAAGAGCCTTTCATATGCTGATGGTCGGTGGTTGGCCAGTCTTCAGGTTTGAACATGCTAAAGCTAAAGCTGGTACAGAAAACCAAGTCACCCTAGATTTGGCTAGATTCACCTAACATCACCTAACAAATGATTCAATAAAACAGTTCACCCTTGCAAAACACTGGAACTGGCTGAACTTGGTTGATTGCAGCTGGTTGCTGGCATCCATGGATCCAAACCTGCCCAAAAATTCCTAGCCAGGAGGTAGTGTCTTTTGCTTTGTTTTTGATTTTGCGGAGTGCTTGCACAAACCTTGAGTATGCTGGTCCTTTTTGTTCAGCCCCTAGGGCTGTACCAAGGGAGCTTCGGTCACAGGCCCCCAATCGCGTCAATGAAACTTACCGGAAATCATATAAACTCTCCCCGCGAGTCTGGAAGACTGTAAGTTGAAGGAATTGCCTGGGAACCAGCGCTGAAAAATCAAAGCTTTCTTCGCAATTCTTCGCAAAGAGACCCGCACTGTGAGAAGAGTATGAAACGCTCAGGAGTTGTCCAATTGCCATGGTAATCCAGGGTTATTCATCCAAAATCGAATGCCACAACACCCAAGCCTTTTGCCAGGCCAAACGGCACCTGAATATGGACAAACCCCACCGCGACCTCTGTTTGACCCTTCTACACTGGATGGCTAATCAACATAATGGTAGCGATGATTTAAAATACTAGGTCCGTTCAACTCCCCGCAACGTCATACTCAACGACGGCAAGAACAAGAACAAACAACAAGGCACAGAAACACGACCAGCACCACCAACAAGGACGACAACAACAACGCGCGATATCACTTACAGTAATTGTCCTTTTACCAATTTACCTACCTCCCTACCTGCTACCCCCCGTACTCCTACCTCTCCTCTTACTACTGCTTCCTCTACTCCTACCGCTACCACTACTCATTACTACTGCTGCTCCTCCTCCTACTATATACTACTCCTACCACTGCTGTTTCTACTACTTCCACTACTGCTGATTCTCCTACCGCTACTTGTACAAGAACAACTGCTACATAGCTGCAACCAACGGCAGCTGGGTGTCACCGGGATCCAGGCCTCATCTCGGCACTGAAACGGTTCAGTCGTCATTTGCACCACGGATCGATGCCGCGCACCACGGCATCCCCAGGCGCGGCACAGAAGTTTTCTGCGCCATCTTGAGACCAGCGGCCGCAGTACACGAGGCTCCCCAAGGGACCCAGGAAATCGCACCCAGGAAGACGTTACAATGAAAACTGTGAAAAATTCATCTGGATCCCCAAGGGCCTCCTGGATTAACTAAGGTACCCTCCATTGAAAAATACAGAAAACCATGGTGCAGAAAATTGGTTTTGAACTCGATCACCGCGGAGTGCTGCGGAATCCCTTCTGCTAAGCCAAGGATCGCGGAGTGACATGTTCGGTTTGGACAGGATGCGGCAGAAGCCCTCCGGGCACAAAGAACTCGTCACCAAGCCTGCATCAAGATGCACGCTGAGCTGCGCTCGGCGAAAACACCAGGAAGGTTACCCTTGCTGGCACAAGCACCCAAGAAAAAGAACAAAGGCCAATCCAACTGTATCTTTCATGGTCCAAAAATGCCAGCAACATATCATGAGCCTGTTTGTCAACCACTAATATGAATCGCTTGATGATGTCAGATCACGTTTCACTGTCATTGTTGGAACTCTGACTTACTTTGCAATGATGCTGTTGGAGACCAAGCTCCTCATTCACGCATTGGTTTGTCCCTTGCACGTCCTGAAAAGCTGATCACTGCCCTAAAAATGGCTACTTGGTAGGTTCAAACCTCCAATATGTGTAGATGCTAATCAGGTTGATCATCCTGGGGAGCTAGAAGAATCAATGAACTGCAGTCCAACATCAACCAGATCCAACCAGAACCAAATCATCACGCGTGCTGTTACCAATGGCAGCACCGGCGCCTCTGCGTTCAGCTTGGCTCTCCAAGGCTTCCCCTTGACAGCAGATCCCGAGATTGGAAGCATGAGGGGGTTGCGGTTGCTTGGATCAAGCCATGGGAGACCCCAAAACGAACAAGAAAATTGCAATCCAATCCAATCCAATCCATTCCTTGTTCAAACCTCATCTTGAAAAACATGGACCTTGTGATAGAATTGGCCATGAGCACCGGTGCTACCGATGACCGGGGGAAAGCTTCCATCAGATTCGCCTGGAGGAGTTGGTCAACGAACTCAGGGCCCCAGCTTCGTTTGCTGCAGGTGAGATGAGCTTCCGTCCACTTCCGTGCGATGATTCCCTCCTCAAACCGAGCCCTTTTTTTAACAGAAACGAAAGGTCACGGGTCCATCTTTCAGCGTGTCTGGTTGACACTATATAAATTTATTCCGAAAAATCATGAAAAATCGGATCGAAATGAAAAGAAAGAACACCCCGGTATGTATAGATCACAAGTCAACCCATATTTATTGTAATGGACCCCATAAATCGAATCAACTGTGGCTGCGCCGAGCTGGCCGCCCAGCTGCGTCTACTGGGCACCATGCTCAACAAGCAAAGATCAACAGCCATCACTGTCCTTTACAATCAAAAGCCATTATAAATCATCATTGATCATTATCAACCATGACTGGGCAGCATCGTTTGCCAGTGTTAATTGATGATTCTTAGGTCAATGAGCGTTAGCCGTCATTAATCATCACTGACCAGCCATAACCAGCCTGTACTGACCATTGATTCGCCACTAACCAGCCATAACCAGCCATAACCAACCTATAGATTCGCCAGCTTCCAAGCATAGCAGGAGCCGCCCCACACCTACGGGTGCGAACCAATCCTCTTCGGAGGCTTCGGCCTCACTGCCCCACGAATCGCTCGAATGAGGGGGATCCAAAAAATAGGGGACCCAAAAAATGGCTGCTTTATCACTATAAATGACTATAAATGGATGATTTGGGGGTACCCCGATTTTGAGAAACACCCAAATGGTTTGTGATGGTTTGATGGTTTGATGGTTTGATTTGATGGTTTGATTGGTTGGTGATTGGTTGGTGATGGTTGGTGATGGCCAATCACCGAGAAGGATGATTCATAACGTTTCGTAAGAGTTAATTGCTGGGTGGTTGATGGTGGTTCGTACTGGCCAGGCATGATTGTTGTAGATTTTAGCAAGGGAGATTGATGATTGGTGGAGGGTAGATGATTGATGACGGCCAATGACGATTGGGGATGGTGATGATTGATGATGTGTGATGCTTGATAGTGTGTGATGGCTCACGATGGTGAATGGCGCCTAATGGTGACTTTTCGCGAGAATGCTTCATTTGTGGCCGTGTAGTGATGAAATGATGTCGATAAGTGTGTGCGTGTGTGTAAAAGAATGGCTGATGGATGGTGATGATGTTGATGATGATGATGATGATGATCTTGGCGGCTACTGCTTGGTGTTCGATGGGCCCAGGCTGCTGGGTGAACCTATTAAGACAACTAAATGACCAACAGCTGGTTGGTGGTTTCAAACCCTATGAAAGATATGACTCAACCAACCATTTGTTAAGAATCACCAGGGAAAGAAAAAATGTTCAAAACCACCAAGCAAAACAGTCATATGGATAACAACCTGATACAAATGTCCGGCTATACCCACCCAATGACCTAAATAACATGGGATAACAACCTGATACCAATGACGGGCTATACCCACTAAATGAATCTAAATGACCTAGATAACATGGGATAACAACCTCATACAAATGACCATGATCCTTCACGGGTCAACGTGGGACATGCTGCCCTGCGGCTGGACTTTCATCGCAAGTTGCTGAAGCATCCTGGCGCAACCATGGGAAGCCATGAACCCCCCAGTTCTGGGCCCAGCGGCGTTGAGTTTTCGCCGTGCAGTTCTGAACGCTATAACTATGGAGAACTATGGCTAAAAATGTTTAATAATGGTCATATATGTGGTTAATAATGGTTATATATGTGGTTGTACTGGCTGATCATGGTTCTATAATGTTCTATAATAGTTGATACTGGTGGATGATGGTTGGTAATGGTGGTTCATAATGGTTATATGGCAGAATAGTGGTTGATAATGGCTAGTAGCGGCCATGAACCCCTGGAAAGCAGACTTCTTAATTGGTTGGTGGTTCAGCCGCCCCTATAACTATGATTAATGATGGCTATATAATATATGTGGTTCGAAGATGTTAGAAGGGTTGATAATTGATATTGCTGATTGGCTGGTTGGTCGTTGAACCACCCCTGTGAAAAATATTAGTCGATGCATTCTTTAATAATCATATAGTAGAGAAAAATGGCGAGGTGATCAGAATCTTCGGTAAACGTGTGTCCCCCTGCAATTTGGGAGGTTTCTCAGAATAGAAAACCCAACAAACATGATTGATTTATTTCTACAAATGTTTAAGGAAGGATGATTTGGGGGTACCCCTATTTTGAAAAACACCCACATGAGAATTGAGCCATGTAAGGGTGCGACTAGCACCTAAGCCCACCATGACATGCATATCAACAGCATAAAAGTCAGCCCAAAATAAGAGGTATAACTTGAATATGACATCAACTTATTATAAGAGATATGACTTGAATATGACTTGACCAATGCAACATTGTTACAATATGAGAGGCTCCTAAATTAGACCCTGGCTGGCTGAAAAGCAAAGAGCCCCACGGCCTGAAAGATATTGACATTGATATATAATTACTTAGGATTCTCTCAGGGTATCTTAATCGGTTCCCTCCTTGCATTTCGTGTGTCCACAGCACAAACCTTTTCAAACGTTATTCGTGGCAAACACTAGAAATATCCAGAAACGTCTTGAAATATCCTTACAGATGTGGATGGTTTTTGCCCTCAGCTTTTTGGGAGGCCGTCATTTTAGTCCCAAAATTGCTCTGGGAATGCTGCTGGAGCATCGCGGAACACACGGCTGGAAATGGCAAATGGTAGTGGCCACACCAGCGACCACAAAGCCATCCAGAACGAACCCGGCCTCCAGCAACTTTTGCGCCAGCTCCTTCAATTCAGCATCCTTCACCGACTTGATGCACCTTGGGGGTAGCCATGGGCAAGCCAGGGATGACTCACCAGGACACAAAAAATGTGTGATGGTTTTGCTCGTTGCTGAGGGTGGCCATCTGAACAAAAACCATCCAGAAACCAACTCTGGTATCAATCGTCCAGAATGACTGGACCACAAAGATTTGTCAATCAACCATCCCAAATATTGGAAGGAACACATATTCAGAAAGAGACACCAACGAGATGGTTAGTTTAGTGGATAGGTGTCTAAGCTTACAACCACCCACACTCATGCCGCATTTTTTCCGTTGGTTCAACACCTTTGCTGCACGCTGAACGGCTGCCTCTTGGAGGGGCCGCAGCGAAAAACATGGGCTGCTGAAGCAATGTAGAAGTGACTCCCCCCAAAAAAAGATGACTACTCCGTTGCCCCACACATTTTGGATCAGTTTGGGATCACTTGGAGCATTTTGATTCATCGATAGCGCCAGCTTTTGCAAGCTCCAGACATCTCCAGACAGCCGCAGGCGACATTGACATGCGACGCGGACTGCGCCGGTTTCGTGTTGAATGGCCGGCGCAAGTTTTGGGCAGTGAGCGGTGCACCTGGTGAACTTGAAATGGAATATGAGGAATCAAACAAACTGATGTTTTGCTTCACCAATGATGTGCCCATCCCTTGAGTTTACCCAGGGCCCCAGCCCATGATCGTGCACTAATCAGCGGCTCCCAGCAAGAATGCCACGGAAATCCGAGGGCCGATGCTTGCGTCTGCAATCTTCGGAATGCCGTGAGTGTGGTTCCTCTGGCGCTGAGACCAGGAATTCGAAGAGCAAACATGAAGAACACTCTCCCACTACTGAAATGGATCATGGAGAACACCCCCCCACCGCTGTAATGGATTAAGACAGAAAATATAAGTCACATTCAGTCACTATATGTTGGTTACAATGCATTATTGACCTAATGACGTACGAGCAGAAGTGTTTTAATGTCTTTGGTCATGTTGAGAACCCTGCAAAAACGATCATCTCGCCCATGCTGATTGACTCACAAGCACCGTCCAACTACCAACCAATCAGCCACACACCTAAGATTGCTCTAATATCAATAAAGCATTTCTTGTGGCTGAATCCGATTCCTTTCAACCAATGATTCTTCACATTTGTTAGCCAACCTACCCATCAACCAACCAACCGAACAACCAAACAAACCAACCAATCAAGCCAACCAAACCAACCAATCATAACGTAACCAAACAAACCAACATCTTTCTCGAAGCCCAAGCAGTTTGCCCGCCATGGCTCTGGTTCCACTTGGCGTTGAAGAACATGGCATCGCCACTGCGCAGCCACCGATGTTCCTCTCGGCCCTGGCAGCTGTCACTGCATGGTTTCAAGGCGCTGAAGCTGTCCACCATGCTGCAGAGACGACCTCACCATGGCCATGGGATGGCGCGGGCACAGCTGGGGGCAGCTGGGGCGGCTAGGAATGGCCGTAATGGTCTGTAAACTGCGAGCAGGTGACGACTTCAAGGTGACTCTTTCAAGCTCGATCAATGATAGATAGAATCAATAATATGAAAATGGTCAAGGGTGATGTCTTAAAATAGGGGACCCCCAAAGCTATGGCCCGTATATTATTACAGCTATGCTTAAGAAACTGGATGGTGACTGGCGGCGCCCCAAACTGACGAAGGGCCGCAACCACCACCCACCCAGGGTAAGGCTGAGCATTGGGACTAGTCAGCGACTGAGGCCTTTCTGCTTGGTGGTTGAACCACGCCTGTGAAAAATCCGCGCGAGTATCCCAACCAGTCATGTGTAACATACTATATAGTCGGAAAACAAACATGTTGGAAAGCACCAACCAGTTATCCTAATGTTCATGTCGTCCTCTTGGGATAGACCATTTAAGCGCAAGCACTAAGAGGTATAAGTTCGGTGCAAGCATCAATAAGCGCCAAAATGGTTCGAGTCCTCTGAAAAAAAAAGCTTCCCAAGCGTCAGCAATCTGGGGGGTCATGGGCAGATTGGGGAATTTTTTTCGGACTTTTTGGGGAATTTTTTTCCGGTTCAGACCCGTGCCTGGTAGGTTTATGTTCAGGGTTGAGGTTGATTTGAGGTTTCCTGACTGTAGGGTTGCTTTGAGGGTTTATGGTTGTAGGGTTGAGTTAAGGGTTTATGGTTTTAGGGTTCATTGTATGGTTTTGCGGTTTTAGGGTTGGGTTTAGGGTTCTTGCTTTTAGGGTTCATTGTATGGTTTTGCGGTTTTAAGGTTCATTGTGGGTTTTTGCTTTTAGGGTCGGGTTTGGGGCTTTATGGCCTTGGGTGTCTTTTTTTGGTTTTTGTTGTAGGATTGGTTCAGGTTGATTTTTTAGAGTTTATGGTTTAGGGTGGAGTTTAAGGTTTATTGTTTTAGAGTCTATGGTCTTGGGGTTCCTTCTAGGATTTCTCTTTTTAGGGGTGGGTTTAGGGCTGATGGTTTTAGAGTTGAATTTAGGGTTTATGTTTCTATGGTTGATGTCATGATTGTTTCTTGGCTTCAGGGTTGATTTTAAGGTTTACAGTTTCTTGGGAATGATTTGAAGTTTCTGATTTTAGGGTTGCTTTTTGGGTTTCTGGTTAGGGTTGAGGCTGATTTTAGGTTTTCTGACTTTAGGCATTCTTTTAAGGCTTCTGCTTAGTGTTGAAATTGATTTGAGGTTTTCTGGTTTTTTAGGGCTGCTTTTAGGGTTTATAGTTATAGGGTTGAGTTTTCAGATTTGGTTTTAGAGTTCATTGTATGGATGTGCAGTTTTAAGGTTGGCTTTAGGGCTGATGGTTTTAGGGTTGGCTTGCTTGCTTGCTGGCTTCCTTGCTTGATTGCTTGCTTCCTTCCTTGCTTGCTTGCTTCCTTGCTTGCTTCCTTGCTTCCTTGCTTCCTTGCTTGCTTGCTTGCTTGCTGACTGGCTTGCTTGCTTGCTTGCTTGCTGACTGGCCTTCTTGCTTGCTTGCTTGCTTGCTTGCTTGCTTGCTGACTGGCCTTCTTGCTTGCTTGCTTGCTTGCTTGCTTGCTTGCTTGCTTGCCTTCTTGCTTGCTGGCTTGCTTGCTTGCTTGCTTGCTTGCTTGCTTGCTTGCCTGCTTGGAAAACGGAAAAAAAATCCCACAAAAAACGGAAAAAAATTCCCAGAGAAATATGGGACCCGCAATCTGGGTGCTCCGTGCGGCTCGCATCCCACATTTCTGCTGGGGCAATGCTGGGTGGGTTGTGATTGATCATTCAGCCGCCTCCCTGCGCCCAGTGGCTAGTCACTGCACAGCAAGCCACCGACCGTGGCATACCCTCGAATCCTCCCACCCATCTGGCTGAACCCAGTTGTTTTTCACCCAACCCAGAACCACTTGAAAGGCTACCCCACCACAAACGGATAGAAAATGGTCAACCATGGTTATGGGTTTGCAGGCCGATTTCCCATGAGCTACTATCACTGGGGTTGAGGACATCATACGTCCAAAGGGGCCAGCAACAAAAGGCTACGTCCCCAAAGGAACCAAGCCGTAGTGGACCCCAAGTAGCAAAGCACTTGCGATATCTTAGGGTTGAAATATAGTATACAGTATATGTTATAAATCAAAAATAAATAAATATATATATATATATCCACTTGCGCCGGTGTCTTCAGCACTTCGACTTGACAACCATGCTCTGCAAGGGACAAAGCCTGCTGGATCCGAGGGAATAGCCTTAGAGGTCGCGAAGAGGCGGAGAGGGTGGATGAGCAAATGAGTTTCTGCAACTTTGCCGATGTCAAACAGTGGATGATAGGTGGATGAATGTTTTTTTGGCAAATGAGAGGGTGGATGAGCCTCCAAAAAAGTGAAAGCTCATGACAATGCAAACAGCTGTGGATAATCAAATGAATCGACAGTTGAATGTCTGATTTTAAATCCACATATCACATATCTCGAGTTTGGTCTTCATGAAGGAAAACGCTCAGGAAAAATCAGGAAGAAACCAACAAAGTACAGCACACACTCAGAAACAAATTGCGAACATACCAGCATGCAACTCACTAATGATGAACAATTGATGACTGCCGATATCGCTTAATCATGCATTCAAAGCGTGAAAGCCCATAATGAAGGAGTGCATTCAAGCCACAAACAGTCCCAACGCACTCCTTGAAGGAGCAGGCGCAGTTGGGCCCAGCACGTTGCTTCGCTGAGTACACGTCGCGGTGCTGGTCATGGAAGGATTCGCCGTTGCAGTGGAAGTTCACTTGCACCGCTGAGACGAAACCACCATAGGCGGCCTCCTGAGTGCCACAGCGGCAGAAGGACCGCGCGCTTCTCGTGACATGTTTACGTTTCAACAATCTGGTGGTTTCTCAAAATGGGGGTACCCCCAAAAGGGCTAGTTAGTTTACTATTTCGAATGATTATTGATGGATGATTTGGGGATTTTGAGAAAGCCAAACACATGTTGTTTATATATATATATATTTGCATGTGTGCGTGGATGTACGCATCTAATATTGTGTTCGCATGTTTTTTTCACTGTATTTCTACGCACGTGCTACATGCATAGCAGCGTGCAACCACCTGGCGAATGCATGCG
Organism: Symbiodinium kawagutii; assembly: GCA_009767595.1. Lineage (NCBI taxonomy): Eukaryota > Dinophyceae > Suessiales > Symbiodiniaceae > Symbiodinium > Symbiodinium kawagutii. The sequence goes on along the minus strand of VSDK01009193.1, from coordinate 624,811 downwards.
CGTGCCGCTTACTTATTTGGCGCTTGTCCGGTGGCTGAATCAAGATATGAATAGCCGTAGATGCATGCAGGATACACCAAACGTATCCCAGCAATATTTGCACTGCAACGAAAACGCATGTCTTACATCTGCTTAATATTGCCTTGGTCCAATAACAAGCATTCTTGAAAGTTCGGAGACACAACCCATTTGTTAATTTGCGGTGGCCGTGCATATGGGTCAGCAGAATCGACCCATGGTGGATCTCCAGGCAGCAAACAAAAGGGTCCGTGTTGGGATGTCGTATAATGACTTGCTGCATAGTAGTCTTGGAGAAAGGGTGGATGTTGAATGATGTTGAGGGTGCGGCTGAGTTGCGTGGTTCCACAATCCTTGCTAACCCTGAATGTCCACAAGTGAAAAACCGCTGTTATTTTCCAACAGCTGAGCATGGCGCTGAGCACTCAGATCAAAGTACCATTTTTGCCAATTTTTGCCATGGGGGGATGGGACTGTCCATCTCACGTGTGTGGTACCGTCCCAATTCGTCAGCCATCCATTTTTGTTACACCAAAATGATCGGATACACCCAGAGTCTTCGCGTCTGCGATCCACCCGCACAGGTAAATAGATCTACCACCTTGGTTGCAACACCCAAACAGGCAGCTCCAAATCGCGGTAAACTAGGATGGATACTTCCCAAGCACCAACCGGTTATGGAAAACCCAAATGTGCCGTGGCTTGAAGCACTCACAGGTTCAGCGTCACTGGCTTTCACCAATTGCAGCATCATCTGAGCACATTTCCTCAGCTGAGGTGACCTGCCAATGGGATCTCCTAAGGTGGTAGAGCCAGTTCTGAACCTCACCGTACCTCACACCATTTTGCCATAAATTGCTGGTGATTTCGATTGATTTAGCAGCAAATATAGGGGGTCCTGGATATCTCCCAAGGCAGTCCACCACCGAAGTTGCAGTTGTTCAACCCATGATGTTCACAATGTTCGAGGCATTGTTACCTAAGATGTCATGGCACATGGAACTACAACGCAGATCGTGGTCATATTAACCGACAAACCATGCGGAGGGCTAATCAACAACACAAGTGTAAAAGCACGTCGAATCGCACCACTTACTGAGACATAGGCTCCCGAAAATAAATTGGGACGATCACATTCATGGGCGATCCCAACAATTAGCTGATCTTCCAGGTTTCGCCGAGAAGCTGCAGCTGTACCAGTTTGGGATCCGCCGCACAATGATATTTATCATTTGCGAGTAATTTTGGCATTCCAAGCCACACATTGGCTGATCCCCCCAAAACAATGGCTCATTTCCATGGAACTTCCAGAGCTGGTCAATATGTTGAAAACAAGACGGAAGGAGGCAAATGGACAGGTCTTGTTGTGGGTCTCATCACCAATGAAAAAATATGAAAAAGCTGAAACAGAAATTCAAAGATTTTAGGGAAGCCGTGAAGAAGTGAGCTCTCTTGAAATCATGATTGCTTGCCACTTGCAAATCCAGTGTCCTGTGCTGACTTCTCCACTATTCTACAAAATAATATACCCGGTCGCAACTTACCGTGTATCCTTGTGATCAGGGCTAACATTGTCACCTTCACATGTGCATGTGCGTGTGTGTGTGTGTGTGTGTCTCCATTTTCACGCATGTATGCATCACATAGCGGAGCCTTCCACATGCATGCATCCGATAACTTGCACGATGCCGTGCAACAACATTTCCATGAAAACCTCCTCCAACCGCTCGCTGTGCCAAGTGTCTGCTGGTTGGCGCTCTCCAAAGTTCGCACCAACGCATTCACCGACTGGTTCCGGTCAAAGGCGCTAAAGATCAGCTTGCCCCCGGCAGGCCACACAGAGCCCTCCTGGCGACGAAGCATCCAACAATGCCCGGAGTTCGCCTAGAGGGACATCATGGGACAAATGACATGACCGTGGTGTCAGGTGCTGCCAAAGCATGATCCCAACAACCAAGTGGGATTCATGGGACATCTTATGTTGATCATTGTCCATCCATTGTCCATTCATGGCGCATTTGCAGTGCAAATCGAAGAGATGTAATATCCTCAACATCCCTCGGCTATCTATGTCTGGTTGCGATGCTTCATAGGTTACGCTGCAAGTGGCTTGCCCACAGATATCAATTTGAAGCGTAAATGATCAGCTGAGATAGTAATTCGCAGAAATGGTTGACGGGAACATCTACCAGAAAGCGCCTATATTTGGTACGTCAAACTTCTGCAGGGATACCCAGTGGGTGACTGAGTGAAGTGACACACATTGACACACAATATTAGACGAAGGCACGTCAGCAGCCGTCTCCAGAGAAAGAGATGCATTGAGTCGGCAAGAAAGTCCCATTTCCCAGTGGAGTGCATTACTACAAGCCAAGGCCCAAAAATGCAACACCTGGTGGTTTCTCATATTCTGAAATCATCATCGTCATATGCCATGACCATGGCCAACCAACCCATGGCACCTGCTCGCCACCGGCTTCACCCCCCGAGCCAGCTCCTCCGACGCCAAGGCCGCCTCCACCAGCGTCTCAAAGAGCAGCCGGTCCGCACCCGCGCCCAAACAGTCGTCCACGGCACCCGAAGTGATGCTCAAAACCTCGCCTCCAGCAGTTCCAGAGATTTCTGTTGAGAGGGCAGGTATCCTTTAGATCCTTTAGGGTGCCATATCGAGTGCTGAAAGAGATTGGCTATAATGCCAAGGGTGCATCCACAAAAACCAGAAACCGCTCATGACTCAATGTGGATGACTTATTTAGTAAGCGTGAACGTAACAGCAGGAACGTTACGGTGCCCACCATCACCCACACCCCGTTAAACATGCATACAAAACATCAACAGAAACGGGCAAATGCATACATGCAAAAATTGTCATAAACACTTTTGGCCTCGTATAGGCACCACTACCTGAAAGAAACTTAAGTATAACATACTATATCATACTATAACTGATTATAACTATAAATATAACTAATAAATCTAACCTTTGATTTCCCCTAACAATCTGCTCATGTCAGTAGAAAGCTGGTCGTCTCAAACAGCAGCAGTCCCAACCGGTCACTCTGAACCCTCCAGTTGAGCAGTTGAACATCTACCCATCCGCCTGGGTTGCAAGGCTCATTGCACGGGCAATCTGCGGTCACAGGGCAAGTTCGCTCTGTGTCTGAGGCGTGGGTTCCAGTTGTGATCAGCTCCCAACTCATCTGTTGGCGCAGCTCGTCCTTGCTGCAGCCTGGGGAGCATCAGGGGTCAAAATGGTCGTGGTCGCAGCTGACCGGCTGACCCCAACAAAGTTTAGGTCTTCACGAGCGCATTGATATTAGCCCCACACACTCTCTGTAGGTCATGGTCATGGAGGTTGATATCGCGCGTTTGGCACATGCCCAGGCGAGCGCAACGGTGTCTGCCTGCTGAGACATGCATCCGTTGCTTCCGCATCAGCTTCAGTTTCTCCTCGGCCTTTTCCAAATGCTCCAAATCCACCGAAGCAAGTCGCGCTTTGGTCCTGAGCTGCCGCAAATCCCATCCACATATTTCCATAGTTAGAAATGTACAACGGGTGTAGTGGAAGTAGAGTAGGAGTGGTACCTAAAGATGATGCAGCTCAGATAGCATATCAGGTACACCATATCTTGGGGAATATGATGTAACTTATGCAATGGCTTTATTGGCCTGCAAAGATGGCTCCTAATTCTTGAGTCCTTCAATTAGAGAAGTCTAGCAGCTTATGACCAAGGGGTGCGGCTTGTGACCAGACACACCCGACTCCGAGGACGTAGGAACAATAGGAACAGGGACCACGGGAAAATACATGCGCTCGCGCGCAAACTCTGAATTTGTATCCACATACTCGTCGAGTTCCAGTCAGAAGCTCATACCTGATTCCCCTCAAAACAAATAGTGCGTCCAGGTTTTGAGGTGTTCGAAACAATCTGCGGGGGTGGATTTGATGCAAAACCAATGCCTGCCCAGTGCAGCACATTGTCATCAGCGCATAACTTCCGCTGGGAGTCAACTGCGCATGGAGCTCATCATAGTCACCTTGGCCCAATCCGAAATGCTGCGCATTTCAACACTTCGAAGCGGCATAGATTGGGAGCCAGAAGCGAGAAAATGGAAAACAAGCATGAAAACATATGAAAATCAAGCGCGAAGCTTCAGCAAGAGCAACAAGAGCAGCAATTGCGAAAACAATACCACCAACACCTTCAATACCGAACGCAACCGCACATGCAACATCTTGCAACAGAAACGACAACAAAAAAACAGGAAGAAACAAAAGGCAAGCAATCAGCAACAACGACAACGGCTATGGTAACACAAGAAGAGCCAGAGCAGCAATGACCACCGCAGCAACAACAACAAAAAAACAGCAGTCGCAACAACAGCCACAGCCGGCAATGTCAGCACAACAGCATCGCGTAGCAACATCGTGTACAGTAAGCAGGCTGGCACAATCACCATATAGACAGCATAGCAGCATCATAGCAGCGGCAAAATCTGCACCAACAACTGCTACAACACTAAGAAAAAGAAGAGTTGGTGATCGTTGATCAGTTGGTCATCATTAGACTAGGCATCCTGGCAAAGGCTGATCAAGAACAAAGCTGAGAATATGTTTGGCAAATGTCAGTTCGTAATGCCGGGCAATGCTCAATAACTGGCAAAGAATGACCAACATGAAACCGTCTCTGCACCCAAGTCATCTGCTTCTTGTGCATCCAGACCTGGTACCCTAGCTGTTCGCATCCCCCAACCAAATGGCCAGTCAATAGTCCAACTGTTGTATTGTTGTGATGTTTATCTGCCCATTTGTTGGTCAATATTGGCCCACAACTATATATTGTTGGTATAGCTCCTGGTCTTGTTGGTTACTTTCCCCCCATTGGAAGCCACTAACCAGCCTATTTACGGCTATATGACCAGTGACTAGACTAGTGGTACAACTTTCTGACCTTTCTTGAACATTAGTGAATATTAGTAATCTATTAGCCACTAGTTGGTCATAAGCGGCTTATCAATCATTAGCTTTCTATTAGCCACTAGTCGGTCATAACCAGCTTGTCAACCATTTTCAGTTAACCACTAGTTGGTCACAACCAGCTTATGAACCATTGGCATTCTATTAACCACTAGTTGGTCATAACCAGCTTATGAATCATTAACCATTTCCCAGCTTAGTAGCCATTAACTAACCACCATATAGTACTATTCCCTTGGCTCATTTCTAACCATTCACCAGCTTGTTCACCATTCTTTACCACTTGTTAGTTGTTCCCAGCCATGAGTCCCCACCTGTTTCTTGTGCATCTTGCAAGGCTTGCTGCTGGCAACACCTCTTCACCTCTGCAGCTGTAGCAGCGCGGAGTTGTACAGACCTCAAGCTGCGGAAGCCAATTCCGACCCGACCCCACGCCATGTAACAATAGGTAAATCATCATAGTTCAGGGGTAAAATACCTTGGTATCAACTAACAATATCATCAACTTCTATTGTTCTGAGTTAGCTAAAGGGCAATTGCTATTGCTTAATTCCCATAGTTACAATTGGCAATGCCCTGTTGGCAATAACAATAATATGAATAATTAAGTACTATTGCTTTTGAAATTGCAATAGTAAAAGGTAATTGTAGGAAAATATTTCTGCATGTGCACATAAAAGCATCAAGCACATATGTTGATATCAACCACTTGTGCTGCACAAAGGCTAATGGTTGAAGATGAAGAGTTGCCATGACATGCAATACCGCAGAGAATAATCAGACCTGCTTCACAAATAATGACATATGGCAATAGCAATAATATAGCCAAAAACCATGGCGATCATGATGCTGACGAGGATGATGGGGATGATGACGAGGAGAATGATGGTGCTGATGATGATGATGATGATGATGATGATGATGATGATGATGATGATGATGATGATGATGATGATGATGATGATGATGACGATGACGATGATGGCAATCATATTTCAGAAAACAATGACGGCCAGAAAGGTGTGTGTGCGTGTGGCGGGATCGGCGACGCAGCTCGAGTGAGCACTATCTGATGATTGAGACTCGCTTGATTTTCCTCAGAATCACTTTCCATTTATTTCTGCATCTCTTGCTCTGCTTGCCTCCCTCAGAAAAGTACAGCAACTTTGTTTGGACTTCCAGTTTTCTTGCCCAAGATTTCAAACCATACAAAACCTAAATCAGCCAAACACAATCCGCAAAGAAACAAGTCACTGAAGGTTCCCTCCTTCTTGCAATCACAACTGGACTAGGCTTAAGCGCCCAAGAAGGCACAGAGCACCCTGGTGCAAATCACCATGCCAGTCTTACAATGAATTCCGTCCGTTCTGGTATCTTTGTCCCGCATCGCTATGTCGTTTTCCGAAACCATGGACCACTCATGGACCACTCACGCGGACCAATCATGGACCACTCACGCGGACCAATCATCATGGACCAGTCATGGACCAATCATGCTTCCAGCCTAAGATTTACACATCTTAGCCGCACATCATCGACTCTGTTGCTGCGCATCCAAGCGGCAACGCGCCCTGTGAGAGCTCCAGATCCGCCGCGCGGCCCTCACTGGGCCGCTCCGCGTTGCGGCGCCAATCCCAGTGACCGGCGCTGCGGGCCGTATAGCGCCAACGGCCCGGGCTGCCAATGAAGGTGGAGCCCGCCTCAGCATCAGAAGTGGGACCGTGATGAGCAGCAGCATTCATTCCATTTCATTCAATTTCAATTTCAATTCCATTCCATTTCATTTCATTCATTGAACTGCATAACTCATATTGATTATATATCAGAATCATTGCTCATCATTCCCCAACTGGATCATTGCTGTAGCTGGTGCTTTCCTTCACTGAAAACGGCTATTGCGCAGGATCGAGTGAGCGGTGGGGAAAACCCAGATGCGATTTCCTCATTTCCTGCCTCCCGGCCGAGTAGAGCTGATTACTATAGAGTTGGTGGCGGGTTCAGATGAAGACCGAAGCCTTTTTGTTCCCACAAAGCCGTGGGGAGGGTGGATTGCTTGTCCTGCCTCCATTGCCAACCATCACCAACCATAAGGGCTTGGGAGCCAGTCAGCCGTAGGTGGGTCCTTGACTGAACTTGGCTTATCACTAGGGTAGCTATCAGGCAAATAGTAGATATAATTTTGGTGAAATGATGTTGAACGATGTTAAATGGTTTAGTAACCAACTTATAACTAGGGTCACCACCTTGTACTGTTGAACTTTGTTGCATTCCAAAAAAATTGGAAAAGAAATCTTCTGATCCCTGTGGCATCCTCTTGGCGGATTTTGATGTCACTCTTCATATTTGCAAATCATCATCGCTATGGCGGCTATGGGGAACATAATCCCAGATATTGACAGATACAAATGTAGCATAATACAGGCATACTAACATTGGTGAATGGAAAAAAATAGCCATCATCCACCACCGTTGGCCCCGATCAACCAACACAAACCCATATTCCTGGACCCTCAACTACCCTTTGTTTTTGGGATTAACCATTTTTTTGCGAGAAACTCACTCATTTTAATTGAGCTTTTGGTGAGGGTCAAGGTAAAGGGGCTCGGAAATCAACCAATCCCAAGAAGTCTCACAAGCTGTGCATCCCTGCGCCCCACCTTGCTGTGCGCCACGGAAAAGGGGATCGATGGAAAGCCTTCCAACTTCAAGTTGCCATCCTAGGTGAACCACAGGGCCCAGGGCTATGGTGGCACGCAACCAATGGCGATGCTTAGTATGAGCTAGTGATGGTAAACTCATGTTGACCATCAACCGTTGTGAAAATTATTTTACTTCGAGTGATTCCCACCATGACATTCTTTTGACATTCTTTCTGACATCCTTTCTGGCACATCTTCTGACGTTCTTTCTGACAACCTTCTAGTCTAACTAACATTCTTTCTGACATTTTTTCTGGCATCTCTTCTGACATTCTTTCTGGCATCTCTTCTGACATTCTTTCTGACATATCTTCTCACATTCTCTCTGACATTCTTTCTGACATTCCTTTTGACATTCTTTCTGACATCTCTTTTGACATTCTTTCTGACATATCTTCTGACATTCTCTCTGACATTCTTTCTGGCATTTCTTTTGACATTCTTTCTGGCATATCTTTTGACATTCTCTCTGACATATCTTCTGACATTCTTCCTGACGTTCTCTCCGACATATCTTCTGACAATCTTTCCTGGCATATCTTCTGACATTCTATCCTGACATTTCTTTTGACATTCTATCTGACATATCTTCTGACGTTCTTTTTGTCATCTCTCCTGACATTCCTTCTGGCATTCTTTCTGACATTTCTTCTGACATTCCTTCTGACGTCCTTTCCTCGCGGTTGAGGCCCGGCAACATATCTTCTGACATTCTTTCTGACATATCTTCTGACATTCTCTCTGGCATACCTTTTGACATTCTTTCTGACATCCTTTCTGGCATTCCTTCTGACATTCTTTCTGACATCTCTTCTGACATTCTTTCTGACATATCTTCTGACATTCTCTCTGACATTCTTTCTGGCATTTCTTTTGACATTCTTTCTGGCATATCTTTTGACATTCTTTCTGGCATCTCTTCTGACATTCTTTCTGACGTTCTCTCCGGCATATCTTCTGACATTCTTTCCTGGCATTTCTTTTGACATTCTATCTGACATATCTTCTGGCGTTCTTTTTCACATCTCTCCTGACATTCCTTCTGGCATTCTTTCTGACATTTCTTCTGACATTCTTTCTGACGTTCTTTCCTCGCCCTTGAGGTCCGGCAGCGACCACTGGGCGTGGATGCTCGTGGTTGAGGGCGGGGAGTGGGGGCTGGGCGTGGATGGTCGTGGTTGAGGTCCGGCAGCGACCACTGCGCGTGGACGGTCGTGGTTGAGGTCCGGCAGCGACCACTAGGCGTGGATGCTCGTGGTTGAGCAGGAGGAGAAGGAGAAGGAGAAGGAGGAGGAGGAGGAGGAGAAGGCATGACAGCTCTGATAAAATCTAACAACCCTCACTTGACAGGTGGGCAAAAATAGTGAATGATGTGTTCAACCTGTTCAAACTATGGTTGACATTGATGGTTGCAACATGCCCGTGACCTGTGATGGTAACAGAGTTAGCGATTCAACCGCAAAGAAATGCCTGCAGGGACATCATCCCAGGTAGACCAAATAAATCCCAACCAGCATCTGGGATGATAGACTGATGATACATGAAACATCATGAAACAAAATAAACAAATAGACAAGCATCTGTTTGATTCCCTTGAATTCCCAGTGGAAGGACGTAGAAGATCTGCTCGGCGCTGTGTGCTGCACAGACTTCCGAGCCGTTGGCGATCAGCTCACAGCTGGCCTCCACTTGCGCACGTGTCCCGAAACTTTGGCAGGCCAAGCGCAAGCGAAACAACACCGGGGGCGGCGCCAGGGCTGGAGCATTCAATAGCAGCGATGCCACCGTCACTGCCTCAGCCCCATCTGAAACAGGGGTCCCCTCAAATCATCCAATATCAACCATCTATAAGAATAGCCATCCATTTTTTGGGGTTCCCTAAGTTGAGAAACCACCACATTGTTATTGCTGGAATTGTTATGGCTATTGATACAAAGCCATGTAAAGCAATTGTTTGCAAGAGTCACGACTGAATGCTGAGGCAAAATCAACACGACGCAGATCAAAATGTTCCAGCGGAGTTTGGGTCAAAGATGGCCAAATGCATTTGACACAATCAACAACTGCATTGCGACAATGTTATATACCTGATCTATAGTCCTAGCTGCCTCACTGCCTCATTTTGACCCAAACCCGACACACCAAAGAGAAGAAGGTGGTCACCGTGCGTGGTGCTTGAAGTTCGTCAGCCTTTCCACGTGACCGGCCATCCTTCAGCTGCCCTGGCAGGGAAGAGAAGGAGCTGCTGCGCAAAGGTTTTTTTACCGTGGCCTCAGATGCAGTGCAGTAGGGATTGCCTTCATCACTGCGTGAGGTTGAGGGTCTGCAAAGTGCCTTCTGTCTAGCCAGGTGAATCCAGCTTAAGGATTAGATTAGACTAGCTTTCTGGCAAGGTACTTGATGCATTTAGCATCAGCTTGATCAAATGGCACTTTCAGCTGGTAAGAACAGAAGATGAGAACGGCAAATGGCAAGGGACAGGACCACTCTTGGCATCAACGCATTTACATTCGGAATCACCATCAAATTATAGCTCTCTGTCCGGTTTTTGTGCAACAATAGCGATCACTTTCGTACGTTGCTAAGTGCGTCCTTGATGACATGACATCCATTGCGCACCAAAAACCAAGTGGTTCAGAACCCAAAACGCCAACAGCAATCACAGCTCCATGAAATCCCAGCGTCGGAACTAGGTCCATAATCCAATTTTCGCATCCGCCCGGTTGGTGCTCGAGCCACAAATTCAGCTGCACATCGTGGCCCTATCTCGCCAACGCCCCGTGCCCAGCAGCAGTCGTAGTACAGCTCGCTAGGTTCAACTTCCAACCCAGCATCACACAAGGGGAGATTTGTCAGGAAGCAACCGCCATTTCACAATAATCACGAATGGCTAAGGGTCTGATCGTGATTGCTAGTGATTAATATTGATTGAGAACCAACGAGGCCACAAATATACTGCAAGTGGGTGAACAGGCCATCTCCCTCTCGTCATGTCTATCGAAGGTGCCTAGCATAGCTAAAAAATTCGCTAGCTGGAAAGTGATTGCAGCAGTGGACAAGCCTGTTGCATACCCTAAGGATGACCAAGGGCCCCTCACTTTGTCGCACAGCATGTCATGAGTTAAAACCAGTGGGTACTCTCGTATAGCCAATAGAATCCCAAATGCGCTGATCTATCCTGATCTGCTTTGTCTGCCTGGCCTCGTTTCCATTAAAAAACAGGAGAGCCACATGACATGTTCCTCAATGGGCATCAGTCACTTCTTGGCAGAACTCAAGAAATGGATCTTAATCAGTGGGCCGGGCCCCTCTTGTTGGGCAGCTCTGAATCAGCAAGATGGCGCAAGGCCACTGGAAACCCACCTTCGACCTTCCCAGCAGGGGCAAGGCACGCATTCAGCTTCTCGGTGTTCCAGGCCATGTAAGTTAGATCCTCCAGAGCCACCACCTGACACTTCACCGTCTCACCACAGGAGGCCAGAAAGTCCCCTGGAAGCAGATCCTGCCAGCGGTGGCACTGATGATCTGATCCAGAGGATGGATGGGCTTTGGCTGGGAACAGGAGTCATTCGGAGTTCCTTCGCCATTGATTATATGGGGATTGATCTCAATGCCCTTGAACTTTGGGTTCCTTTGGTTTGATGAGACCATGGATGATCATGGATGATCATGGATGATCGTGGTGGATGAGCAGTTCCTTCTGCGTCAACTCCTATGTAATGGTTGTTTGCTCACCCCATCAGCATCCATCACAATGCTTCCACTCATGTTGCCCTCTGCTTCATAGCAACGAGCTGGTATGCGCCCCTGTGGTGAACCACCCTGCGAATGGGGGAGGTCGACAGCTCCGGGGGACAATCAACTTTGAGACTTTGACATCTTCGGATCTCTACAACTCAGAAATCGCCATCTCCGGAGATGCAAGCCGTAGAAATCATGTCACTGATTGCATCAGCTCATCCTACCAGTTCAAATCACTTGATTCGGTTAGTACCCCTACGCCAGCCCTTGTGGAGATGACTATCTCCCTGGCCTCCGCGACTTCTCCGTGCTTCCTGATGGCCTTGCCGTGCCCAGCTGGGACTCCACGAGCTTGTGGGTAACTAGCAGAAACAAATCAATCATCTATCAATGTAAAAACGGTTCAAGATACAAAAAATAAAAACCAAGAGAATAATACGGTATGCAAGTTTCCTCTTGTATGGTAATGATAACATGGCATAGCATGCTATGTTTGAATGGATTATTAACCGACTTACAACTAGGGGGCAACACCTTGTATGGATCATAGATATGGATCTTTGACCCTTGGAGCTTTCTGCCGTGTGGGGGCTGACGTCATTCCCACACCGCGTTTATGGGCTGACATTGTCCTGTCCAACACAGCAGTGAGAAACATTGAGAAACTCTGGGAGCAAACTTCTTTGGCATCCATAAGTGGACAATGGTCGTTTGCTCAATGGATTTTGCTCCGGGCTGCTGCAGGTTGCTGAAAAACTTTGGGATGTAGGCTACAGATATGGGATCTTCCGAGAAAATTTCCGAGAAAATGCTTAATGGACTGTCAAATGTTTTATTCTCACTTCACCAACACAGCTCCTCGCACACCTGGCTTGGGGAGGCTCGCGGCCATCGCTTACCCAATGGATGATCAAATAAAATGAAGTTACTCTATTATCCTCGCTAAAAACGTGTACCATTATGAGTATCCCATATGAGAATATCCATAATGCCATAGGTTACTACCTAACATGGTGGTATCATGATCCTAGATCACAATGTTATCAGATATCTATCTCCATCACCATCTCCAAGATTATATAACGTTATACTATATATTATATATATGATTATTATATATACAATTATTGTAGTTATTATTACCATTTTTTGAAATATATGATCCTATATCACCATATATGAGCCCATGCTATCATGGATGATCATCACCGCTTCATGGATCCACCCTTTCGGCGCCTTCCCGCGGACCAGGATGCGCAGCTCGCCGTCTTCCTCCAGTTGCTGTCCCGCGGAGATGGTACCTGGTGCGGGTCCAGCTATGTCCAGCGGTCAGCCATTCGTTGGTGCACGGTTCGTAGTGCCAAGGGTTCAACCATGGTTGAGCGGTTGAACATGGTTGAACTGTTGCTGCACCTTTGAGCTTGTCAGGCTGAGCTTGTGCAGATCTATGGTCATATATGTCTATGTATGTCTATGTATGTCTATATGTATGTCTATATGTATGTCTATGTAATGTGACGCGCCTGGTGGTTCTCTTCAGCTGTTCAACCAGCTGATGGTGCTCAGCTGGTTTTTAAATGATGAAAATAATGATCATTAGATTCTTGAGTATCATCACTGCTCCGAAGCGGGTGATAAATCATCTGTAGAGATTAGAGCCTGTGTATCCATTGCGTATCCATTGGATACTGGAAGTTGTGCATGCTGGGATGCCCATGGGTTGTGATGATCCCCAGTCCCACCGGGCTAGGATTTTTGGATAAAGTCCTCGGACTAAGAAAGCCGAGGAAATCACAGTGGCAACGATGCGACATGGAAGTTCTCCATGATTGATAGTCAAGTTTCTGGAATGATCAAGTAGTGTTGCAAGACCTACAGGCCGATGCCCTTTCCATGTCCCAACTGATCACTCTTGGCAAGATATCAACGGTTGCGGATTGCCAAATTCCTGATTCGCACATTGGAGCAGCTAAGGCAACACCCCTGCGACCACATCCAACTGGTGCCTACTGTGGTCATCTATGACGGGCAATCCCCTGAAATCTGCAGTGCCGGTGTTGCCTTCTGAGGTCGTCATGTACCTTGGACCTTCCGCACGGCTGCGGCTACTGATCTGCCACTACTTCGCTGGAGCTTGGCTTCCGGCATCTTCCGGACATGATTTAAGATTTAAAAAGGAGAGCCCTATTTTAAAAAGCCCAGATTTGGGAGGGTGCCCTATTTTGAGAAACACCCACTCGTGTGAGCGCGTGTCTGCACGCGTATGTGTATGCAGCTATGCATGTAGCGCGAAGGTATACGAAACCTATGCGTGCGTTATATTACATCGTACACACGACATTACATCACACTACACTACGACCCTACCCTAAATGCCACCCCTTACCATGCCACAATTACCATACCATGAGATTAGTTGAATGGCACTTACACCAAATCAACTACATAACAAAAAATCAAAATCATCATGCATACATGCAAGTCGAAAATCACTTCATAGCAATTCGATTGACAAGTGAACCTGACGATGTATCGTCATTTACCCATGCATAAGCCTAATGATAGCACTAAGCAAAACAGATTAATAGGCAGTAGAGTCATCCAGCAACAAGCATAGCTACCTATAGCTACCCTGACCAACCACGTCCTCCTGAATCCCAGGCGTTGGCGCACCCCAATGACATCCAGCCAAAGTGAGGAGCTTGTGAAACAGGCTCTGCGAACAGCCCTGCGGATGCGAAGAGTTGCACCCCGCAGTGGTGAATCTTCTGCTGTACATCTATCCTTGCCTGATCTCTCTCCATGTGCGTTTGTGTGACTCAGTTGAGTTGAGTTTGGATACCATGATGCCGATGCCACGGTAAAAACAGTGAGGAACAACGAGATCTGTTTGTCACTGAATGCCTGCGTTTCATACATCAAGACATGCGCATGTCTGGGATTGGGCATGGTTAAATATAAGCTGACTAATGAGTAAGTATGAACACATCGAAATGTCATGTGAACGTTTGCAAAGCGGCATTGCAAATGTCACATGATGAGGGCATTTCAATTCATGAGGCCCTTTGATCATGGCTGAGAAATAGCTCATTTCATCCAGCCTTGGGCAAGAAGTAGCGAGCATACAGCAAGGCCTGGATCCACAGCAGCCAGGCTTCGGCCGGTTCCCCCCAGGCAGTGTTTCGTGATTCCTTCAGTGCAACTCCTACCCACGGCCCACACACCTCATCCACATCCAATGCTACAGAGTCCTGCCATGCGAAGGGCAACAAATGGTCACTCTGAAAATGTCTAGACGCGTCTAGATTTAGAACAACCACAACTTATGGTGATCCTGGAGTAGATTTATACATATATATATACATATATGAATATTTACTTATTTATTTGTTTTTTTTTATTCATTTATATATTTATTCATTTGTTTTTTAAATTATATACACACCATCCCCAAGAAGCCAAAAGCTCTTCAATGTTGAACATCGAGGATCTTCAGCATCTCCAGGATGGATTCCTCCCACCCGGCTCGGTGCTGAGCCAATTTTTTCTGTTCAAAAAGGACCTCCAGCGAATTCCAGCTACCTGTCTTCCAATGTCTGCCGCCAAAAAAATCCATGGCAGGCAGGTTCAATCTGGCTGTGGGTCAGTTCACCCTTAGTCCCCCTGGTTCCCCTATCATTCACCCGTGTTTCCCTTACTATTGCTCATTATCCCCCATGAAATTGGTTGGTTAACATTGACCCATAGCCATCTAAGCTGCATCTTCAGCTCATGACTGGGGCCTTGGGTCGCCCTGTCCAGCAGACGCCACCAGCCACGGAGCACGTCCAAAGGTCCTTCTGCAGCTTCGCAATGCCCAAGGCACCAGAGAGCAACGCAGGACCCGGGGCGATCACCTCGCAACGGACCCGGCGATGTGGTGAGCCAAGGACCAGGAGAAATGAGTGGTATAATCTGGTTAATCGACGGGTCCTAATAGGTTAATGATTGGTATAATGGCTATATAATGATTATAATGGTCAATCAAAATAGGTTACTCATGGTTAATAATAGCAATAGTATAGAATGGATACTGATGACCATAGCATTAGTATAGAATGGATACTTATGACGATCTTCTCGTGTTTAATAGCTTAAGAAATGTTAATAACCAATAATAGGGATGAAATAACTTAGCATAGCCAACCATCTGGGAGAGGCAGCTGCAAATAAACCACCTCCAGGGCAACTTTAAATATAGCTTACAAATTTCTTGTGATCGACCTGTACCATTAAAATCATTAAACATAGAGGGTTGATGAATAAGAAGCCTGGATATCCCGAGATGAGTACCATCGGCATGTACCGGAACATCCTGGGAAGCCAGTAGACTTTGTTGGGATGTTCACACCTACCAAATCCTACCACTATTTTTGGGGCGCTGCTTACCCAACACGGGTCATCAGGAACCCAACTCTTCGTTGCTGGGTCCGACGGCTAAAGGCTCTCTGATGAGCTGTGCACTGCATCTGTCACCGTAATAGCTGACCAATTTATAATATGGATTTTATATGGACTAATGCTAAAATTAAACTAGATGCATAGCAGACTAATATCAAACTAAATAAATTTCATACTTATATGTATTAACCGTAACTGATTGATTTTAATAGATTAATAGTTATCAGACTGATGAATATTTTATATCGTAGTGATTATTGTAACATATATATTGTAACTATAATTGTGACTATTTACCACAATTAGCTCATAGTTAAACAAAAATTGAATTTCATCAATATCAGCCAACAACGTTGACAGTCCTTTGCGCAAAGTGCAAAGACATCAATATTCCACATTTGCCATTTCATGTGAAAGAACCAAGTGCATGTAAACATGCAAGTGGGTACAAAGTACGTGGCATACCATATTATCAAATTCTATGTTGTTGGTGTTTGAGCATCACTTTAATATTTCTTATATAGAGAGAGAGAGAGTGGGACAGTAAATGTACACCTTTATAAGTACCTAAAAGTAAATGTAAAACAAAAAAAAAAAAAATATATATATATATATAACATATATATCTATATATATATAAGTTAAGTAACATGCTGTATGTCTGCATCTCTACAGGATTTGGTATATGAAAATGAAAACATGTACTGGATATGTTTTTCAATGATTGCAGACGCGCATCGACGGAGCCTGGAACAAATCCTGGACGGCCCCGGTGCAATCATCCCAGGCGTCCGCCACCTGTGGCGTTGTCCATCCAAGCTGCTGGCTGCTGGCTCCAAGCTGGTGACTTTGGGATGGTTGGGGGAGGGGGTTCCACGTGGTTCCGCATGGCTTCACATGGTTCCACCACTTCCGCAGCTCAAATCATTTTATGTCCCCGAAGTATCCATGGAAGACGGCCAAACTCGTGCGGTCAGCCAATGCCGCAGAGTCACCAAGGGCATTCTGCGACACCATTTGGCCGCTGGCCACACAAAACTTAGTTCTAGGGAGCTTCCGTGGTAGTCATCAGACTACATGTTCCAATTCCCAACCATTAAGAATCATTAAGAACCATCGTTGTGGCTGCTTTGCTTGCTCCGTACATCTCAAAATCATAAGCTACCGGAAGCTCCCCTTCTCGCGCATCACTTTGCCACCTCCAGCAGCTGGAGGAGCTCAGCCAGGACCTCATCCTTCAGTGTCTTCGCCAGCTGACTGGTGACCTGCAGCAAGCTGGGAAGCATCTGCTTCAGCTCCCTGCTCTGAGAAAATGATGGCGCCTCTTTCAGCTGCCGAAGTTGCACTTCCATCACCGGGGAATGCCGCGCTTGGAGGAGGCAGTGCGCCAGCGACAGTGCTGCCTCCTTTCTGCGAATCTGAGCTGAGCTGGACTCGGACCCTCGTGGGAACACCTCTCCACCTGCCTGGAAAGAGAAGGCGTCCAGCGCGATGCGTAGGAATGACCAGCCCTTCTCAAATTGTCCATGATGTCGCTCCTCTGGAAAAACTGGGACTTCAATGGCCAGCAGGCTATCGCAGTTGTATTGGTTCCCAGTCATGGCCCAGCGAAGGCAGTCGGCACAGAGACCGATCACTTCCGGGTCACCATAGAAATGCCACAGCACTCCCAACATGCCTCGAAGGCCATGCTGCTTCTCTCCCACGCCGCATCGAGCATAGGGAGAAATGCGAAGTTTCACCAGGAGCGACTCCAACAACTCCACCACAGTCTCACGATCTACGGGTCCCGTTCGCAGACACTCTCCACCAGTCTTTGTGAGCTGCAACACTTCTGAAGCTAAATCTGCAGAGTCTGCTGCCGCTTCTACCCACATGGGTGTGTTTTCGCCTTTCTCTTTGGCTTGCTTCTCTAGTTCTCTTCTTTGGAAGGAGTTCTTCTTCATCCAGTCCTCACCGAAGAGTTCTCGATACCAGCTGTCCATGCCGGTGTTGAAATCAATCTGCACCTTCTTTCCCAGTAAGAGGTTCCGGTACATAAGCTCCGAGACCTGCAGGTTGGCATCCAACTCCAAAGGGGTCAATCTGGCAGATGTTCCGGGCAGCTGGTGGGCATCGTTGATGTTTGAGGGCAAGGCCGCCTTCTTCAGTGCTTCCACTGCAGGGGAAACGATGTGGAAGTCACCCATGGCAAGAAGCACAGACCCTGCGGAGTTTCCTAACAAGTCGGCCCCAAACCAAGGGTTTTCCCAGGTAAGAACGGTAAGAATGCTTTTGGTGACTTGGGGCCCAGTAGCTTGTGGACATGCTCTCGGTGCGGAAGCTCTACTAATGTTTTCAACTCACCATGCTGGATGATTCTTTGAGTGTCCCCCCTTGACATGGCTGCCAGTCTTCGACCCAAAAAATGGAAGGTACCAATGTGAGCCAATGTGACGCCCGGATCTGGCTGAAACAAACAACTGAATGCATTGCCTGGAGACCTGACAAACAGGGAAGAATGAGGGTTGAAACCAGTAGCCCTGCTCTCGGGGCATGAGGGTTTGCATCACAGATTGCTGCTTGATGCCTGGTGATCACAAGCAAGCCTCATGTTGAAGCCTGCCACGCCCAGCCTGTTCCAAGAAGGCTGCATCTGGATGGAACTGACTGTGGTGGAGCACCACCTCGAAGGGTGCGGGTCACAACGGTTCAACGGTTCACTGAGAAGTGATCAGTGATGGGTCACGAAGAATCACCACCACAACCACCGAAGTCGAGGGTGATGAGCCTTGCAGGTCCTGCTCACTGTCGCCACTTCAATGCCATAAAGCCGCACACGCCAGCAGTGTTCAAAACATTTCGAAACACATGAATCATCTCTGGCGAGGCATTCCCAGAAGCTATGATCGCGCAATAGTTCTTAATCCAGTACTCCATTCCTCCTATTACTACAAAACCCCCAATTCATCTGCCACTAAAACCCCCCAAACAAAAACTCCTTTGGCAAAAGGAGGTAGGGCTTCATTGCTGCGCATTGAAGCCAGGGAAAAGGCGCCAAGCTACCATGGCGACCGCCACCAAGGTCAGGGAGATTTCCGTGGCGGAAGCCAGCTCTTTGTGCCCCAAGTCCATCAAACCTCAGAGCATCTGCGTGCTCTGCACGGCCTCATCATGCCTTGCTGGATGAAATTTTCCCTACCTTTGCTGGTCAATGTCCCCGTTTGGAATCCGTTTCCCCTGTGGATCTTGCTCCTTTTACCAGTGAGCAACTCCGTTCAGCGATAACATGCTAACAGTTGGTCTTCAGCTCAGCACGTGGGTGTTCATGGAAAGCGTTCGAAGATCTGAAGCTGAGCTTGACATCATCCGTTTGGTTTTGCTGAACCATCTCGGCAACCTGGCCCCTCCTTATAGCTCCTTCGTTCGCTCCCCCTTGGCTAAGCACAACGGATACCCCAACAGCTGTTGGCGGTGTGTACCTGACCCACGTTGCACCCAATATTGTTGGTGATTCTTCCCCATGGTGATCCATGAGCATCCATACGGTAGTCATTAGTTGTGGGTGAGTACCGTTTCATATTGCTTGTGGGTCAAAACCCTTAGTCCCCTGGTTCCCCCATCAGTAACCATTGTAATCCCTAGCATTGTTGCTGATTATTCACCATTTTGGGATGGCTGATATTGACCCATGGCCACATCGTTTCAATCTACTCGGTGCTCGTTGCAAGCGGAAGCCGCTCATCAACGCTTGGCGAGAAACGCTTCACTTGGCGACGTGGGCTGCCTGCACAGACATCGCAAGGATGGGTCGACCTATGGACCTTGTGGTCAAACATTTTTCCGCAGCGCAATGCAGTACCCTAAGGGTGGCTACATGATAGTAGTGAAAACACCCAGCCGGGGCCATAGCAATGGAAAATAAGTGTTTCATCCATCATGTAAATAATTTACAGTGCCAATGGTGGATTATTGTGGATTATCCCTTGTAAGATTACCATAGGATAACTGCGGTTGACATGGAATTCGATCGAAAAGTCACAAGGGTATACAAGGGTGGCAATGTGAGTCAGTACCAGCTGATTTTCAAGGAATTTCCAACGAAAATCAGCAATGTCAGGGCGGCATCAGCAACTTCCACCCCGGTGGATTGTTTGACGCACCATGCCATGCTGGCTGGGAGTGATCCGGTGCATCCGCTGGCAAGAAATATGGTGAAGCCAAGGGTGGCATAGCACATTATATTATTGCTACATTGCAGTCCGTTACGCATGCAAATGATATATTTATTTACTTATTCATTTATCTATCTATGATCTATCTATTTATCTATTCATTGATTGTTTGTCTATTTATCTGTTCATTTCTTTATCTGTTTATTTATCTATGTATCGATCTATTCATATATTTTTGGCATGTGTGAGTGCTATATGTTCCGGCCTTCAAAAGCGCACATATCTATGCTTGTTGTAAGTATTCATATGTATTGATAAGTGTTACCATAGTTGTATGATCTGTAGTAAAGGTATTAATTAATTAGCATCTATATGTTTAGTAAGTATGAAATACATCATTAAATGTACACACAAATATCTATATTCTTTATATGTATCTGTTTTTGGGACTGGTGGGCAATCTCAACCAGTTGGACCAAGTGCAGTGAACAACGTCGCGTAATGGAAACCGATAAACATGTGTTCAAGGGGGTTCTAGTGGTTGATAATATTCTTAAATTTTGGAATTCCATACCCAATTAGATTCTACAACCGTGAGATCTACTAACTTTATAATTAATCTATGCTAATTCCAGTCGTACATTTGACTAGTGGACTAGCAGTCGTAGTTTCAGTAAATTTACACCTGTAGTGACTATTCTTTGGCTCGCAAACTAGAAAAGATAGAAAAGATAGAAAAAATACTTCCAGTAGATTATAAGCGTTACATTTCTTACTTCTCCTTCAGTAAATTATCTGCTTATTCACTAGTTATCTTACCTCCACTAGTTCTTACATCCGGGACTTCTACAAACTAATGTATCTTTTTTTATCTACTAGTCATCTACTAATGTTATTTACTACTTGTCGTTTTTTCCATCGCCATCCCGGACTTCCTACTTATCTCTCTCTGCGTCTTCCTACTTATCTACCTCCTCTAGTTATCCACTAGTGTTACTTAGATCTACTTGTTTATCTACTAACTAGTTATCTACTATCTACTAGTGTTACCTACTAGTGTTACCTACTAGTGTTACTTACTAGTAGTTATCTACCTCCACGAGTTATCCACTTCCAAAACTCATGGCTGGCCTGGCTGCTGCAGGCACCGGGTGATCTTCCCCGCGATCGTCACTGCGGTGTTCCATCCGCTGGCAGACTGCAAGTGCTCCTGGGGCTGGCGCCATGGCATACCATGGCATACCATGGCATACCATGGCACCATTGGGGTGGTAGACGTGTGAGAAAATCTGCTAGCCACAGATTGGAAGTCATCTTTGTTTTTGGATCTTTTGGATTTTTTGAATTTGTGTGGTCCAATTAATTTTGGAATTTGTGTGGTCCAAATAAGTTTGGAACATACTCAAGTCAGCAGTTGAAAGAATAGGGAAGCATAGGGTGGTTTATGAAGTGGATCTGCAAGAACCACTGTCACGTATATATCGGTCTACAGCGTCTCACCATACGGGGAATCATTTTTGGTGGATTTGTTTGCATAATTTTGCATGCCAAATTCTAAAGGAAGCATCTCATTGCTGGCTCCATGCTGTGAAAACATCTGAACATTATATGATTTAATGCTGCCATCCATGCGCTGTACTGAAAACCTCTGTTGATTAAATCGTTCAGGGGTCGCAATTCGTCGCACGATGGGATATTGCAAATGCCCCGCTCCGCATTAGCTCGGGTTCGCTATTACTATGGCTACCTCAAAGTTGATGCAACATGGCACGTTCCAAAATGATTGTTCAAAACTTGGGATGTTGCTCAAACGCTTGCGATCTTGGCTCACTGCTGTCAAGACGCTTTCAGTCCATTGGCTGCCGCAAAGCACTTGTCCTGCAAAGACAGGAAGCACATTCCAACCTTTTGAGTAGTGATACCCCAAGTAGCCAGAACTGGGAGTAGTGGTGAAATACTGATGAATACATCACCATCTGCTTAACCATACATAGCTGGCGACTTCCCATCTCTGAATATCATATAGGCAGTTTTTAAATGTTGTAAATAGCTGGATCTCCCATGATTGAATCCATCGTTGAAGTGCCACATGGCATCCCACAGCCTTGGCGCAAAGGGAATGGTTCAACACCCGCAGTTGGAGGCCGTCCCCACTGTGCTCCCGCGATCAAAACCCATTTAGAAAACAATGAAACACCTCGCGAAGCAGGACCTGAAAGAGTTCTTCCCCAAAAAGCCTTGGGGAACCATTTCATCCCTCCGGGTCCCTCCGGGTCCCTCCGGGTCCCTCCGGGTCCCTCCGGGTCCCTCCGGGTCACTCCAGCCTCCAGAGTGAGCTCTGCACCTTAGACGATGGCAGGTTTAAAGTTCTGCCCCACAAATTAGGCAGCCCTCAGTTGTATCCAGTTATGTCAAGTTCGGGTCATGGACAAAATGGCCTCGGCAAACAATGCAAACAGGAGAAGAAAAAACATGTCCCCCAGGATTGCCCAGCCTGGCACACCCCAACAGCACAAACCATGATACAAACCATGCTGTTTATTCAGGGTAGAAGATAGGAGCGGCGAAAAGTTGATGGCCGGACTGTATACCAATGAGCCAGTGGGTTTTGATCAAATGATTTTCTACTCATTTGCACGCATTTGCCATCATTGCCCATGACTGACAATCCTCAAACATCCTTAACCATCATCAGCCATCCTCAAGCATCCTCAACCATCATCAACCATCCTCAATCATGCCCAACCATCATCAACCATCCTCAACCATGGTCAACCGTCCTTATCCATGATGGACAATTGACCATTTTCAATGCCCGGTGTCGCATCCCTTCTGCATCTTCACCAAGCTGCTGTCTGCTTTGGTCAAATCCTGGCCGCAGGACACAGGTTGGGACAGTTGCCAAGGTCCCCCAACCGTCAGCGGCATCGTATACTGAATGGTTTGGGTGGCCAAATGGGGCGGCATTTTTACTTGACCTCCATGTTCTGCCCAAGTCACCCTACGCCTACAATGATGCTTTGACAACGACATCTCTGGTTCGATGCGAAAAAAGGCTACACACGGCTATTTGCCATGCGGACTTTGGGGTTCAAGGGCTCGGGATTATAGGATTTTTAAAAGTCTGCGCACTGCTACTCGGGAAAAGTTTGACAAACAAACAATCTAAAGAGCTCGTATCAATTTGATTGAATTTGAGCCTTGTGCTTGCACTGGGCACAGCATGGGAATCGCCCGTGTTGTCACCACGGACGGAGTTCTTCCCACCACAACCCAGGTTTTCCATGGCTTAACTCGCTCACTCTAACCCTTGGTCTTGAAAGCCATCACCTCCAAGGGGTTGGAATGACAAACGTTCAGGGGCCGAGGATTCAAGTCCCAACATGTTGACGATGGCCCTGATCTCAGCAGTGGTGATAGCAACGGCTGAGTCAAGAATGGTGATTTGCAGTGTTGCTATCAGCATGGCCCTGCCAATCTCAAGTTTGCCCCGTCAAAGTAGCTGAACCTGCCATGATTTGCCGGCGTAAGTTTGTGATGCACGAATACTGTCGCTCTGAAGTAAACGACTTCCGGATGAGAGCGATGGGATACTTGCTGGACCTTGTTGGCATATTGCAGGGTCTGCCAGGTATGCTTGACTGGTTGGCGTTTCAACCCCTATGAAAAATATTAGTCAAACAACCATCATTTCTTAATTATTGCTAGGGCAGGGAAAATACAAAATGTTAAAAACCACCAACCAGTCGTTCCCTGCATCACAATTGTGTCACTTGGTTGCATCCGCCATGAAAACCAGTGGCCTCTTTCTCCAGCACTGGAGGTGATTCTTTACTCCTTGGACGGCCGGTCTTCCCACCCATCGCTGGTGGCTGGAAGGCGATATGGTTACCAAATCTGTGCAGTTGCGTTTGTTTGTTTGTTTCCCACAGTTGCGTCTAATCCAGACATGGGTCAATATGTATGTGTATGTATGTATGTATGTATGTATGTATGTATGTATGTATGTATGTATGTATGTATGTATGTATGTATGTATGTATGTATGTATGTATGTATGTATGCATGTATGTATGTATGTATGTATGTATGTATGTGTGTTTCTTATTGAAAATAATTGATTTGTATATGTTTTTGGTTTCTATACACTTTGAACACTATTGCAGTCACAACCACGTCTTCAATCTATAATTGGTCGTCTGGCAGCTTCTTGTTTGACGACCCAAAACCTCGGCAACGCCTGCTGCATGGTTGCCCGTATGCGGGCGTATGCATGTCAAAACACAGAAGTACATGTGCGAATGCGTGGCCCAGGGCCACTGGTTTCCTTTCCAAGGATTTTAGGGCCAAAGTCTGGCGCCGCAGATACATCTTTTTGAGCTTTTTATGTTTGAAGATGTTTTTGGCATAAAATCTTGTGCCAGAACGGGACTCTGTCAACGAATCTTTTGACATCTGAAAGGCATCGAAGGCAAATCTGGAAACTGTCATTGGGACCACCAAAAGGTATCAAAAGGTGATGTTACAACCTCCAGTTGCCGTGTTGGAGCATTGGGTTGGGTGCTTGAAATGAATTGTAACATGTTTTGACTAAGTCATGTTGGAGTGATTCGAATAGTTTTGGTTACATTGGGTTAAATCAGATTGGGTCCGGATCCAAATTCGGATTGGGGAGATAAACAGCTGAATACCCTTTGGTTCAACTACATTTGGGATTGGTTGAAATCATGGGAGTCCAGTCACCAAATTCGCCTAAGAACAGGCACACGATCATGACGCATGGGATCATCTGTGCGCTTCTATGTGCCAATTGGGTGAGTGATTTAACGTATTGTGCAAGGGGTCTGGCTTAGCCATATCATCTCTCTGAAAGTTGTGCCATCCCTGACTTCCCTGGGATGTCAATACCTTAGCCATATCATCTCTCTGATGTCAATACCTTGGCATTTGGATGATGTGACTTTACGTGGCTTAGCTGGCGCGCTTGTGTTTGTGTCCATTTGTGTACGGCGGGCATTCACTCCGTGATCCGGTCATGCATTCATACATACCTCCTTACTGCCAGCAAGGAGGCACATCAGTTCACGGAAGGAAGTAAAGTAACTCGGGCAAAGAAACAAGGAACCGCGTCAACGAATCACACTAGGGAGCAAGCAGGCACACATTAGCACAAAAAATGCGTGTTGCTTCAGTTTGACGATCAGCAAAAGTTGCATAGCCGCTTTCTTCCTAATCAAATCCTTTCGTTTGGTTCAGATCTAGTCTTAATATTCTCAGTGTCTCATGTCTAAACCAACTTTGTTTGTACAAAAGACGAAATCCATCGAGATGGTTGGTGCTTGTTTGAGCGTTAGTGTTAGCTACCAGGTCATTTTGCATGCTGAAAAACGCATCGAACCACATCGTTGTTGTTGTTGTTGTTGTTGTTGTTGTTGTCCTTGTCGTTCTGGTTGGTTGGGAACCGCCGTGTTTTCCATGACAAATTCCACTTTCTGGTCAATCTCTACAAGCCAGTCAATCTCTGCTATGTTTACCAACGGGTGGGCCATTTCATGTGAAGTCTTTGGATCAATGTACTTCAAGAGGGTGTTTCTCATTCGTATGGGTGGATTTGAAGTTTTCTGTCTACCATTATCTATCTATGAATCTATCGATCTATCTATATATGAATCTATCTCCCGCTCTCTCGCTGGGCGTGGCTCGATCTATCTATCTATCCATCCATCCATCCATCTGTCTGCCTGCCTGCCTGTCTAGATATCCATCCGCACACCCCTGCCGACCTGTTGGTCAACTCAAAGCTATCACTTTACAAGTATAGACATAATCAGTATGTAAGTATACGATGTTTTCCATCAGATTGTGTAAATGCGCCGAATTAGATCCGTACATGTTGAGTCACAACCTGTCCTTTGCCGACCAGCCCCATGACGACCTGAACCTTGCTGCGGCACTGCATGGAATTTTGGCCAAGTCACACGGCGTCACACGCCGTCTGGGACAGGAAGCGCAACAAGGTTTCTGTCCTTAGACGAATCTGTTGGGGATAACACCGTTGGGGGATACTTGGATGGGCACTTGGGGTCATAACGTGAATACATGACCATAACAAGTACCCCTACACGGTGAGTTATACTACTTGTTAGCAACCACTTGCTGAGGGAGGATGCACATCCAAGTAGGGGCAGGAGAACCAACCTCCAACAACAGCAAATCCGGGAAGTACGGTGATGGCAAAAAAAATGGCAGCGAACAAGCTACAGTTTGTGGCACAAAAAATATAGCTAAGCATGCATAGAATGTTTCTCATCCAAGTGTGGCGATGTCGCATGATGCCGTGGAAAACTTCCACAGATTTTGACCAAAACATCCATGCAACCTCTCCCCTTGCACCACGTTCAACTGGTGCGGCTTGGGACACTGGACCCCACAGGGAGCTGCCAAGGATCTCTCTGGACCCCAAGTTGATGTCGAAGCTTTGGAGGGCCTTGAGCGGGGGAGCTGCCCGACCGAAGTGCCATGGGCAAGGACTACTGCTGCTCCCAACGAGAACAAGCCGAGCTTCACAGGAGAACTCGGCAATGGACAACACACCTGGGCAGGAAGCTAGACCAGTTGAAGAAATGCCTGCGATGAGCCAATCATGTTTGCCAAAGGACCGACGGTTTATGCACGAAACATTCTACACATGGACAGGCTTCATATGATGTACGTGCACATGTGCAGTTCCTGAATGCTGCCTGCGAAGTCTGCCCAACTGACAATGATCTGGCGTGAATCTCTAGTCATCGGTGCTGCAGCTGTCACCTCTGGCGTGGCTGCCACACAGAGGCGCCAAGAAGTGGTGCTAGCCAGTGCCAGAGCCACTGCGAGCGGGAGGTGCAGCTGTCACCATCAACCACTAAGGACAACCCACTCAAAATCATGGAGATCAATCAGCAAGCTGGCACGCGCCCAATCTCCATGGTAACATGCACCAACGAGCACAAAACCGGGGCCCAGGCCGTCTTCATTGAAGTCGAAGCGATCGAACGCTGTAGCCATGATGCTGCCTATGCCACGGTGAGTTGGATGACAAGCACAGTAGAGACGGTGGTAGCCTATGACCAACCACAAGGGTTGGTCAGAACCAGCAACGGTAGGAAGGCAACCAACAATGGGGACTTTACCAACATAAACCAACAGTATATACATGTATACAGTATATATCTAAAGATAATATATATATATACACATTTAAAAAACTATATATATATATATTTGGGTATATATATGTATATAAATATAGGGAAATAAGGATGACTATGTAAGAACTAAGCATCACTGGGTCCAGGTTGGTGTTACGATGTCATCAATCGCCAGACCCCACCAACACACAACTGGGTAGTTCTCTCTGGCTCCCTGGAAGAGATGACCACAACGATGAGAGCGCAACTGTTTCGGGATCTATGTCGTGTTTGGGGATAAGAAACTTCCATGAGGGCTTGAACTATCGATAGCTATATTTTTTCTTGCCATTGATGATGCCATGATATTCATAGTAATATGTTTATATAAATATAAATATATATATATATATATTGGATATACCATGAAATACCTTGCCAAATATATCCAATGATAAACATCAGTTTTGATATTCATTCATGCTGGTTACATACCATTCATCATTGCATATCATCGGTACTTGGCACATCTCTGATTCCAGGAACCCTACCAGTCATGACAGTAGATACTGTATCACCCACAATCGTCCTTAGTGTGTCTTCATTTTACATCTGAGACCCATACGCAGTCAGCACGTTGGCCACGTAGGATCACATATCAAAAGTAGACAAACACATGAATACATGTCTATGACATGTCTATGTGTGTGCGTGCGCACTCGGATTCGCAGATCATCTCACATCATACCGCAACATGCCATATCCCCGCATGCAGCATCACCCTGGCACCACCCCTCCCTGCGTCCGAAGCGCGAAGCTGAGGCAGAGAGAGCTGGTCACAGGAATCAAGGGCCGACAAAAGCTGTCGCATTTCGACCTAGGTCCAGGAGGAAACTGCTGGAGATGTGCTTGGTGAGACATCCTTACTACATACACATATGATCATATGTGTAACATATGTATCGTCACTTGCGCATGTGCAGAAACATGTGGCACAAATATCAGCTCAAGAAAAAATATGCCTATGTTTCTTGTTAATATATAATAATATATATGTGTTGATGGCAAGGCTGATGCTCACGATCAGGACAATGATGGTGATAATGGTGATGCCAGTGGTAAGCATGCCTTGTGATGATGCGCGGTACAAGAAGCAATAGCCCATAGCATACATTCAAAGTAAGTGAAACTAGTTTCTATGTGTTTATATCATACGGTAATGAGTGTAATCACAGCATTAAGAGCGGCAATTTCATGGCAGTCATGGAGTGAGCACCATGGTTAGTGACAACAGAATATAGAATTTTAGAAATATCTACAGCTTCTAGCAATACTCACGGTGAGGCTGCAAAGGGATGTAGAGGGTGCAGATACCAAGAAGGCTGAGAAGGGCAATAAGATTACTCATACATGCTCGTGCGACTAGCAATGTAAGCAGCAATGATGTTTGCTGCCTAGAACAAGGTTAGCACATGGTTTATAAAGATAAGAGTAGCGGTACTGTAACATTCAAAAGGAGGCTGACACAAGACCCTGGAAGAACAACAGCACTACAGGAATTTCTATGTACAATGCAAGAATCTAGCAAGCGCAACAAAGGTACTAGGGCGTTCTGGAAGAGGCATGAGGCTGCACTTCTTGCAAAAGCCACTGCAGATCGCGAGTGCAAGCTCTTGGCCAGCATGCACCATACCAGCGGGTGGAAGGCTTATAGTAGATTAGCCAGGTTTCCTCCACAGCATACTCTGCTGAATCACTTCTACACCACCTTCCTTGACATACAGCCAACTATCTTATGCTGACATCTCACATAATTTTCATAATTCAAGAATCCGCGATAGCTGAGCAACTCTTCCTCAGCGTCTCCAGCACACCTGCTAAGTCCAAACGGATCTGTCACACAAAATATATTTGGATTCCCAAGGTTTCCTGGCTAAAACTGGTCATCGTTGGATGGTTGGATATGGTTGGGGGGAACCTCCGTACAGATGCTGCTGGATGGTTTCAACTGGATGGTTGGATATGGTTGGATATGGTTGGTTTCAACTGCGCTGCTCCCCTGGATGATTTACAGCAGCTGGGCGCCCCTGCTGCAAAAGAATGCGCTGAGACCTCTTCTGTGCCGTTTTTGCTCAGCATGGCATAGAACTTTTTTGCATCTGCGTCCTCGACCAAAATGACCAACAACAACAACAACAACAACAACAACAACAACAACAACAACAACACATACAACACATACAACACATACAACGCATACAACACATACAACGCATACACCACATACAACACATGCAAGCAAACCACGACAACAACGTGGCCCACCGCATTCAAACAGAGTGGTCCTGGCTACGTATGTATCTCCCGTGTAATGCATGCAGCTTAAGCAGAACCAGCAATGCCAATAAATGTGTGCGGCAGCAAGGATGTGTGTTTGAGTCGTTGTAAGCGGTTGCTACTCACAAACCAATCAATCAACCAACCATGAGATTTGCTCTTAACCATGGGATACTACGGTGCCTATTCATCATGTTATCAACCATCTTGTTCCCAGATCTCGAAGCCGTTGGAGCCTTCCCTACTGCAAAAGCCAAAGAAGTACTCATCTCTTTCTTTCCCATGTTGCGATAGTTCCATGTTGACGTCGCAGCCTTTTGAAGGGTCAGACAATTCCCACAGGAAATGTACTAAATTTTCTTGCCAGCATGGTGAATCCTTCACAGTTTAGCCGCGGAGCAGTGGGTTTTTTTGTAGAATAGCCACCAGTAAACCGTCAAGTTAGCAATGGCGTACAATGCTCCCACATATAGAAGCCAACCAATACTTCACTGCAAAAGTGCAAACCGTGCTTGCTGCAACCACTGCTGGCAACCTATTCGCCACCATCGACCCGAGTCATCCACAGACAGTCCTGAAAAGCCACCTGAAGCGTAGGAAAATAGGGATAAAGAGGGAACATCTGACCGACAGCAGCAACCAATCATCAAATATGAATAAACTGCTTAGTGGTTGAATCACCCGGCATGAAAAATACGCTTGTCAACCAACCAATCCTTTCCAAATAATTACTACTTGGTAGGGAGAAAATGTTTGAAACCACCCACCAGGTAAATAGTGGATCAAATACAGCACTTACTCGGTTTGACGTTGTCTTTGGCCTTGACCATTCAAGTTCCCGCATAGAACGCATAACTTGCACCTTGACCTGTCTTAGGAAAATTCTATGGACAAATCACACCAGTGAATTGAATGAGCAAGAATGCAAAAAAACAAATATGGGATATGGGATGAATTTGTATACTTATTTAAAAAACATGTATAAACAAACACCCAGTGCGGAACAGTGCGCACAACGAAAAGAAACATTGAAGAATCAAGGAAATGAAATCAAAAATATGCAACAACAAAGGCAATGAGAGCGAGACTGAAACACAAGGAAACCTTTCCCTATACCCATTCAGACTTCCAAATAATTCCTCTTTACAAAATGGCAGGTCATACCGCATCAGTGCCTATGCAGCATTTGTGCAAATTTCCAGTTGCAAGCTACAAGGCTTTGGAACCGCCCCAACCAAAAGCCATCGCTTTTTTTCTGAAATTGTCAATTATTTATGGGTTGGAAATTAATGTGTTAATCACTCCTTTTCGCTCCTTTTCTTAGTGTCTGTGCAGCTCAGCGGCGCGGAACTACGCAAACCCCAAGGAGCGATCGTCATGGGAAATGTGCACGAACCGCCTCGACTGAAGGCAGGTGCATTGCCCTCTTCAACCATGATTGCTCCATGGCTAACCACGTCTGTTCGGGAACACGGACCGGCACACAGCGGGTCCAAAAGGTGAGTACACAACTCGAGGATCTTGCATGAAAGGTGCTTCTTGGCAGTGAATGCGAAACCCACATCCCTTGAATGTAGGCTGAAAGTTGGCTGGAACGTCTTGGAAAGTCCGCTGCTGTTGTTTTAGCAGCGGTGTACCACTGCTTCGTCTTCTGGTCATATTCCACCCCCCGGCTCCCAGTTTGAAACTCAAACCAGAAATTCAACTGATACCATGAGATAAGACGACATGTCCCATCCCCTTGAAACTGTTGTAACCACTGCAGCACTGTCTTCAACGAGTCACATTGATACTTCTGAGGCACCGATCGAACCGTCATGATAGGCAGTTGCAGTGGCTCCACGGTCTGTCTGGGTGAACTTGGTCTCGGTGTGTGCGGCAGTCCTTGTGGCTTCGGTTGTTGGACTGCCTTCTTCCCTATTGCTATGTACATCTGGTGTGTTTTGCTACGAATGCTTCGACTTTGTTCAATTGCTTCCTGGAGAGCGTGCCACTTCTGCATTACGTCCGGGTAATGTGCAAAGGTGGTCTCAGCCAAGGCATCAACTGCTTGGTTGGCCAAAAAGGCCCACTTTTCAACGGGGTCTGTCGCTGCTGCTGGATCCTGGTGGCTTACAACCTTCACCACCTGAATGCGTGCACTCCCTAAACTGTTTACAGCTGCAGCCAAGCGTCCCCACAGATCAGCGTCCTTCTGGTTGGGATGGAGTCGAAATTTGGAATCCAAAATCAGCCCGACCCGTTTATGGACTAAATCGTTATCAGTCCAAAGCACTACCGATCGCTGAGTGAGAATGGCAAGTTGGCAAGCGCTGATAGCAGCAAGGATTTCTGCTCTCAACGATGTCTGACACCACCCCGGCACAAGTCCACTGGCAACTGGCCAATGGTCAGGGGAGGATGTGTCTGCAAGGATGATTGCCCACGATGCTAGCCTGGCTATGCGACTAGTAGGATTTTTACATGACCCATCGCTGAATATATGAAGCTGCCTCGGAAGATGAGGTGGCAATGCAAAGTGCGTGGTTTCATCTTCAATGCCCAAGCATGCTCGTCTGAACACTGCCAACTCGGGGGGAGCTGGGATCCATCCATGGGCAGTGAAGGAAAGTGGCATCTTTCTGGCTTCTGTCAACTCATGCTGTGTGAAAGGCCTCACATCTGCGAAGAATGTGCAATCCCAATGACGGTGTGTTTGGGAATCCTGCTGACCACAAAATCTGCATGCATCCCCATGTTGTGCATGTGCCTGGGCATCAACATGTTTAAGGTGGTCCGCTGCCCAGTATGTTCCGTTCAAGCATCTGGCCAAAAGGGCCTGGTCCTCTGGTGGCATGGAGGCGTGTGTCTCCAGGGTAAGAAGTGGGGAAGCCGCATCCACTCCTTCCATGGTGATTCTGCTGCTAACTTGTCGCTGCACCTTGAGTTGCCAAGCCTCCATTAGTCTTCGTGTGATTTCTTGAACAGGGCACGTCAGGATCTGGCATGGTTCATCGAAATGATCGTTGAAAACCCCATACCCTTGCCAACTCCACTCAACTTGATGGAGGCGTGCAGGGAGAACACTGCATGGTCCTGGGCCGTAATTCTTCTGGACTGCTGTCGAATGCAGGTGCTGCATCACAAAATCCATTCTCTGGGGGTTATTGTGGTATTGGCGAAACTGGAGCACTGTTGTCAACAATGCGCAGCACTGTGGGTCTGTGCGTGGATCTTCTATCAAACTGAGTTGTGTGATGGCCGAGAAACCTGGTGCTTGCAACCCTAAAGCTTCAGTGCACCCTGTGCGTAGTTTGATATAATGATCCTCCCCCAAGTGTGTGGATGCAATGGCATGTAAGCACGAAGGCCATGCTTTGGTGCGCACCGCTCGCAACTTGGTGCGGTAGTGTGCTGTGCTCCTTGCGAGCCGATTCCAAAGGCTAGGCATCTGTGACAGCTTCTGTTGCACTGTGAAATTGGTGACCTGTTTTGAGTATTGCATGTGTCCTCCTAAGTCGCGAGCTGCCCGTTGGATTTGGTACCAAGGTTTCATGGTTTGTCGGCCCTGGGCATCAAGTGACCACAGGTAGGTCTTATGCTTGTCGATCGGTAAGTCAACCAAATCACAGAATTCCTCCATCTTTTGCATTCCGTCAAGGACATCTGATGGATTGGTACCGACTATTTCCCAATTGTCTACGTAGCTCCAAAGCTCAACTGCCGGGGTTCGCACCCTGGCCCATGCGTGACACAGCACATTCATGGCCAACATTGCACAGCAGCTCAAAGCACACCCTTCCGGGTAACCAGTATGTGACATCACTGGTGGTCCTGTACCTGAGCGCAAGCGAAACCGTCTACGAAGCCTGGTCAAAGCTGAGGTCCATGCGGTCATGATCGGTTTTGCCACTCCTAGTTTGTTAAGGATGTGCTGGACTGGTTTTCTCGGAAGCATGTTATAGGCTTTTACTATGTCAAGCACCCCTCCTGAGAGTGGGATTTGATCATGCAAAGCCTCCTCGATTTGGTTCATCACGGAGTGCCACACCTCAGTCGCCCATGCACGTTGCTGGACAATGCTCGCAGACATGTCGGAGGATCTGTCGGGCTCTTATCGAACTCCAGACTCTGTAGGCAACAGGGAAAACCACTATTGGTCTGAAGTGCTGAACCAAGTGGGCGTCTGGCAGCTTCTCAAGTGCTATGACGAAACCTTCAAGTAACTGAATGGGCCACGGGTGTCCTTGCTCCACCTCATGGAAAATTGCAATCAACTGAAGGGAAAGATCATCTGGTAATCTTTCAAGGTCAGCCTTTGAGACACCGTCTGGGCCGGTTGCGGCCCGTGTCGGTTTGGCTTGGACGGCCTGTCTCCATTGTTCCAATGTTATCTCAAGGTACGGCATCGGAGGCACAGCTGGCAATGCATCATCTGCGAAGGCAAGAATGGCTTGCCATTGGCTGTCATCACTATCTCTGTGCCGTTCCCATCGTGTTGCCCACTCCGAATTGAACCTTCGAAACAGATCTGGCAGTGCATCGATGTACACGTCTTGCGACACCATCTGACCCACTTCAACTCCCTCCAAGGTGGAGAGCCAGAGCTTGTCCTCTGTCCGCACCAGGGGAACATGGTGTTTGCCTGCTATGTAAAGGGGCTGATCATCCTGCCAAGCTTGTGGAGGGGAAACTACTACAGCTTGGTCAAGTTCATCAACTTCCTCAACCTTCGCTCTAAACTTGTCAACCAGCATCTGAAGTGGTTGTGGCTTCGGTGCTTGCAAGTCCCGAAAGATAACATTGGGGTCATCTTGGCGGCGTTGTTTCGCCTTGTTTAGTCTGCTTGCTTTCAAGCTGCGTTCCCAAGCTGTGACATGGTTCTGAAAAGCTTGGGTGATAGCAACTGCTTCGGCATGTGGGGTGACCGGGCCTTGCAGTGGGGGACCCAGCTGGTTCTCTCGATTCCACCATGTCACAAAAGGCCCTGTGAAGCCTGGTGCTTTGATTATGCTTTCCCATAGGTGTGTCGCATGATCAAACTGATTCAGTGAGAGGGGTTGTCTATGCATCAATCTGGCCCAATTGACTAACCTACGGAGTTGCCTAATCCATTGTGTGTATTGCAAATTTGGGACAAGGTGAGATGGTTGGAATTCACCGTGTCTGGATGGCTTCACTGGAGCTGCATACTCCCTGACCCAGCGAACTTCGAAAGTGCTAGCTCGGCCTTTGCACGAAGAACTAAGTTTGTGTTGGGTGGCCATCATCTTCACTTCCAGCCTCCGTTCACATTCCTGCCATACCTGTTGGTATCGTGTTTGCAAGATGGGTTTATCCTGGTGCATGGTGTGCTCATGGTTCCTGGCCTCCAAAGTTGGTTGGTCCTGCAAGTCCCCGATCTCCTCCCAGGGTAGCGCATGTGGGGTGCGCCACATTGGGATCAAAGGTGGGTTGCCTATGTCATCGAAAAGTGCATATAGAACCGAATGATCAGTAAACCAGTCGTCTTCTACGCACACAGCTCTCAAGTACATGGCCAACTCGGGGCTCAAAAACAAATGATCTGGAATGGTCTTTCCCTTGCACGTGGGCTTGGGCTCTATTCCATGGGTTTCCCAAGCCCATTGTTGAACATTGACCCATCCTCGTTCGACCCAATGTTGCATGCTTGGCAATGCCTGGTCTGGCTGGTTAAAATCACCTCCGATGAATCTCAAACCATGGCTGTTATCTAGGAGTCTTGTAGTGAGTTGCTGGCACAAGAGATCGGTCCTATCACGTGTGGCATGTGTGTGGCTGTGAAAGGCGATCCCATACACTACTCCCCCCTGGATGGTGCGGCCACGACAATGGAATGCTGCACAATGGACCCTGGCTGGGTCGACCTCAGGTGGCATGGGTGGCATCTGCATATGTCTCACCGGTGTGGTGGTGAGGAAGCCAACTCCATTCTGTTTTCCTCCTACTGCACTCACTGACTTGGAAGTCGGTTCGACTGGACTTCCCATGGATTGGTTGTATCCTGTGTTGTGACTCTTGAATTCGTGGGCAAGCTTCTGCTTGCCGGGAACTGTGGCGTGCGTCTCAGAAATAGCCCACAGTGTGGTCGGGGCTGGTCTAAGATTGGCAAAAAGGTGGGCCTTTCCCAAAAGGCCATTGGTATTGACTGCTCCAATCGCTAAGCTATGAGGCCCAGGATTCTGAGCTTCCCCTATGGCAAAACCCATGGTGAAAACTAACAAGGCCCAAAGCTTCCACCTTGAAAAACTTGGCAAAATTGTGGCTCTGCGACTAGGGCGGTGGCCTAGTCATTCACCTGATGCACCTGCAGATTCTCGACCTCGCTTCATCATGATCTGCTCGATGCGTTTCACATGATCTCCCAGCTTGTTGTCCAGGATGTTGGACATGGTTTCTGCAGTGGAGTCCACCTTAGCATCCAACTGAGTCAATTGTGCCTGGACTGATTGATTCTGTTGTGCTTGGCCGGCCTGGAAATTGGCCACTGTGGAAGACAAAGTTTCAAGTCGTTGTTCCAGCTGCGAGACGCGGGTGTCAACTGCTGGAGGCATCTCAACATCTTCCGTTCTTTCATTCTGCAATTTCTCAAGGAGGCGTTTTTCCATGGCGATCTCCATCGCCTGCATCTGGCCTACCGAAGCTTCTTTGCGTTTGGTCTTCCACGGATCCTCATGCACCCATGGATCATCATCAGGTTTGTCTGCATCTGCTCGCTTCAATGACTGCCATGTTCTTTGGGAAGCCAGCAAGGTCGGCATGGTTGGTGTCTGCGTCTGTGGTTCTGGTTCCTGCGTGATCAAAATCTCCCCATGCTGCATCTGATAGACCCAAGAGGGAGGTGGCCCATTTGCTTGGAACAGCCAGATGGTTCCACTGCGATCTTGGCTTTGGGAGATTGGTGAAACTGGACGTGCTGTCCAGTTCCACATCTTGCATACCTGGAGCAAACTACTGCGATTTGCTCCATAGGGGAGCGGGCCAACCCGAAACTTGAGCAATCCCGTGCCTGGGATCCAAGGGATTTCTGGTTTGAGAAGGTGATGAACCTTCTGTGCACCCTCCTGCTCAACCCTCAAACCGTAACGATCAGAGTGACGAACCAAAAAGGTGGGAACATCCAATGTTTTCTGCATAACACGAATCTCAGCGAAGGTCTTCCTACTTGCCCAAATAACTTGGAATTGGGAATCTGGGGTGCGTCCATCCGCACTTCTTGGTTCGACAAACAGGCCAATGGTGCCACTGGCTTCATGGATTTGTTTGGCTACTGCAATGGTCATGCGAAAATTCACTGTGAAAGTGGCTGCTTCGGATGGGATGCTCTTGGACATCTTGGCACTGAGGAACTGGCGGTCCCATACATCCATCAGGCAGTCTGGTCCTTGGTTTGCAAAAACTTCATGTTCGAGGATGCTTTTCACTGGCCTGGTGACGAAGTCCTTCCATGGTCCCTGCCATTGGTCTTGGAAAACAACGATTCTCATCACTTGGTTGTCCACTTGGGGGACCGCTGGACACTGTGCTGGCAAATTTCTTTGGATCTGCTTTGCTCCTATCTGGTATGTGGCCATGGTAACCAACATCGGTTCCCCTGTGTTCTTGCAGTGAGCGGGGACTTTTTGGATCTGCTTGGTATCTGGAAGTCTTGGGTCATAAGGACTTGGCACCATGAGCAAAATGCCTTCTTGGCTGACCTGTCTCCTTTGTTCGAGGTAAGGCAATGCTTCTTGCACAGATGCTACCCAGACCCCTCGGCTTTTTGGGCCTAGTTCTTGCATCGTGATCTGTCCAACTTCCTGGCCGTCATCTTGCTTGAACACTGCATGGGGTATGATGATCTGCTCCGGTGGGATCAACAAGGTCGGTTTGGATTGGCCCTCCGACTTCAGCTTGTTTTGCTTGCGACCTATTGGTTTCTTGCTGCCTGCTCGGGCCGCAATCTGTTGCTTCAACTCATCTGCGAGAACGATTCTAACTGGAGGCCGATGCATGGATGCCCTTGCTTTCAAGTCTTGCCATGGACGTGGTGATTGAAGTATCTGCTGGATCGTTGCGAGGCTAAGTGTGTGGATCAGATGATCGGCACATTCACTTCCCCGTGTGTTTGCCACCCCATGTTGTGTCAACAGCTGAACCAGCTGTTCCTTGGCTTGCTTGGCTCCTCCAAGTGGCAAGGGTTTGTCCAGCATGTCTTGGTCGTGGTTGCGATAGACTAGCTCCCTGTGAAAAAGGGCCCTCCACTGGCCTGCTTGATGCACCGTCATGGGTTCTGGTTCATACTGATGGCATATGCCCAAAAGCCATGCAACTGCTTGGAAACCACAGTCTGCTGGGAAGTCACGTGGGATCGGTTTCGTGAAGAACTGGAAGTCCTCATTTCCCACATGTTTGTTGATCATGGCACGAAAACTCTCCTTCATGTCTGGTGTGGTTGTGAATGCAATGGCTTCCTTACCTCTCGTGGCTTGCAGCATGATGGGAGTCCAATGATGTTCATGCAAAACGGCAATGGCTCTGCGGGGTTCCTGTGGGTCCTCTTTGGCTGCCTGGGCTGCCTGCAGGATTTGCTCTGTGAAGGTCTCAGTGAAGTCTTCATCATCAATGAGATTGATAACCCCAAAATTGGACCTAGGAGCATCATGACACACAGCTTTCATATAGTATGCCATTTCATCAACCGCAACCCATCCCTGTTGTTGCCACAAGGCTGCCGACCGACTCATGTGCTTCAGCATGGGCGAAGGACCAACGTGTGCTGCTGTCTTGGGGCAATGACATGGAATGCGTGGGTCAATCATGATGAATTGACCTGGGCACACCTCCGAATGCGATGCAATGGGCAAACCTGCAAGGTCACTGACATGACTGGCCACTGGAATCGTGAGTTCGTTCTCTGCCTGGACGATCTGAGAAACTTTCACTGGGAAAATGCAAGTAACTGTATGGACTTCCTGATCCCTGCGCACGACATGGAAAACCGAAGGTTGAATTGGATCAACAAGGTTTTCGGCTGCTTCGGCTCTCGTGTCGTCCATCTCAACGGTGGCAGTATCGACAACCTTGGCCCGTTTGGCCAGTGGCTCTGAAACTTGATCTGTCTCCGCTTCACTCTCTGTCAGCTGAGTGGCTTGTGGAGTGGAAACATGTCTTGCTTCCTTCTCGGGTGGGGGTGTCGCCTTCACTGATGGTTCGAATGCACGTGTGCCAAATCCTGGGACTGCTCCCCCTTTGAATGAGGCTTCATCAATCACAGAACTTTTGGTCTTGGCCTGATTTCCTTCTTCACCGTGATTGGTTTCCGTCGACTGTGGAATCTGTGTGGTTTCAATCATGCCTGGGAACTTCAAGTTGGGTGCACAAGAGGGCTTGGGTCCACTTGACTTCGATTTGGCTGCCGCAACTCCGACTTCTCTGGTGGCTTCTGTGGAAGCCTCATTGTCCTTGGCAATGGTTGCTTCTGCCGCTTCACATGCCTGCTTCCATTCTTGGGTGGTAGGTTCGTCTTCCTCCCAACTGGCAACATAAGTCACTGGACTCACCAAAGCAATGATCTCATGAAGGAAGATTTTCATGGGGATGGTGTTCTGCAAATCTGGCCACCACCTGTCCCTTTCCCGTAGTAGGGCATGGCACATGTCCAACATAATGAGCCTTGGGTGTCGTGGCTCTGGCATCAGTCCGGCTTTGAATGCACTTCGAAGGAGACTGGACAGTGCCCACGCTCCTTGGAAGGGTGAGGCCATTTGTCCTACTCCTGCCAAAAGCAATTTCAACGAAGTCTTCTGGGCAACATGACTTGGAAGCAACCCATTGCACAGGCTGATCTCTACTGGGTGTGGGTGACGCAGCTTGTCATGTTGTTTGTTGACCATGATGATGGCGTGCAGCCCCTTTTCTCGGAGCCTCTGTCGTGAGAATCCTGCTGTACGGCACCCGCACTCACATGGGCATGCTTGTGATCCTAAGCTATGTGTTGCTGTGGGCATGGTCTTCAAAGGGTTGAACATGGATGCTTCCATTCCTCCCCGGGCCTCTCGGAAGACCTCTAACTCATAGTCATCCAGTTGCAGCTGTTGGTGCTCTTCGTCATCCAGGTTCAACATGCGTGGAACGAGATGTGTCACGGCTGGCTGAAAACGCAAACCTGGCAACTGATCAAAAACTACCTGTCCTAGGCAAGGATGGGCAAGGATTGCCCACCATCGTGTTCGATTTGCTGGCCACAAGCTTTGGAGATGCAAGATTTGTTGCGTGCATGTGTATCCCGATGCTGCCTGGAACTCCTGCAAACAAAGCTGCACCCATGCCGATTCAGCTGCTTCTTTGGTACACTCAAGGATGACAGCCAGGCTTCCCATGTGATGGGCTAGCCTGAGGATGCCTGGTAGTGATTCGCTCCTTGGATCCTTCTCCTGTAGCTGGTCACCCAATCCTGAAAAAGGCTGACATGAAAACCCCCCCGATACGATGTGGCTCTGTGGGACGGCCTGCATTGCTTGCATGGTGGTGTTGGCATGAGCTACATTACCAGTGATGACATTGGGAAATCCACGTTCATTCAACCAGTGTGTGAAACAGGCATTGTTGTCGATGTAGCAGACTGTGGTCGCACCTGCTGCTGTGTAACCTTGGTCCACCGCACCAATGCCTGAACACGCCTCAACCACCCGGTACAGCCCGGTCAGATCCATCTGTGGGATTGCGAAAATCTTGGTGTCCTCTGTGCGTCTGATCCAGAAAAACCCCTGCTCATGTCGAAGAAGACCATGAAACACCGTGAACTCCGTGCCTGTGGTAGGCAATTCCAAATCAGTGAAAAAGATCCGGTTGGACACCACAGTTGAACACACGGAGAAACCGAAACTCCTCGTCACCAATCTGAATCGAAAAGAGTGACTAAGCCCGTTGCCAGATGTGAAATCTGGCTCCAGTCCCACTTGCGACATGGCGATGTGATCAACCCTGCTCAGTCATTCGTGAGGGACCGTCAACCAGCTGGTAGGTACTGAGCCGAAACTAATGTGTTAATCAACCATCATTTAACAATAAAAGTAACAAAAAGAACCGCTTCTGTTGGACTAACCTTCAATCAACCACAGAGCGGCTGTGGATACAGTGATGACAAAAGTATGTGCGGGTGCATGTGACGGATTAGCAGCACTACTCCGCATGCTGGCATTATATACCGCAACTCAATGAAGGTGGACGATTAACATGGATGCACACTATCAAGCTAGATCAAACTAGCTATACCGACCTCATGGTGATAAAATCGAACCTCATCGACCCTCATGAAACAAGTATTACCATCTGGCTGTGGGTCAAAACCCTGTACCCCTGGTTCCCCATCATTACTCATTCTTTTCCCTATTATTCTTGGTGATTATCCTCCATGATTGTCGGTTAACTGCTTGACCCATAGCCATATATAGCTAGTATATCCTCATTCTATCCCCCATTCTTCTTACTTACTACCCCCTAGTATTAACCACTAACCAGCTATGATTGGTGGTGAATGTTGGTGATTATCCCCCCGTTATTGGTTGGCTAAAAAATGGGGATATAAGAATTTCAACCATCCATTAACCACCACTATGGTTGTGACCAGCAGTTTATAATCACTACTTAATTACCACTATATACAACCTTTCATGGTTAATTCCCACTATGGTTATGCTGGGTTACGAATATTCGGATAACCCATTAACTGGTTACTATTGAGATACTACGGTTAACTAATTGGTTCACCACCACTCTTTTTAGTGGTAATTAATTGATTAACCACTATATTTTAATATATAAACTATGGGTAATTAATTGGTTAGCCACCGCTATGGTTAACCACTATGGTAATTAATTGGTTAATGGTTACTATGGTTATCTCTTTTTAGATGGTAACTGCTTGACCCAGCTTCCCATCCCCCCCTGGCACCTTGCAGCTCCCGGAGCCTTTCATCTCCTGAATCGCCTCGGCCCCGTCGTGGCTGGTGGTGCTTCACCAGCCCTATAGATGACTATGGCTAATAGTGGTTCCATATGGCTATACGATAACAAAGGTGATGGTTATATATGGTTATCACCCACAAAGATGATGGTGAATCATCTGAAAATAGTAAGTTGATAATGATTATATATGTGCTTCATATAAAGTGGTTAGAATAGTTGATGATGGTTGATAACAGTGGTGTTCAAGATTGGTTATGTGGTTGCAATGGCTGGTCGCGGTTGATAACAGTGGTTCATAATGGTTTTGAGGTGGTTCAGAATGGTTATCTATGGGTACAAATGGTTGACAATTGATATTGATCATTGGCTGATTGGTGGCTGAACCACCCCGTCACAAAAAGCATGCTTGGCAACCAACCAACCAAACCCAACCAAACCCAACCAACCAACCAACCATTTAAAAAAATGATGATGCTTGAAACCACCAGCCAGCTATAATATGCTATGAGAATGGCTGCAAAAAGATGGCTCATGGGGATGGCTTCATCATGGCTCTTTGTGAGTGGCTAGAAAGT
This sequence comes from Symbiodinium kawagutii, assembly GCA_009767595.1. Taxonomy (NCBI): domain Eukaryota; class Dinophyceae; order Suessiales; family Symbiodiniaceae; genus Symbiodinium; species Symbiodinium kawagutii. Next base: position 582,754 of record VSDK01009193.1, on the reverse strand, counting down.
GGCTAATAATCACCAATGCACACAATCATACCAACATTAAAGTAACGAGCAAGTTTCCCTTCAGAAAAATTGGTGAACTAATTATTTTGGATCTCACATCTGTGATGGGTGAAATTGAGTTGCGCAGCTTTTCTCAGGAGGAACAGGTTCACCAAGGTGAAGAATGAAGAATTCCATGATGTCTACGCTTCAGAATCCTGGAAGCGAGATGGTGACAGTCCCACTGCCAAAGCACGGAAATGACTGCATCCTCCAAACCTTAGAGAAGCAACAAGAAGTGGCAATCCATTCGAATGATGGGAACCTGCAAGTCAGCAGTCTCAAAATTCAAAGGACATACCTGCCCGCAATGCTGGCTCGAAAAGGATTTCCATTGATGCCGGTAGCCCTCAAGAAATGTAATTACACATAATACACCTATGCCAAGCATAGAGGCTATCTTAAGCCACTTGGCATGACCAACCAATCTAGATTTTCGCACCCAGTTGCTTACTCTGCTTGCATTTTTTACTACCTTTGGACGCTGCTAGCATGTACAACATGTGTGTAAATGTATGTGCCTGTAAATCTGTAAATGCATGTGCGCTCTATACAAGGTAAAGGAATGTCCATATGCATATGGCAGTATGCATGAGGTTTTGCGAACGTATGCATGCCCACATTCACGTGCATACATTTGGCAGGCGCATGTGAATTTTTGAGAGAGTATGCGGATGATTACGTATGAGTGGATGAAAGTTCAATCGCACATGCACATCCTTGACGCATAGAGACATTGAGATTTGAATGTTTCCATAGGCAGACAAGAACATGCTAGCATGTGGCAATGCATGTGCGCATGCACCTGCAATTTGCATACGAATATGTATTGTGTGTGCATGTGCATGTGCATGTGCCTGTGCATGCGAGGTTCTAGCTAAGTGATACAATGCGATGCCATATGCACTTGTGAATGAACAGGAACCATCAGGAACCTGCAAATGCCCATGGGAAGTAATCAATTACCAGGTACTGTGGTTTATTCCAGCCTAACTCAACTCATTTCATGGAGAGCCGTTGGGATTGACCCAATGTGGTGGATAGCCAGATTCTGCATACCGCAGTGCGTTGCGCAACATCACAACCCAGCGCTTGGCGCACAAGCAACACTCTGACTTGGCCGCCTGTACGATAAAGATCCTGGCGAACAAGCTGGTGGTGATGGGCATGTGCCGAGCCATGACGGGGAACCCGTGGGCCCCACCAAAAAATGATCATTTTACTAGGCAACCATTGGTTTTGGGTGTGCCACTGTGGCTTGGCACATGCCCATGTGCTGATACCATACATCCAATACTTTCTGTCTCCTTTCCTGTCTCCTTGGCCCGGTTAGGAAGCCCTTTCGGAACGTTGTGAATTTTTGGGGCCCGTTGCCCCAGCCTGCGCAGATCTCGGACTGATGGTATTTCGGCAAACGATGACTCATCCTCAAAGTCCGTGGGCCTAGGCCGGAGCCAAAGTGTTTCTGGGGATTCATCTGTCTATATTCTATGTACTCTATAATATATAAGCCCTATTAACGGGGCAAGATGTGGCAAGCATAAAAGATAACACATACCTGCCCGTGCCGCACTTTTCCACCAAAAGGTGGAAGAAGTTGAAAGAGCCCCCAAGTCAAAGGATTAAAATAGGATCGTGACTTGAGAGGCTTCGATGGATCACTCAAGAATCAAAGCAGGGGAGTGGCAGGGAGGACACGAAAACAAACAAGTTGATAAACATTGATGAATGATGGCTAGTAACAGTTCATCTACTGATCAATAATGATATTAAGAATTGGTCAATCATGATTAAAAAATCAACCATCTATGCCTCGCCAGGGGCTTGACGAGAGTGCCAAACATTGTCAGAGACACCAGGTGCCCTCACTCTCAGGGCACTCCCAAAGGATTGGTTTCTCAACATGTGGAGCCGCAGCCATGACCAACCCTATGCCTCGCCAGGGGCTTGACGAGAGTGCCAAACATTGTCAGAGACACCAGGTGCCCTCACTCTCAGGGCACTCCCAAAGGATTGGTTTCTCAACAGGGGGAGCCCCAGCCATGACCAACCACTGTTGAGAGCGACTCATCTGGACATGTCCTTGACTTTCCATGTACGAAAAAATTGCTGCTTCATTGTTGGATGGTTGAGAGTACCGACGTTTCCAGCGCAGGCTCCCGGGCTTTGTGGAAACCTGTGCTGTCGATCCTGGTGCCGTGTACTGCAGGGATCAGTGGGACAGAGCCGTGAAATCACAAGATGTGTACAAAATGCTACAAATAGTAGGGTACAAAGAATATACTCCCAACTACCCTACCTGACCAGTACCTGGAGGTATGACCTTTGCGGACCCTGAGTAGTTGAGGGATGTTGAGGGTATCAAGAAAAGATGTAACATGCGTATTTGCATATTTTCATCACAGATCGATCAAGTGAGAGGAGCAACTGACCATACTTTTGATACAACAAGCGATATCACCACCCGCCGAAATTTGCATTCAACATGGATGGACATATAATCGATGAAAAGCAGCAATGGGAAACCACTCGTCTGCTTACAGTAGTGGTACTTGTCATCCGCATTGCCAGCCGGGAAATCTATGATGGCTAAGCCAGGACGATGATGGGCTGCAGGCTCCCAAGTTCCGCGCGCCTTTGCACTGTGTTTCACGTTGCTGGAGCAAAGTCGGTGCCCGCTGCTGGGTGCGACCAAAGGGATGCCTCAGGCTGACGTTGATTCACTGCGGGCACCTCTGGATGGCCACAAGTCTACAAGCCACCGCTTTTCCATGCTTTTCCGCTCTTGGCCTCTGAGTTTGGAAAGCATTGGGCAGTGTCAATAGCTAACACTTTCCCCAGGCCCATTGTCGTTGACTGGATCCGATCCATCCTCTGGAGTTTCCCTCCGCGACCCCGGTCGCTTCCCGTCCTGGTGAAAGATATGGCCTCATCGTTGTCCTGAGACGCGTTTGCCAGGTCACAAGGCGCCCAGTGATGTGACAACCAATCCATACCGATGGCAGATCCGTATCAACTCCCCAGCCAACTGTAAATCATCAGGCAAGCACTGGACTTTGTTTGGTACACAGCCAAGCCCATGGGTGTTCCTGACATCTTTTCTACCACTCTTTGAGGGGGCACCGATGGGCACCGCATTTTCCCACGCCGCAGCTGTTTGTACTTGGTTTCCATTCATCGGTCATCTGAGTCTGTGATTTTTTATGAAAAGTTAGATGGGTGGACTGCCTGGATGATCCATGTATTTATATGTATATAGACGTCTGCTGATATTGCTACACCTTCCGGCATGCTACTTTGGAAAAAACATCCGGTTCATGATATTATTAAAGCAATGATGTCACATATGGAATGAGACGTGCAACTTGAATAAAAAGAAAAACAAATTCAGAGTGGGTGGATGTAGGGTGTGGATGGTCTATACTATCCCCGTCGAATGCACTGATATCGCAAAATTCAATATTTAGAAAACGGATCTGGATGGACAAGTGGTCACCTAGGTTCCCTTGTAGGCTTGTTTTGAATTCGTCTTGGAACTCATCCTGGTGAAATTTCAGGAAAGAAGGCGCCCTTGGTGGACACTGCCTGGATCCAGGCTAGTTTTTCGTTACTAATGCGCTTTTGGGCAATGTCCACAACCTATCCATTGCCGACAATGCTTGGCATTAACCCATGCATAAAATTGAACAGAGAAGATCGCCCCTGATAAGTTCATCGCTTTACGCCAAACTGTTTTGCCGTAAGGTGGCTTCAGATAACAATGAAGAAGTATCAATATACACCTACATACGCCTACCATATTCTACAGTGGGTGGATCATTTTGCTCTTGAAACTAGGGCCTAGGATGGTTCTAGGCGATTCCATGGGTGGCAAATGAATAACAACACCGAACGAAGGACATAGCTCTTCCCGCTGTTGTGAGCGCGCCGTTTGGAGCCCCAGGTGGTGTCATACAGCGCTGCCTTGCACACAACCAGAGGTGCGCTAAGGCTCACGGTTCAATCCCGCCCAGGCCCATGCTCTCGCAGCAAAGCTTCAGCCAATGGCGAGTCTTCAGAGTTGCTCGTCGACCTCGCCAACCCGGAGATTCGCTGCTGTGCGCATGAACCAAACAGGGAGCCGTGGTGGGATCTGGTGGGATGTTTGACCAAGCTCGGGATGCCGTGCGTCTGAAGTCTACACCGTACCTTGTTGATCCTCGAGTATTGGGTCGACACTGCGCCATGAAGAACCAGGAGTTTCAAGAGCTCCAGTCTTCTCCGTGCCCTGCGAAGATATTGGGCCATTTTGGGTTAAAAAAATGGTGTGCCCCAATAATTGGAGACTTCCTAACTGTAAGCGTCTTCGATCGTTTTGGGATAATAACTGGTGTTATTCGTGTGTGATTCTGATCGGCAGCCTTAGTTCACAAAAAGACACCTGCAGGGTGCCCTTCACGCAATCTAAGATCCAGATGTTTCAGGCTCTTTTTGACCCCTCTCACAATTTCAAACGGAGGAGCGGCAAAGACTCTTCTGCTATCCCTGCGTTGGTTTCACGAAAAATGGTTGGGAAAATCTCCAGGAAACCCTGGCTCACCATGGATAGGGGGTTCGTCTAAATGTCCCAGCCATTTCCGACAACCCTTGCTCAATACTCATGACCCCCACGCAGTAAATGCAAAAATGAGCCACCACTACTGCGTAGCAAACGCCGTAATGGCCACTGCACCACACCCATTCTTGCGGGGTTTGTCTGGGTTGTCACCTGGCATTAGAATAAAATCCCGGGTACCCCGCAATGATTCGTAGATAATGAATGCAATTCTTTTGGGGAGCTCAGCTTGAAGCAATGGTTGACCAAGCAACATCGATGGCAACGACGCCGGCAACGAACGCGTTTTGAGGACCACTGTGCTGTCCGCATTTCGTCGGAACATGTCCTGCTCATCCTCCTCGTGTCGCGGCGATGAAACTAGGAAGTCCCATGGCCAAACATTGGAGATCGGATTTGCTTACTGCAATTAGCTTCTGGAGTCCAGCTAAGCAGGAGGGAATGGACATTCCCAAGGCCTTCAGAAATACATTCTATCAAATGCAGCTCAAGGTTGTTCAGCGATGTGCTGGGTTTCCAATCAGCAGTGATGCCTCTGATCCGTTGACTTCCGCGAAGGCTAAACGGGGGACAGTTTTGCTAAGATCAACCTGGAAACATCCTGCAAGTGCCGACCGCTACCACCTTTATACATCATTATGATCATCATTACTACTATCATTATTACTCATTATCATTGTATAATTATATATTATTAAAGGGCGGTTCAGTATTTCAAAAGAAACTGATCACCCCTATTGATCATAATTCCCCCACGAAAGTCTGACCTGTGAGTTTGACAGGCCTTGGTGCCACTGTTTCAGCCGATTTTGGCACCCAAACGCGCCATTTTGGTTCAAGGGCAGCGCCAAAAACAACGCTTTCTGGAACAAAAGTTCCAGAGTGGCAACCCGGAGTTGCAAGTTGGCCAGTAAGATCCAGTAGGCCATTGAACTACAGATAGGCTATATGTGCACCATAGCTGGTAGTGACCCTGGCTCTCAGCATTCACAAATGGGGGTTGCCACTTCACCTACACCACCCTCGTGAATATCGCTCATCAAGGGTTGATTACCACTATCAACCATTAATATGGGGCTTATTACCCATCTATTTCTGGGGGAATGACTGACTTGCGGGGTTCTAGCATCAATAATCAGCAGCAGCAGCGGCCTCTTCCCACGGTCTGTGCAGCAGCAAGAAGTCCAGTTGTGGAGGATTCAAAAGCGCTGCCCCATAGGATTTGGGCCTCGGTCACAGTGATGCTGCAGTTTGCCCAGAGCAGTCCAACAGGGAGGCGAAAAAAAATGCATTGCGTCGTTTTGCTTGATAGTCAATAAATCGAATTTCCACCTATTATATAGTCATAGATATCCATACGCATCTATACGCCCATAAACACAATCATACACACACACAGATAATATGTATATCTAATGATTTAAGTATATATATATATTATATTATATATGTCTGCGAACATCTGTGCACTTACTGTTCAGCTAAGCACGCCTTTCGACAAGACATGATCATCCTGTCTAGGTGGCTTGAGGACGTTGGGTGCATCTGTTTGAGGCTTGCGGGACTTGATATGACTTATGGCATGACTCATTTCTAATTTCTCAAAGAGGTGGCTGGTCATTGTCAGCCCTGATTCGTACACTCGGAAGGACCGTTACCAAAAAAAACTGCCAAATTGCCGAACAGTGTGCTTTCCTGTGGTTCTAGACTAATGTTATTCAGCTATTCCAGGCTCCCTTGGCAGCTTAAAGTCGTCCATATTGATAAATATCACCAATAAATTGATCTTCCTACATCTTCAGGGATTATTCTCATTGATATTCCATCCGGCTGTCGACTTCCACTTGTCTAATTTGCCTGTTTCTCTCTGATTGTGAGTCATGTGTCCGTTTTTCTGCAAAGAAACATGGCCATCTATTGTGCATATATAATGCTGATTGATTATATAGAGTGCTAATGCTTGATGTGTAAGTTCATTTGTGCACATGCTGGCACGTGTGCTTGCGCATCTTATACATATGGAATGCTCGAATGCTCTGCTCACTCATGTCATTGCATGCAATCATCTTGGTCAATTTGGTCTGATAGTCTTGTTGTGTTATCTTTGTCTTACCGCTTACTTGTCTTCGGCTTACCGCTCACTAGCTCATTGACAACATTGCTACCGTAGCTCAACCAGCAACAATAGTAGGATCGGGATATCAACCAGATAAGAGCATCCTTTAAAAACCAATACAATCAATCAATCAATCAATCAATCAATCAATCAATCAATCAATCAATCAATCAATCAACCAATCGTTGTGAATGAAGCATTTGTGCTGGCAACTTGTGTATTTAAAATGTTTGCGGCTTAAAGCTCTGACTTGACTAAATCTGCCAGTATAGGTTGCATGGAAACAATGCACTGCACAGTAGCAGCGAATAAATAACTACACCCTCCGTGCATGTGGAGAGCTCATAGTCGCTGCTGTTCATGTTGGCTCTCTTCAGCAGCTGTTTGCATCGTCACCTGTGCCGCTTCATATCTAACAAGCTTTTATCACTTGTGTTTGTAGCTTGGGGATGCTTGGGGATGCTTGGGGCTGGTTCAGGAGCCACCTCCCCAACAAACCTAAACGGTAATGAGTGATGACCCCAACCGAAGGATGACTGGGATCTCCAGCCTGGGAAGTAGCAACTATGTGAGTAGTGAAGCTGTGGGATGGCCGTTTCCTACACCATGGGACCACCCCGAAATGCCCCCCGTTCCCCTTTCGAAGCCCGTGATGGCCACAGAACGGCAGGTCATGATGGGATCAGCCCGGCTGGGGTTTAAAAAACAAGTAATCTTCCCAAGGAGGGGCAGCATTGACACCCACTCACCATTGATTCACCTGCCTTCGCTATTGGCCTTCGCTATTGAGCATGATCACCATAATATCAATCAAGCATGACCTAACGTCACAAACAACACAACATATCATTAAGCAATAAATAGCACATATACGAGGATTATATACGTGACAAATTACTAAATGTATCAATTTGTATATTGAGATAGATATACGCATTCTAGATATAGATCTAGATATTCTCAATATATGTACATTTGTAAACAAAAACAAATAGGACCACAAACATATATATATATCTTCATTTTGCAACCACATTCACAAAAAATCACAAATTCCATCAAATTCCATCATTGCTATTGCTTGGTTCGGTGGGTAGATCGCCGAGTTGCCTCGCTTCGCCGCGCCAGCGTGCCTCAGTAGCAGCGCGGGGAGGTACCATGGGGTACCATGGGGTACCATGGGGTACCATGGGGTACCATCATGCACGGAAGCCTACTACCACGCACCTCCCATGACTTTTACTCATCTCTTGATGCGCCTTTCACGCCCCCTCGCCACAGCAATGGCCAATGCGATCTGAAGGGCCACTGCATCCATGGCGGTTCCTTAGTGATGTGGTGGATGCCGCAGCCCAGGAAGATCAACCAACTAATGGTGAATCATAGTGGATTCATATGCACAAACCACCCCCTGGTTACCTTAAGTAGCTGGAGATTGATCCCAAATATGGGTGGTTTTTTCTGTCTTTAAGATGGATCCAACATTCCTTGGCATAGTGACTACCTTCCAGTACCTTCCTGGTGGCTCCGAATCGCTCCCTAACCATCAACCAGCTTGGCAGAGCGCTGGGTCTCCGAATGTCTCCGATGCCTCCAAGCCTCGCCAAGCACCACGCACACGCGCTCGCTGCTTACCTCACAGCGGCTCATGTGGATTGATCACTCTGGGAACGAGCTATCCAATTCCACTAATAAACCATTCGTGGATAGGTAATAGTTTTTTTAGTGGAAGCAAATTGTGACAGTTAAAGTACTGACTGAAACAGGTAATAAACCATTTGAGTTGCTAGTTGCCAGTTAATAACTAGTTCAATTAAGGTTCCTGAATCACTCTGGATCAGTACTGGTTTAATCACTCATTCTCGGTATAATTCAGCATTATTGACCACTAGTAAGTATCACTTGCTTGATGGTTTACCATGGGAAGTGATGGTAACCCCGTAACCCCCTCCAATAATTTCTTTACATATGGACAGGATGGAAAGATGCATAGTTCCAGCAGCAAAAAAAGAAAACATCTTCGATACTCTTCAATGCTAGACTTCTTATCTTGGTTGCAAGACTCGACCCCTGACCGAAAACTGTTGGCTGACAACTTTCTGCCAAAAGATCAGCATCTCATCTTGAAGCGGTGGTGCATAATCGTCCCTCTAGCTGCAAATCAAATGTGTTTGGAAATGATTATCAACCACAAACGCAATACTGTAACTTGGCTGGTAGCTTGCTGCGATTGGTATGACTGGTGTTGCAACTGAACTTTAGAGTGAGAACGAGATTTGAGATGACATGATCTAGCCCTAAATCTCTGTATATCTATCTATCTATCTATCTATCTATCTATCTATCTATCTACAAATTATACCAATGAATATACCGGCAGGAAAACCATCCATAGACAACAACCTGCTTGTGTGGCTCGCTGTAAGATAACTGGTAACCACCTTTGTCCAATCTTAAGCAGATGTCATTGCAGGTGGATCATGTGATTACATATGACTACATATACATTATTATATTTGATACATATATATATATATATATTGATTGATTGACAGCTGATTGATAATGGAAACTTCTGATTGACGGCAGCTGACTCATGGTAACTGCATGGCACCACTTCTCTCGCCCAGGTGCCGGAGGCAAAAGTGAAGAGAAGGCCACCACTGACGAGGCTGCTCACGGCCTGGGCGTGCCCCCCAGGGAGCCCCCCCATCCTCCATGGCCTCCGCCGGGGAATGATGGGCGTTACAAGGGCACGGAAAGCACCGAATGATGGGAACACAAACGATGGGTTAACATTTTATAGTTAACCAACTATGTAGAGCATCAGATGTTAACAGGAAATTTTATGATAGTTAACATTTGTTTGCCAACTACCTATGGCTCATGACCAACTATGACGGCAAAAGAGCGGAACAAAAAACATAGTTCAGTATGACCAAACAAAAAACATGGTTCAATACGACTAAACGTACTGGTACCCCCGCTAGTTGGGTTATGTGATGTTGTGCCTGTTGGTTGAGATGTTGTCCCAAAGATGCCCAAAAGGAAGATAGTGGCTCCTGGGTGGATATGCATGGTATGCCTGAATGGCTGTGCTTTTGTCCATTCTGCCCGTCTCCTTGGCGGAAACAAACCTGCAGCCGTGCAAACTCTTGAGCCGCCTTGCTGCAACATGTTGCAGCCAGGGCCCATGGATGTCCATAGAGTACTCCCTTCATCCATGGAAGCGCCAGGTCTGAAGGGGCCGACCGTCGGAACCATTGCAGGACCAAGTCACCCATCCACAAAAGCTGGTGAAGCCACTCCTCCCCAGGCCTTGGCACATCCAAGTCACCTTCGGATATGCTTGGGTAGAGTGGGTAACGGCAAAAAGCTTGGGTTATAATATAGTTGGGATATACATGGTAGCAGCACAGCTCACATTGAGTATACAATTAGTCTGGTTGGGTTATAATATACTATACTTGCGATATATCGCGATCAAAGGCCCAAAAAATGAGCATAGAACATGATAGAACGGTAGTTGGTCCTGGGGGAATGCCTCCATGGCTTAGCAATCAGATCGCATCACCGCAGCCGGGCCTTCACCAGGGGCGGATGGCGCCTTCGCAGGCGCTACACCTTCAGCAGCTTGGCTTGTGGTGAGAGGGGCCACCTGACCTGAGGCCACAGCTTGGCTGCGGCGCTGGAAGAGCCATCACAAATTGCATCAAAGATTCAACAAAACAAAATTCATTTTTATAGAATTGAAACTATGAACATACATTGAGTCATAGCTATGTTAAATTGTCATAGTTAAACTATATATTCTACGGTTGTGCGCGTTCGTACATGTATCATCATGAATATAGCTATGTCTTGAACATCTCACACCACTTTGCACATGGACTTCAACCAACCCCTCTTCGGTTGGTGCAAAAGCACCACCCTCTTTGCACTTGACCAAAATGCAACGTGCTGCACTGAGCGCACCACTACCGGCAGTCTCAGCGAGCAGCAGGAAAGTCCTGGGTCAACGGCAACGACGACTGGGTGGTGAGAAACGGCGTAAAGTCTGAGCTGCCGATCTCAAGAATATGGGAGATTCGCGTGAATAGACGGCTGCCCCAGTTTCCCGTGCACTGCCGTCAGCTGTGCTACCGCATCCCATGGTGGTCAACACTTTCGGAAGCGCTCCTTGGAGGCGGAGTAGCCTGCGACAAGGATGGCACACCTGGCGAGGCACGAGTTAGGCAGTGACACTCAGCCAACATAACTGGATATAACAACAATCATGAAATGATTGGGCCATGTTGGGCTTGTTTGGGGAGAGATTTTGTGGTAGTTGCAATTGTCGTAACTGGATAATTCTGACTAATGCACAACTAAGTTTCGTAATTAAGAACTGAGTTTCGCAATTAGAAAATACACTGGGCAAAGGCGAGCAACTAAATACAATTTATGGCTACCATTTTTTGCCAGGGCATTTCAGAAGGTATAACATCAACACTGGTTAGGCATGGTTGACGAACAACAGCATTCTCACTGCTAAAGATGGCGCCTTTGTCCTCAAAATGCACCGATCCTTGGACAAACCCACACTGAAACTGCACAGCCCTGGCGGCACGAAGAAACCTGGGGCCAACTTTGCAGGTCAATACACGCCGATGGTATATTAATGGAAGGTCCATACAAATAAACCACCAGAAATGCAACCATACATAGCTGGCGATTTACCATCAAATATAGAGAAATGATTAATTCACTATATAATCAATGAGGATCTACCATCACTGGCTGGTACGCCTGAAACAAGACCCAACTATACACCACACATTGGCGCTGATTGATCCCACTGGAACTGCAACCGTTGCTTCTCACAATGGGTCACCATTGGTCGCCTTCCAGAACGCCGGAAGATGCCCACAAGGCACATAGTGAGCCTCGGTCCATCGGTAAGGCGCGTGATGGATGTGCGAGCCAGGGATGGGGGTGGCTTGCAATCGCCAGGGATGGCGGATGCAAGTTTCAAGCTGCAAGGCATGGCCCGGTGCCAGGGTGGCGTGGACATTGTCCCGACATGAACTCAAATTGTCTCCAAAGTCCAACTATGTAATCATAATTATATGGTGAAAAACCTGAACCAGCAAGTAAATGATATGGGCGTTTCTCAAAATGAAGGACCCCCAAATCATCCAATATTCAATATCAACCATTTATAGTAACAAACCTCTGATTCTCGGAGTCCCCTAATTTGAGATAACACCACATGGTTAATCAACCAACTATACTGCTCACTTCATGTTCCTCACCAAGCCATCAACCGTTACAGCTGTCACCAGCTGTGAATGCAACTCTATGGGAGCCAGCCGCGGCGGAAAATTCTGGCCTGGCCCATCCACATGAAGGGCTACAAATGATATATATTTATATATATACATATTTACATATGTACATATGTACATATGCAAAAACATATACAAATACACATACACATACATATGTATTTTTTACCGGGGCTGTATGCATGCATGCATGTATGTATGTATGTATGTATGTATGTATGTATGTATGTATGTATATGTATGTATGTATGTATGTATGTATGTATGCATGTATGCATGTATGCATGTATGCATGTATGCATGTATGCATGTATGCATGTATGCATGTATGCATGTATGCATGTATGCATGTATGCATGTATGCATGTATGCATGTATGCATGTATGCATGTATGCATGTATGTATGCATGTATGCATGTATGCATGTATGCATGTACGTATATGTATGTATGTATGTACGTATATGCATGCATGTATGTTTGTTTTATAGCTAATAGTAGTCATACGTTCTCTATGCTATATATGAGCAGATAAAGGTTATCTGCTAATTATGACCAGTTCTGGTCATGAGCTATATTTCCAGTACAGGTGACTCTTGTCCATTCTTGCCCAGGTTGTTCAGCACTATTGGATGACAATGGTATCGACGCAATGATCGACGAACCAAACTATGAATCGTGGGCTCATGTTACAACATCGCGAGCTGCTCATCGCGGTTGCTACAGCGAGAAACTGAACCGAAAAAAGGCCCAGCAGGCGGATGGAGCATCGTTGAATGCTATATAACCTTTAACCTTCAACCATGAGGCGATATACCAATGGTTTCTCTAGGGCATGATAATCACGGTGTCTATAAGTCAGCAAGTTTTCGTCATTGCTGATTGACCATTATTGAGTCATGATGACGAATCAGAAATAATCCAACTAATTCCAGGCGTTGTTTCTTCAGCCCTAGCTGGGCGAAGAGGAGACTGCCACCTTGGATTTGGATAAGCCCTCGGCAGTGACGTTTTGTGCCATGCAAGCATTTACATACATCTGTATACTTGGCATTTCGATTTGCGGCATAGATCAACTACCCCCTGCTAGATTAATTACCCTGGACATTGCATTTCACCATACCTTAAATCAGGAAATCCTGGAAGAACCACATGTAAATGGCCTGGATCATGGCCAGGTTTCATCAACACTTACAATTTTACCGATTCTCAACTCAGGGCAAGGGGCTCAGAAGCAGCAGCTTTGTCAACTTTGATGACCAAGCCCTGACCCGGACAGTAGAGATGGACGGCAGGAAACCACGGCTGGTAACCATGGCCATTGGAGCCCTTTCTTGGAGCTATATAGGCAGAATCAATTTGGCCCCAACAAGGAACTGTCCTCTCCAGTCACTGCTCGTCAATCAACGAAGGCTTTCGCACTAACAAATCCGGCCAATCACAGCAACAAACAGGCAAAGCAGGACAAGCAAATGTGCGGCTGTGGGCGTTCAGAGACATGTTGAGAATCTTTCTTCCCCAACCTGTGGCTTCCCGAACATGGAACAGAAAACAATCCTAAGGAAGACCACCCCAGGATTGGCCCTCCACGAAGTCAACCAAGATTTGTCAGATTCACAGGTTGGTTGCCCACGCCTGTGCCCTGCCGCCATTCTGCCCGTAGCGACTGCAGCTCGCACCACAGCTGTTGGAAACAAGACGCCTCAGTCTACGCAACAGCTTCTAAGTACAGTGGCAAAAGCATGCCAAGCGGCAACAGCTGCTGCGCCAATGAGTATGTCATCGGGTCTTCCGTCTGGAAAAATTACAAGCAAGCTGCTGCCCCTAATGCAACAGCAAGCTTAAGCTACTTTTTGAAAATGAGCTCAGACAGCAAAATGTCGACCCATTTGGTGTGACAAAAAACGACGACGACAATGACGACAACATCGACGACGCCAAGGACGACGACCACAACAACCACAACAACAACAACAACAACAACAACAACAACAACAACAACAACAGCAACAGCAACAACAACAACAACAACAACAACAACAACAACAGCAACAGCAACAACAACAACAACAACAACAACAACAACAACAACAACACAACCACAACAACAACAACAACAACAACACAACCACAACAACAACAACAACAACAGCAGCAACAGCAACAGCAACAGCAACAGCAACAGCAACAACAACAACAACAACAACAACAACAACAACAACAACGAGCACAACCAGAAACACAACCACAATGACCTCTGCTACTACTGCCACTGCTACGGGAATCTACCGATGCGACACTGCTAGTGCTTCGTAGTGAGTGCTACGTGGTGGGAATGCGAGTGCTATTGCTGCTACTGTGTCTGCTTCTGCTACTGCCATGGTTGCTCTGCTTCTACTGCTGGGCTGCGGTACCACTAGATGCCCATGTGTGACCTCTTAGCCATCTTGGCTGATACTGTGTGCTTCTTTATGACCCGGGACCCGGCAGACTCCGGCTACCTACACACCAAGTAAGTGGGCTTGTTTTGCTCCTACAAAGTCAAGCAGTTGAGGAGCCCACCCCACATGTTTACTTCCTAGCTTGCTTTGCAGCTGGAGGATGTTGGAGGTGGCTGTCGGGTCAACATGGGTCAGCTATAGGATCAACATATCCTGGGTGAGGGACGTTCATGGAGCGTTGAAATGCCGAGGTAAATTGGTGATTCGGCTGCTTGGCCTTGCCCCCGGCATGTCCTGAACCCAGCCATGCACGGTAGCCGAGCATCTGTGCGGAAAATACCTCAGAAACACAGTCAATCGGATCAAGATCTGAAGTACAAAAACCCTCTCCAACAATGCTCTAACAATGCTGAAGCATTGAGAGGGAGAAAGGAAAAAAGTGACTTCAGCTCAAGATCAACAAACAGCGACCAAGACTGCGAAGAACTTTCCTGGCGAGGTCTCCACAGCTTTCTTTGTTCTGGACCGTTCATGAGGGTGTCGAGGTTTGACGGTCCACATGTTTGGCATTTTGAGGCTCATGGTCTCTGACTTTGCTAGCAGGCAAGGCAGAATCTCTTCACAAGTGCCAAGAAATCCGGGCGTGCTACAGCACACTCAACAATCACCTGTAAATGATTCTGTCGACAAACGGTGTGCCTCAAAGTTTACTGAGACGCTTACAGTAGATGATCAAACACTCATGGTGGCACCTGCAACTTGAAAAATCCCCAGCAAACACCCCATAGTGGAACCAAAATAAACGGGCCGGCCCGCACAAAATCGTGGCAGTTTCCCTGAATAGTGGCTATGAACTTGGGATGGCAGGTACAGTACCACCTTTGGATAAACCATGTCAAGTCCATATCATCAAGGGACCGCAAGTCGGGACAAACACGAAATGTCCTGACTCTGATCACCCGAAAACTGGCTGAAAATGGAGGGGCCCACTGATGATCTCGATCCGAAAAGGTGGGACCCACCCCCCACGAGGCCATGGGTTCTGAACCACGGCAGGCGAAGCTTGAAAGGGCAACCGCCCGCTACGTAGGTAGGCTGGTTATATCCAACTCGGATGATCCAGGGCCACCTGGAAGCCCTGGCAGCCAGGTGGCGAAGGTAATCAATGTCCTGACCAAGCGAGCTCCGCTGGGGGAGCCCGTTGCTCTAGAAACCATGGGATTTTCCAGGAGAAACCATGGGATTTTATAGGGAAACTGATGATTCTTCATATCATTTACTATTACTGGTCAGTGGTTTCAACCCCTATGAAAAAATATTAGTCAAACAACTATTTGTTAATAACTACTAGGAAAATAAATGGTTGAAACCACCATCAAGATTCATTACTGACCATAGATATCATGATGAACATTGTAGATATTGTAGTAACTATTCTTGATATCGTTAATGATGATAGCAACAGTAGTAACATATAAAAAGCGTTCTTGAGTATCAACTGCCATTCATGACTAACAGTGACTAACATTTATCTGGTTGGTGGTTTCAACCCCTATGGACAGTATTCGCCAACCAACCAAACATTTGTTCATACTATAGGGAAAAAATGAAAAACGTTTGAAACCACCAGCCAGTAGATCAATACCTTTCGGAAACTGTTGCGTTGATCGGTAGGTGATCCTCAACATCACCGAGAATCCATCCACCCGAGTGATCCTCATATGAAAAGTGCGAGACTTGACATCATGGTGGGTCGAAAACCCCCCTTCTGAACATGCCAAAAAACGATATAAAATAAAGCAAATCATATAAAAATCATATGAAATCCATAAATGACCCATGAACATTAACGTTTAAAAGCTGCCCATCCCGCATGATGCCCGGATGCTCGCCGGATGCTCGCTGGCCTCCAGCTGACAGAGCGAGACTAAAATGGGCGGTTGGCCCACCCGCGGACAGCCACAAAGGCTGAACTCTCCGAGCCAAGGAGCGACCGAATGGTGCACCGACTCGTCAGCACCACGGAATTTCCGCACCCAATGGGTTGCCAGGCTGGTTGTTAAATGGTTCCTAATAGGGGATGATAACTACAAATTATAGAGTCAATGTATACCAAGTATATGCATCATGGCTCAAAAATGCTCACAATCCAATAGAAACAGCTTTTGCAGCTTCCTGCTATGAACTGGCGCATAGTTTTTTTCTGCAGCAATTTGAGCTCGTCCACAAATTGCTGTGACAATTTCACAACTCACCAACCAATGGTCTTTTTCCGTTTTTTCCCATTCGAAATGCGATGATGTCTCGGATGGGGGCACCTATACAAACCATGTATCCATCGATGTAGCCATGTGTGGCCCTACACAGTTGGATGACTCCCTGATTTTGCTGTGCAATATCCGGTGTGACCAATCATTGTTGGTCATCATTCCCTATGCAGGGCATGATTCCCGATTTCATTCTGCATTCTGCTGGTCTTATTCCGTCTTATTCCCCATCCAACTGACAATGCCCAAGAATAGTTACCATTCAGTACACCCATATAGATGGCATCATGTCTTGACCAATCTTTAATCCCTATGGTTGCAAATCAGTATGAATATCTACAAAGGCGTTTCTCAAAATAGGGGTGCCCCCAAATCATCCACTGTTAACCAGTTATAGTATATATTCACCAGCCATTTTTGGGGCACCCCTATGGCTTGAGAAACCACCATAGGTGTGGCTGTGGGTCAAAACCCCGTACCCCTGGTTCCCCTATCGTTAACCATTGTTTCCCTTATTGTTGTTGGTCATTATCCCCCACTATTGGTTGATTAACATTGACCCATAGCCATGTATAGTTGGTATATCCCCTACTATTGTTGGTTGTTCTCCCCTATTAATAACCATTGACCATTGGTTGGTTGGTTGGTTGGCTGGTCAACTGCTTGATCCATAGCCATAGCTGGTATACCCCCTATTATTCATGGTTGTTATCTCCTATTATTAACCATTAACCAGCTATAGCAGCTATTTTGAACCAGCTGGTTAATATTGACCCATAGCCATGTTATCACCATGAAACCATGACTCAGCTTCACCCCTCAACCCCTCTTCTCGCCAACTCCATGGGCACGTGCCCAATACCCAGCTGACGGGTCCGCCTCGCGACGACGGTCTCCTGGAGATCTTCCGTCAGAGATGCAGCTCCCGTGAATCATTGACACACGATGGTGGTTAAAGCGGTTGATTATGTTATATGGTTATGTATGGTTATGTACGCTTCTGTATGGTTAATTATGTATGCTTATGTATGCTTATGTATGGTTATCATGGTTGAGAACTGATCAAGATCATTGGCTGGTTGGTGGTTGCACTGATTTTTGCATCAGTAAGGCATCATTTAGAGCACTCATCACGTGAGATCCCCTCGTTTTGTTGCATCATTTTCCATGATATACCCTGATCATTGCCCTTGTTTTTTTTGAATTCCCTGCACATGTTGCAACTAGCAAAGGGGATCCTTGGGGATCCATGCATCATAAGCTGGATCCCCCAGCGGCCATGCAAAACATGTGCTGTATCTGTCAGCTGGTGCCGCCTGAGGCGAATTGGTCGAATCGGGAATCAATCAATGAATTAACCCATGGAGAATGAGCGCTTACTTAATCAAATGACGAACCAATGGTGTTCATTTGGTTGATAGACAATTATGAACGAATAGTAAAGGTGAGTGTTGGTTGATAAACATAGTCATTGAATACTTCATCAATGGTTAGCCACTTGTAGCCATTCATTCTCCATTGATTTCAACCATAAACTCCTTGTTGGTGAACAATGATCAGGCATGCATAACCCCAACCCACTCTAGTCAAATATCAAATCATATCAATCATCATCACCACCATTGCATTCGTTGACATTCTCATAATTTGTCACTTTCAGTATCTTTCAGTTGTGGCTGCTGGTTGCGATCGTTTGTCGATGGCATCTTGGAGCATGCGTTCCAAGATTTTCCAACCATTGGAAGCCACTGGTAGACTTTGTAAATTTGTTGGCAACTGTTACGAACGATCATGGACCATAGATATCCATAGACCGTTCGATTTCTTTTCAAGATTCGTTCTCCATGATTTCAGTTTAGATGCGGATTAATTATGTTCGATTGTCTTCAGAAGGCGCTTTACTATTCACCAGTACAGTATTGTTGACCGCCATGAACCCATCAACAACCGTCATCTACTATGCTCATCACATCTCATCGCCATGATATTCTATCATATTCTATCTTGAAGCTATCAATTGCTTATCACTGGGCATCATTAGCCATGATTGTGGTCATTGCGGACCGTCACGAGTCATTGGTTTTTCTGCTAGGATGAGAACACAACAGCAATCATTGTCTAACCATCGCCGATCAATTCATAAACAACATGGGCCGGCAAAAACACATCGACAACTTTGGCTAGTTAGCCACCATCAACCATCGCAAACCATCACGACAAGCCATCCTTAGCCACCCGGCCCTTATTCGTCAGCATGCTTCTCCCTCCCAGCATTCTGTGATCCAGCTGCGAGCTGTCCTTTGCTTCTGGCCTGCGGCTGGCGGATGGCGGGTTGCTTGCTGATCATTGGCTTGGTCAATGATGGTTGGTTGGTGACCCTTGGTTGGCAGCCGTTGGTTGATGATGGTTGCTTAATGATGGTTGTGCCAGACCATTCCATAAAGCTTGGCGAATGGCCAAGCAGAGTCTACCAAGGGAATGATAGGATCGTGGGTTAACAGCCAAAAAAATCATCCGTTGCTCAGAAACCATTGTAGAAGATAGTTGCTCATTCAGAATTCAACCAGTACCAACCTACACCTAGATGCGGGTGTGGCAATTTCCCAATTGAAAATTGACAGCTTTTGGATTTCGGTATACCTCCATTGATTGGAATATACGTGCTTTCCGCATTGCTTGATCTGGTTGGGTGAGCATGGGTGAGCCATTCCGACTAGTCAAAGCTGGCTGAACAATCTAGTTAGGTTCAAGGTGCTTCCAATGCCGGCTCTCCAAGCATTGTAAGTCTTTTCTCGGCTTGCGGTATGTCTTGGCTGCTTCTAGCAGAGCTGTAAATTGAAAATTGCGTCAGAGCGGAACTGGAGTGCGTCGTCAGGGGAGGGGCGGTAGGCATCCGCAGCATGGGTCAAGGATGGCCAGCCGCCTGGTCCCCCAAGCAATCATGAGAGCAAGTTGTCTCGATAGTGCCCACAAAAGTTTGGGATGACAAACACCTGACCAGAAAGATTTTTTGAAGGCAACCATTTGTCTACTTTCTCACTCTTCGGAGTTGAAGACGCTGATACGATTATTTTGTAAGTTGTTGTGGTGATTCTTGCTGATATTATATAACATATATGCTCATTTATGCTCCAGGATTTGTTGGTGAACAGTGCCCATGTTGTTGCAATAATTAGCATGTGTCCGAAGTTTCTGCCGCCTGGCATTGGTGGGAAATGAACATCTTCCGTGTGGCACTCTACATTGGCAAAGAAATCTCGGAGTTCGCAGCGTTTTCTCATTCAAAACCTGGACGTGTACACAACTCACATTGCGGCCCGAAGAAAGATGGGATCCATAAATGATAGGTGCACCATCTATGGACAACCCCTGGCTGAAGTTGAAGCTTCGAAAATTCAATGTTTCTCCGAGTCTCTTTGGCACCGCGGCTTGCCGGTCTTTGACCGGACCTAGCTGAATCGATTACTATTGGCCGTGGGGTTGATGAAATGCCTAACCTTGAACGATAGCAGCCGATGGCATTGTGAAAGCCATTGGAAGTCCATATTTTGAGGAAAGGATAGCATAGAATAGCCACCAAAGCCATACATGGTGCATTTAAGTGCATTTGATGCACTTGAAAGTGAGGTTTCCTCCAAAGATCATCTCCCCAACTCAGCGTGGATGGTGTGGCAAGTACGTAGGCCGAAGATGACAGAAGTACTTTCAAGATCTTACAAGATCGGAACCAGTTCGTCTCATCGAAACAAAGGGACCAGAACGGATCATGCTTTGCACGGCCGATGGGCCGCCATTTTCTGTGGAGCAGCTGAAGTCACCTCAAAAGAAGGAACCTGTTTGTGCATCAGAAATGGATCAGTCCAAGAGAAGCACCGGATTGAGTTGAATCATGCCTGTACCTATCAGCACCCAGCCATCCCCATTTCTTTTAGGGGCAAGTGGAACCGGTTCTTGGGGTGATAGCTGTGGATCCGCGCGCGTCAATCATCAATCCCTCGGCTATAAATACTCTCCCATTGCGCCCCTGAGCTGATCGTCACTTGTTGTGACGCAGGAGGAGTTCTCTGGACTCGCGATTGTCCTGGTCCGGGGGCACAGCCAACCCACAAGGAACGGCCTGCAACCGGTTGGTGCTTTCAGTTCCTATGAGATGTAATTTGCTGCAAAAGAAGCAGCTGCATCACACGTTTCTAAGCTAATATTCTCTAGATAATGAATGTTTAATTCAAAGCCACCAAATACAAATAATCACCGGTCATGATAGGCAACAACTACCAAGTGAACGTCATGAGCCTCAACTGGGGAGCAGTTCGCATAAGGTCAACTCCCCTCACCTCCACCCACAGTTTCAACTGCCGCAGTATTGGTAGTTGCTGATCCTGAGCGGAGAACAGTGGAGCATCTGGGCATATGTACTGAAAGAAGTGCTATTAATAGTCTGTTACAACCTGATTTTTCAGCATTAAAGTCCCCATATGTCTCCGTGGCATGTGTCACTCTACATGTTTCAACCTTGGGCTTGGGCGCAGGGAAACCATATGGAGTAGCTGGGCTACGAAAGACCGCGCGCGGCATCCCCAGAGCTACTTCGGGCATCAGCGCGCCTGGAATTCGGGCACCCGAATTGGACCACTCCCCCCCACAAGAAGTGTTCAAGCTCTGTGGGAGAAACTTGTATCTGATCATACTCACAGGCAGTGGTGAATGAAGAGATGTTCAAAACGCCAGTTTACCTCCCTGAACCGAGATGGAAAACATTCGAAAGTACGAAAATTGCAGTGCCGCCATTTAAGATGTGAAAAGAACCATGGCTGTGGTGCAATTTTCATATACATGCACCATTTGAAGCTTTCGCCCGAGGTTGGGCGCACCAGCGCCAGCTTCGAGCAGCCCGTGTCACCGCTGTAGCGCTGGTAGCTCTAGCACCGCAGCTCCAAACAGCTGTCCAGCTACCATGATGAAGCTGTTGACCAGTCAGTCAATTGACTAAGCAACTAATTAATTATATATGGGAATTATGAATTGACTGATTCTTTTGCTGGAATAAAAAAAAATAAATAAATATATATATATATAGAATAATATTTATTATTATATATGTATATGTATACACCTGAGTTAATAATTAGTCAACTCTCCAGCCAGTCTGTCAATTGACTATATAGTCGACAACCATCAACTGCATAGGTAATTATTACTGTATCTCATCTGCTGACCAGCTAGTCGGCTAACAACCTTGACGAAACCGGTGAACTAAGCGGCTGTTACCAACCATGATTCATCGCACGTGATATGTCCACCATGTGTCCATCATACATCCTCCATATTTATTTGCCGGGGCGTCCAACGGCTTGCCCTCCATAGCTTCATATCTCCATTCTATTTCCGAATACTTTTGGTTCCTCACCTTCACAATCTGTCTTGATCAACGATTGCATCCTAATCATCCACCATCAAAAAAATATTATATGCAACCACTCACCACCATGAACACCATCAACAAACATGAGCACCCAGAACTGGACAATGATGGACCTTCAGATTTACCTCAAGTTGTACCTTGCTACTTGGTGACTGGCCACTCCTGGTAGCTCCTGTCCTTAGCACTGCATACCCCTGGCTTACCGCTCCCAACCAACAGCCATGAGAATGGTCCATAATAGGCAAACCCATCGGAAAAACACATACCCTTTAATAAGCCATTATGGGCCACAAGTTTATCCTAATAATCAGAATGGCTATGGTTGTTCCTATGTTTTCCTATGGTTTTCTCGTGTTTTCCTATGGTTTTCCTATGTTTTCCCAGGGTTTTCCCATGGTTTCCTAGGGTTTACCTACGGTTTCCTCAGGTTTTTCGACGTTTTGACCCTGGTCCCCCCCCATCTTCACCACCGGAAAACGCGCCCAGCATCCAAGGCGTTGGGCGCCAAGTCCTGGAGCCACGGATGCTCCAAGGCCCTGGCCGCACTGAGCCGTTGCTCCACGTCCTTCCTGGGCCGTCGCGGGGTCGATGGCTCCGATGCGGAGGATCTGAAGGGATGGATGGAGGGGAAGATATGTTCATATACTTATCTCTCTTACTTATCTATGGTCATAAGAGATGTTTTATAGACACTTATCCATCTACAGATACATTTTTTCCTCAACGTATACGTATGCAAATTAAAAATACACACACACATATATATATATATAGAAATATATATATATAAATATATAATATCTCTGTGTGCGCAGTATGTGCTCCAAACATTCAATTTGAAACGGCGCCGCTTTGCGCTTGAAGATTTGCATTTCTGTGTGGCCCGCTGACGCTCGCCTCAGTTTAGCATTTCTATTTCTGGCGGCTAGGGTCAGTTCGTGCCCCGTACCCCTGGCGGCTCACACCCCTGGTCAAGCTGTTGGGATGTGCGCTACCATCTGCTACCAACTCCTTGGTTATGGGTTTGTGCAAAAATTGTGTTAGCCCCTGGATTCTTTTTATACAGTGGCGGACTTAACTTGGATATGGTTAGTAGGTACCACCATGGCCATGCACAAAGCCATATGGCTGTTTCTCAAGTCAATGGGGTACCCGGTACCCTCACTTCTCATCCAGCTTAAAAGCCATTCATGGTCATAAATTCCAACCAGAACTCGGGGGTGCCACTATGGCTTAAGAAACTATCATATTGGACTTATTGTGGGTTCTCCTATTCTTAACCACAAAGTAATCCCCTATCCAGACAACATACTAAATCAAAGCAGCATCTGCTGCTAACCTACCAATGTATCCAATATCAACCACTATTAACCTACCAATGAACCATGGCACTTCTAGTCCTTTCAAAAAATCCCCATGTCGACCACCATCGGTCGCCCAGTCACTGTAGCAACTTTCGGATGAAGTCATGACCGTCTTCGCTGACCACGTCCCAGCTGGCTGCCTGGGGGCATTCGCATTACAGAGGGAACCATGAACCACAAAACATGTGTCTGATTGGTGGATGATATGGTTTTTATAGGGAATGCATAGTTCTTTCAAGGGGATTCTATGGCCTGCATACGGGATTATATGGTTTTTCAGGCGATCTTATCGTTTTTCAAGAGGGGATTATATGCTTTGTTACAAGGGATTGACTTGTAGCTAATGATAGGGGAACTATGGTAATTTCTCAAGCCTTAGGGGTACCCCCAAGTTATGGTTGGAATTTATGACCATTGAATACTATAAATTGGTTTTAAAGCTGGATGATAACTGGGGGTACCCCTATGACTTGAGAAACCACCATGTGGTACCTTGGGTTGTGGGATGGCGAGCATCTCATAACAACTAAATGATACGCTTAAAAACTACAAAAGCAACTGAATGATATGGTTAAAACGAGCAACCATCGATGCAGAGTTTCTGCCAAAGTCCTGGGCTTGAGCATTGTCCCCCGGTCGGCGGCCCGTGTCCACCCAACAAGGCCCACTTGAACGTACTGTATCAACTCACTCCAACTCATCACTTGCAGGCCGTTTTCCAAAGTTGTCACCCAACATCTGCCACACTGCGTCTTTTGGGGACCATCTGAATCAACCAGATCCTCCAAAAAGTCGACTGTGTGAATCAATCATTGTTCACATCTATCAAGTAGATCATCTATGCACCATTGTTACGAAGACTATTGATCGTAGACCATTAGGCACAAGCAATTATCGTTGCCCATCAGTTTCAACGTTGAACTCCAGTTAGTCAACGAGCACCGACAACAAGTCAAATTGAAATGTTGGGCGAACCATGGCGAACCATGATGTTTGGGGATGTTGAGAACATTTGAGAACGCCGGGGGGCCCAGTCTTTTGATTACAAGGGCGGATGCGCATGCCAACGCCTTCAGCCAACGCCCTCAAGGTCATTGACGGGTCTCAACCATTTGGTTGGAGATTCGCAGGTGATATCAAGCTTCACCGCATGGATATCAAGCAACAAAAGGAAAGCTTTGCGGGATTGGTTCGTATGACTTTCACGGTTGCAATCCCATGCGGTTGACCCGGCAACAGCTGATCCGGGTGATCCAGCCAATTTGGCTGCTCAATTTCCGCAGGTGTCATTGTAGGGCTCACAGATAGCTTTTTCGTTATTCCAATGCCGGAAGTTGCAGTGACCCATGTTGCGCTCTGTGAAGCACTTGTCGGGTCCCCATTCCTCATCGACCTTGGCTTCGCACCATCTACATCCGTCGACGTCCATGCTGTCGGAGCCTTGTGCAACTCCCTGCGCGCATTTCTCCCCTTTGGCCCAATAGTCTTGGACACAACAGGTGCATGAAGCCTTGCAAGTAGCTCCACCACAAAGCGCGTCAATAGCTTCGTCTTCGCTCTCGTACTCCTGACCCCACTGGCTACATCCCTGCAACGAAGCTGTGGCCACAAGTGCCACGGCGGCGAAGAAAATCTTGGGAGACATGGCTGGTGGATGGTGGATGCAGAGTTTCTGCCAAAATGCCGGGCTTGAGCATAAATTGTCCTCCGGTCAGCGTTTCGTGTTCAGTTGAACATATATGAACGTATCAACGTCTTGACTTCGGAAATCTAAACCGACCAGATCCTCCAAAAAGTCATTGTTCAAATTGATCATTAACCAGTACCAGCAAGATTACTCATCACAAAGTATCATTACAAGAGTTCATTAAGCGTCAATAACACAGTATGATCCAAATAGGAAACCTAGAAAAGTACATCCAAGCTGAAACAACAGTCAAACGACCATCTGACACAGCTCACAGTAGCTGAAACACGACAACATCGATGCGTCAGCTGCAAGTGCATGGGTGCCCACAACAGATGGCTGCGCCCCGGTGGTGGGTCCATGTTGGTCAATGCATGGGCTGCCGTCCAAGTGACGCTGAAGGAGTAGTTCACCTTCCGCACATTCTTGGCCACCTGCTTTGCAGTCTCGGCGTCCTGTTGCACGGTCAGGGACTTCAACCCCATCATCGTGCCAGCTGTGAGCTGCCAAGCATACGATGTTGGATGGTTCTGCCACTACGAGCCAGGCTTAGCCCGATGTTGTGTCCAAATTTGATGTTGAATTTCAGAGGCAAATAATGGTCAGATGATGTTACGATGTCGGGCCTCTTTCTCTCTCAGACCTTCAATGATTAAAAACAAATCAAAAACATAAACATGGTTTACAATCGTGACAATGATGGCGGACTGCGTCCGCTGTTCCCTAGCTGTTTTCGTGCTGCCATTTTCATGGAATCCGAGATTCAAAGGGATTGACTCCGCTCAGCATCAAGAACCTCAGCGGCAGTTGTCTTGTCACACAGTTTCTTTCACATGGAGGACATGTTCATTTTGAATGGAAAGGTTCATAGATACCTGAATCATCGGATAAAGGTAGTGGATATTTTACAGGTAGATAAGTTGATAATTAGATAGCTATGCCAGCTATACTCGTAGTTGCATTGATAAGTACCTATATATATAGAGAGAGGGAGAAATATGGGCGGATATAGGTACCAAATCGGTATATTTAGATAGTATATCTATGCCAATTTCATGCATATAGGTAGATACCCACACATTTTTTGATCAAAAAACATTATCTCAATACCTCGCCCAGGCACACGACCACGCCAAAGCTCCAAAGATCGCAGGCAGGTGGTTCATAGCTCCGTGTTAAGATCTCCTCGGTGCCAGGGAGGGGCCGTTCCTGCCACAAGTGGACTAACTGGAAGCCCCACCCAGTTTAGTTGGATCAACCGACGCCAGTTGGACTTGCTAATCGCTATGACTACCATTAAGATCAATGGGACTGAATTGAGATTAATGCATCAAAAGTACCATTCAACCATCTCAATGGTGTATCAAAAGTGCCATAAACTACTAGTGTGAAAATGGATTGAAATTTGATGCAGGTTCCCGCATTGATGGTTGATGACCATCTTGATCAACATGAATATTCATCATTAGCCCGGACTCCGGCCAAATGTCAAATGCAAATTTCCGCTACCAGCAGTTATCGTTGTGAGGAATGAGTGGCCGCCAGCCACTGGTATATAAGAGTATGTCACGCATTGACAAATCCATATCCATCGGACACTGGTTGGCTCAGGGCTGGCTACGTTTTTTATTTCAAAACAAAGGGAAAGTCTTGGTGGGAAGTTTCATCTACACTTCTGTGGCGCCAGCTGCTTCTTCAGGGTGTCGGCAGGATGGCCCGCGAACCGTTGCAAGGTGCTCAAACTGTTGAAGCTGTGGCACTGCTAAACTGTTTGGGGCAGCTGTTGAGCTGTTAAATTGTTTGGGGAAACTGCTAAATTGTTTGGAGAAATTGTTAAGCTGCCAAACTGTTCGGGCGCGTTGTTAAGCTGTTGGACTGTTTGGAGAAGTTGTCAGATTGTTAAGCTGCCAGGGCAAATTGTTAAGCTGGGAATCTGTTAGTATAAGCCGCATATCCTAACAACTTACCAGCTTAATCGCTTAGTCGCTTATTCTAACAGACGAACAGCTTACAGTTTTTTTCACACAATGAGAGTTCCTCACCGTCACCACAAGCGATCTTGCGCCAAAATCACCGCTGGGGGAATTGAGCATGAGTCCGGGTCATGGTCACACACCGCACGGACTCTTCCGGCAAACCATTGCACATGAATCCATTGTGCACTGTCACTTTCAAATCGCTTCCGGGCGCAATTCAATCTGTTTGTTTTTTTGCATCACCAAGCAAGGAAAAGGGTAGTAGCATCATCACATCCAAAGTCAATCCTCTTGAGCAAACTCATCTACACCAAGCTCCACCGGTTCTGGAAGCGGCCAGCGCTTTTAGCATCCTTTTTGCAGCAGATCAGTTGGCCATCATGGGTGAATAATTAACATTGGAACCATGAGTTTTGAACAAAACTTGTCACCAGCACTTTGATGGCAATGCGGTTGATGGCCTTGCGGGCTGCAAAAGAAACAGGAAGTCAAGGTGGGCAACGCACATCGTGCGCAAGTCAGATGAGGTCGCTGACAGCATCATGGCACCCCAAAGTCTCAGGATTCAAGACGCCACTGCCGCAGCGCTGTCAAGAAGGCAGCCGCACACACAGGCACAGAAAACCTTGTGGTGTCAAGGGTCGGTTGGCCAGCATGCCCTCTGAATCAACTCAACTGAGCTGGAAAGCTCATCGCAAATGAGTCCATGAGGTCTGAAATCATGAACATTGGAGTCTGTCTAGTGCCCAAATCCCTGCCCACGAGGCTAAAACACGTTCCCAGCGAAGGATTTGAGGAGCGTCGGCTGGAGGCTGTCAAAGTTGTAGCGCGCATGCTCGTGCTGTCCAAAGCCTTGACGCCGGGAGCACTCCTGGCAGAGCAAATCCAGAAAAGTATCATTATGAATATATATAATTCAAAATATAAAATTCAAGCCTGTACGTTAATTTGTCTTAACCAGGGATCAGCTATTGTTGCGACTTGTTTTTGGCTAGCTGAAACTAAGCTCAGTTGATCCAAAGACAAGTCCCTGCGGAAAAAATCATGATAGGGAGGTCTTGGGCGGACAACACTCGCCAGCGCTTCGTGAACACATACCGGCCCTTCGGCATCATACAATTGACAAGCCGTGGATTGGAACGAAGGAAAGCGCAGCGCCGCCATTAAAATTATGGTCCTGACTTTTTTCACGGTTACACATGTCCAAGTGACATCTTTGGTGAAAATCGTTCCTAACATGTTCCTACTAAGCTTACGAACTGTTTGAATCACCACTATTTCCCTGGACGTGTCCACGCCATGGTTTTTCATCAAGCCCACGAGAACGCAAAGCCCTCGCTCTGGGAGGAGCAGACCAGAGCGCTTTGATGCCACTGGGTCCTCAACTTCGCTATCTCAAAGTGCCCTAGACATGCAAGGCTTTGTTTAGGAGGGCAGGCCGAGAAACTTTGCCAAGAAGCTCACATCCTTGACCTTGCCACTTGAGGTCCATTGGCTTTGCGCTGGGCATCGCAACGAAGCAATTTCTGCTCGGGACCGCTGTCACCAAGCAAGATTTTTTCCAAGACGCAGGGCTGCAGCTGAAGGGCTTGGATGAGGAATGCAATGAATCAGGCAACCGAGGAAAAAGGGCCTGGAAACAATCCAGCCGGACGAAGATCATCCTTGACTGGGGAAGGTCGCAAGTGGTTGCGTTCACTACTTCATACATGCACTGGCAGCCGAAGCTGGTCATGACTTTCATGATATGCCCTTTGGGGGCGCAAGTTGGGTGAAACGTACCCGAAGCGCAAGGCCTCTTTGAGGCTTGGAGGCACTCCGTAAATGGTACCGGAATGTACCGGAAGTGGGACGGTTTCGCTGCCTCTGCTCGAGGCTTGTCGCAGCCACCCCCCTCAGCGTGCAGTTGCAGCATTCGAAGATGCACCTCCACCGGCACGTGGCCTCTCTCACCCGGGGGCCCGAGCTCCTCAATCTGATGGTGCGGAGGGAATTCCAGAAACACCGGCAAGAGCTGATGGAGCTATTGCAAATACTAGAAAAAAGAACGACAAGAGCCGATGAGGCTGATGAATACTAGAGCCGGGAACCACAAGAGCAAACTTTTCACGTTTTCAAACTCGCGCACGAGCCAACACTGGCAAATGAAAATATTTGTCCAAAATGTCCAACGTGCGCCCCGGTGTTTCTTCAACTTCCTTCCACGCCAAAGGCGCCATACGACAAACATGCTCCAGATATAAACCTCTCGCAATCAGAAAATCGTACGAATCCTGTTCAGAACGAACCGCACCCAACTCTGTCAGCATTGCCATTATAACGAATGACGGGTGATGCCCGAGAGGCTCCTGGCCCATGCAATTATCACGAATGACGGGCGATGCCCGGGAGGCTTCCTGGCCCACCCACAGCAACCCCTGCCTTGTTCCATGGCTGTAAAAACTCTATATGTAGCTGTGCTTAAAGCAAACCCGCCTGGTCCAGGAAAACCTTCTAACGTCGACCGATGATCAGCACATACGACAGCCACAACTAGATTGGCCAGCAGCGATGGGCCCTGCAAACGATGTGGCGACATAGGTGATATCCAATTCTTGATCACCCTCAGTGACGCGGTGTCAAAATGGGGCAAAAAACGATCCCCGCGAGTAGTCGGTGATGGCGGAAGCATACACCCAACCCCGACAAAGCACACTTTTCAGGCGGAAGCGCGAAGTATCCCTCAGGCGGGCTCGTAGCTCCGTAAGAGGAAAAACAAGTATATCAAGCACGGCAAAGCCGGGCCTATTGTTCTTGGCAAAGCCTTGCACAGACGTCCAGCCGCATCCAGCCGCGCCACTGGTGCCTTTGAAGCTTTTAGCGCAAGATTTTAAGGTGGACACGCTGACGCAGGGAAAACCGCTCACCACACCGTCCACCTCAGGGCCGGAAAGACCCGGTTAAGATCTGAAAACTTCACGATTAGAATTCAAAACGCTTTGGTTAGACCTTCTCCTCAAAACAATTTTGCTTACCAAACCTGTGGAACTGTAACGACTCTCCCATCGCGCTTGAAATCCTTTGTGTCAGTCCCTTCGGGACTTCAACCATGTCCGGGAAAATGTGGTCAGCATCCGGGAAGACTTGCTTGAGAAATTCCAGCTTATCCCTCTCACAAAGGAGTGTCGCACCGCGGAAAAACGGAACCAGGCCATCAACCATGCCCTATGTCCTTGAACATCCCTAAAAAATGATTTGAAGAACTGTTACGCTGTTAAAACACTGTCAAGCTACTAAGCCGGCAGGAGAGGCTGTTAAACTGTTGAGCGGTCATGGCGAGTCATTTGTTCCTATAGTTTAGTTCGTGGTTCCCTTCTCTAATAACTTAGTTGCATAATTGCTCTTGCGAATGACTTTAAAAAATACATAGTTATACAAATGCGAGCAATGATGATAATCAAAATCGAAAACAAAATGCTAGTTCGAAAAACAAGAACTGACAGAAATAATGAGGAAATACTAGCTCTCATTGTCAGAAAAAGAGCAAAATGAAAAAAGCACTTTTAATGAGAGTAAGCGATGAAGCTGCTACAACAAGCAATTCAGCGAGTAACCTGCTACAGTAAGCTGTTAAGCTGCGAAGCTGTTAGGACGCTGTTAGGCTGTTAGGCTATTGGGGCAAGCTGTTAAGCTGTCGAGCTCTTAAGCTGTTAGAATAAGCTGCTTATTCTAAGAGCTTAATCGCTTAATCGCTTATTCTAGCAGCTTCATCGCTTAATCGCTTATTCTAACAGCTTAATCGCTTGTTCTAACAGCTCAATCGCTAAACCGCTTATTCCAAGAGGTTAATCGCTAAATCACTTTTTCTAACAGCTTACTCGCTAAATGCCTTCTTCTAACAGCTCAATCGCTGAATCGCTTATTCTAACAGTCTAACAGCCTATAATCGCTTAGTGTAACAGCTTCATCGCTTATATGATCGCTTGTTCTGACAGCTTAAAAGCTTAATAGCTTATTCCAATTGCTTAATCGCTTAATCACTTGTTCTAACCGTTTAACAGCTTAATAGCTTATTCATGCTTATTCTAGTAGCTTGATCGCTTCGGAAGAACTGCCGGACCATTCTCAGGTCACAATGTGACAATGTGATCCTTTCTCATGAGACCGTCGTATCACTACTTCATACTACTCCAGCTCTTGCGGGTTGTTAGCTCGCTGATTTTGTCTCACCACAGCCCCTCAGTTGCATGGTCGATGCCAAAATATGCCAAAGCCCTCGAAATAGTGGGAGAAACATGGAGAAACTACCGGTCCCAACCATTTTTGACACACCCGTGTGAGTATGACACGGGATAATCAACAAAAGAGTTCCTGTTCAGCGAGCAGGAGGGCCTGCGCACCTGCAAAATCCACTACAGATAAGAAACTGAGCTGAGTTGTGCTTGCTAATGCCAGGATATGCCAGGTATGTGCATCTATAGCCTTGTCTGACACGCTGCTACTTGAAAGTAGCGTCAGTGCGTTTGGCGATCGTCCTTGGTCCATGTTTCGTAGCAGGTTCAACGCTAAGATCCTTGAAGTGATCCCAAATCCAGCTGGCTTCTGACCAGCTCAGCTGCGAAGTGGGGCTCACTCAGGTCCACCGTGGAAATGCGACTCAAACAAAAAATTTGACTTAACATGAGTTAACTTCATGTTCTTACTTCTATCTACCTATCACTACCTATCACCACCTATCCATGTTCATTTCATTTGTATCCCGATTGCTGTTCGCCTGCGTTGTGCCATGACCATGACCGGCACCGAGCTGCAGGAGCGACATACATCACAGTGCCAGGGCAGTCGGTGAGTTTGGTGCCAGGAGTGAAGCTGGTGGCCAAGCCAAAGTCGATCAGCTTCCTGGGTCGTTGGTTCATGTTGGTTGGGTTGGTTGGTGTTGGGTGATCTTGGCTGTTGGGTGGTGGTGGTTATGGACGGTTGATGTTTGGTTATGGTTGGTTGGGTTGGCCATGGGTGGTTCCGTTTGGTTTTTTGGGCCCAGTGCGCAGTGTTTTTGCTTTTTGGTGGCCGTCGGTTCTTGATTCTGCTGCTAGAAGAATGGATCAACTCCTTGAAAAAGGGCATGATGTACATGGTTGGATGGATGCAACAACAACGCAAATAAGGACGGGCATGTTCACGCATATTCAATGATATTCTTGACGAGCGGTCGGAAAACAGTTGGGTCGTGCTGGTGGGATGTCCCAAGAAGCAAACCAAGTGCGAACCACGGGTAACAAATCTCACGTCGCGCATCCGCACATTGACCGTCAAATTATCTCCGAAGATGCTTTGAAACAGATTCTGAGACATCAATGGCAGGGGAGACAAGTATCACTTTGATAGGAGGGTAAGACCAATAAAAGCCGCCCAATCGCTTCCCATAAATTGATGACTGGGCAGCCATCAAAGAGCTCGGGGGACTTCCGCCTAAGAGATGGACCGTCCAATAACCATCAATCATTGTCATGTATTAACACGCGTCAACAGTTCACCATGAACATTATTTTTGGTCACTGTTGGCTGGCAAAGGTCAACATTTTTTGAGCAAAACTGATCAAACTGTAACATCTTGGGGAGGCTTAAGCATATCATCTCTTGGGGTCTTTCTGCTTGCAATTGGCACCCCTGAGAACCCTAGAAACATCCAATGAAACCCTGAAAAAAAACTTAAACAAATCCCTATGCCTAAGCCTAAGCCTTTCCAAGATCACCCATCACCATCGACCATACCGACCACTGGCTGGAGTGCCTTGATATTTGGTCACACTTATTCAGGTTTGGCTGGATGCATTGCTCTTGCCCGGGGGGCAAGGGTATTGATTGAGATTGGTTTGCTGGGAAATCCTTTTGGCTTTTGCCAGGGTTTAGTTGTTGTTTTCCCAAGGCCATAACATGTTATTGAATATTGGATATCATCACCGATCAGCTTACTTACTACCACTCACCAGCAAACATTCCATAATTATTGATTATCAAGTAGGCTATTTCTGTTTTTCCATCGCCGTCAGACAGGTGCAGCTATTTCTGTTTATGGTTGAGACTTTTTCCTTTGGCAAAGAAGCTGGTTCATTGGAAGCTGTATTCTGCATTTGATTACGAAAGTGAATCATCCACAATCAACAATGCCAGAGCTAATCTGGTTGGTGGTTTCAACCCCTATAGAAAATATTAGTCACCAATTGTTCATAACTACTAGGGAAAATAAAAAAATGTTTGAAACCACTAACCAGTAATGATCAACAACAAGTGACAGGAACCAACAATTCTTGCAGTGAACCGCCCAGTGGCAGGTGACAACAGCGTAGAGATTTGGCCCGTGAATCTCTGCCAGGCATCAATGGCACAACATCCAGGGGCCCTCTGCGGGACAGCAAGAAATGCTCGGGTTTCAGGTCCCTGTGGCAGACCTGCACTTTATGCCTCGGTCACCGCGGGTGTCACCACAAGATCTGCCGGTGGACCCATGCGCCGCGCTAGCTGGCAAGGTACAGCAGCTGGAGCGGTACCGCTTGGCCACCGTGGCGTGTTGGACAGAAGTCTTTGGAGCATGCCAAGGCTTATGCTGTATGATCCACAAGGCTCATTGGAACAATATGGCTTTGTCCCTACATGGTGTCCCCTTGTGAACCCTTCTGATTGGTTCCCAACAATAAATGGCCATTTTGGGGACCACTGACGGACGACTCTCAACCAATCAGCCCAGCTATTTGTCTTGAAACACCGTGAACAAAGATGAGATTTGGGTCCACCAGCCAGACTTTTAAAGGATGATGCTTCCCGGTCTCCCCGCACCCATGATCACCATGCACACACCTTGTGAGCCACAGGATGCCGGTGTTGCCAGATGATTTCACGCACTCTGACCGTTGCCAAGCCAAGCTGCATAAAAGCCAAAGGTGAACAAATCTGCTTCATAAGCATTGCAGCCTGCCTTTCGGTGATGCCTCCATCTTCCAGGACCTGGAAACCGGTTGGGCTCCAGCAAATCCTAAGACGAACACCACGGCTGGTGAATCACTGATGTAGTTGTTGATGGTGGTCAATTTCAAGTGGCCATTCATTCAAATGGTTCAAAGATGTTGATATAAAGTATTGACAAGAGACTGATGGTTGGTTGGTTTCTATGGTTGGTTAGTTGGTTGGCTGGTCGGTCATGATAGCTGCTCAAGCCGGACTGAACCGACTGCAGCGCTCCACTGCAGGCGTCATTACCGTGTGACGCCAATGCACAATGGTGGCAAAACCCCATCTGAGCCATGCTGAAAACCTTGATGGATTCCTATTTCCTAAGAACTGCCTTACGCGAGAGCTTACGCGGCGCTTACGCGACCGCGGTTTCAGCTTACGCGGGGGTGTCGCTTACGCTGCTGCTTACGCCACCTTACGCCATTGCAGGCGTTGCTTACGCAGCATCGATATGACACAACCTGGAAATGCCTGGCTTACGCCAAAGCTTGAGCAGAGCTTACGCGACTGCAGTTTTAGCTTACGCGGGGGGAGGTTTTCAGCGTGGCTCATCTGCCCTCTGGATAGATATTTGACCTGCGAATGAACAACTGCCATTCAATGACTACATGATGGCTTTTTCTGCGCTGAAATGTGCATCATTCAAGGCCAAAGTTGGCCTTGTCAAAGAGTTCACCGCCACCGCAGAATTCCACCACCAGCTGGAAGGCTCTCACATCTTCAAAGGCATCCACCAGGCTGATGACGTTCGGATGACATACCATCCTCGGCAACGAGGTATCCACCCTGCACCGTTGCAGGTCAGGACAACACGGAATCATTGCTTTGATCTTCTCTGGTGTGGGGGTTCCTCTGAATAAGGGTACCCCCAGTTATCATCCTGCTTGAGCTCGTTTAACATGATATAAACCATGATAAACCGTCGATAACTTGGTGGTCCCCAGTCACTGGCTCCAGAAACGCTAGTGTGGTGGTTTCTTAAAGTGTGGGGACCCCAAAATGGATGGCTCGTTACTATAATGGTCAATATTGGATAGGGTTACTTTGATTATTTCTATAGTCATTATTTATTAGATATTGATATATTGTTAGTGATTCATATTGGATGATATGGGGTTACCCCTATTTGAAATACCCATCTTCACCGGTAACGACTCATGTCGGGCCCCCTGGGCTCGATCAGCGCTCGCCCAGGAACTGCAGCATGCGCTTCTCGTTATGGAAGGCCACTTCAGGGCCATCGTCCCCCGAACGTTCGAAGACCTTCACCTTGGAGCCGGGATCAAATGGATGAAATTCCTGGACAAGAGCTATGACGTGCCATGACTATAATAGCTATGACTAATAATGAAATATTGACTATACTCAACTCTAGTTCATACTAAGCTTCAGTATGGATAGTAGCTAATATATAGCTCATCATACCGAAATAATAAGCCTAATAGAGATAATGACAGCGGATAATGATGACTAATGGTTGGCAATGGCAGATCTGCATGGATCCACCAGCAATTTCCCCAGCTCTCAAGGATCCCTGAAGGAAGCTATGCCAGCGAAGCCGCCAGCTCCCACGAGCTGCGGAATCAGCTGCTTGTGACTGCAATCGCCCAACCAGGACCCCTTGATTTCAGCAGATTTCTGACCTGGTTGGTGGTTGAACCATGTTGAACCACCCCTTTGAATAATATCAAGTCAACCAAGCATTTGCTCACACCAGGAAAATCGATTTAAAACCACCTTTGCTTAACACCTGCCCGTGCCTGGCTGACTGCGAACCCATGGCACACCGATGTGCGACGTGCACCGTTCGCTCCGAACTGAACAACAGTTCCAGTCACTGATCCAGCTGCCCGCCCTTTGTCACTTGGATGTACCCCTGATTCGAACGGTAGGGCACTAGAAGTAGCACCTACAGGGTACGGTAGAAGTAACAGTTGGGTGATATTGGGTCCTTTTTGACCAGGGTGAACCCTACCAGGGTAAGAAGTTACGATCACAGCACCATTGCACTGACCGACCAACTGAAGCCCGAGCTGCCGCCGTCGGATTCTGCGTTTTCTTGCAGGTACCCAGGTAGACCGTGCAAAAGGCACCAGTTCCAACGGACTTTCCAAGAACGTAGTGGTCCTGCTTGAAAACACACCCAGACCATAGCGTTGGCAGTTACACATGCGGGTCCGTGCTCATGTCCCCAAGGCTTGCTATATCCGTGAATGATCATCTCACCCGTCTTTTGGCACATCCACCGTGGATCATGTCCATAGCACCAGGCAAAAAATTGTTTCAGATTTTAACCCCAAAAGCATCATGAGGATGAATATGTATGGCTCAGAGATCAATCTACTTTTTCATTCCAGCGCGACACTGACTCATGATGATTCATGAACCAGCAAGAACCATGACTCAACTGTCTGGCAATGACTCTCCAAAACATGTACTGTATTCAACATTTAGCGCCGTTCGCTGAGCATTGCGCCACATTCAGTGCACACGATGCCTGAAAATATGGGATCAGCATCCCAACTAGTACGATTGAAATCAAAGAAAACGAAACCCAGCAAGCACCAACCAGGTCAACCACCCAACCAGTCAAATAGTTGCTACTTCTCTTGAGTGACTACCATTAGGGCACTCCTGGTAGCTCCACTGCGGACGGTTCTCGGTGTGAGACCTCCTGATCGCTCCCCCCTTCAAGTTGGCCCTTCAAAAAGGCTAGGTCTGGGTACCAACAGCTCGGTAAAAACCTCGTTGCGTTTCTGCGCCACTCCATGCGCGACGGGTGGCTCCTCCAGCTTCCCCGGTGAAGCGCAGCGTTTGCAAAGGCCTCTCCAACATGCCATCGCCAGGGCAGAACCCAGGTGCCCATGAGCGGCTCCAGATCTGTGCTGTTGGATGGGGGCTGGGCTGGGCTGGGACTTCAAATCCTGACGCGACGTGTCTTCTTCAGAGCAGCATAGAGCAGCAGAAACTATATACTTCATTATACTTCACACAGCGATGGCAAATCTTGGCACATCATGAAAGCTTCTGCAACATTTGCGCTTAGAACCTTCTTGCGTCGCACATAGCTAGGGCCGGAAATGGCAGCTGAGGCACTGGATAGATCAACAGAAGGCAAGACGCCAGCCGCACTCCAGCGCTTTCATGATAGAAAATTAGTTGATAGCTGATCATGCCTGATGATGTTCGATATTGATTGAAGATATTTGCTGGTAAGTGCATGTAGTTGTGATGGGTGACAATGCTTGATGATGTTTGATAGTAATTGATGTGAAAAACATTACAAACTATATCCAACTACCATCTCGCTCGATAATCATTGACGATGCTTGATTGATGACACCTTTAATAAAATCAGTGCTGAAAAAAACGAAGCCCTAGTTGCCTAGTTGAGTTGCGGAAACAAAAGGCTATGCCTAGAGTGAGCGCCCTCAGTTGTAAGTGGCTTGATAAGAAGTTCAAACACAGCCCTACCATGGATGGACCACAGCCAGTAGGTCATCTAGTGCAAAACCAACTTGGCTTACTGGGTGGTGCCACTTTGTGCAATGTTGGGGAATCAAATCCAACTGACATTCCATTTTTGGGGGTGATGTGAAATTCACCAGTTGTGCGCAGCGTTTGTGGGGAATCCCTTCGCCCGATCTCTGGTGACCTCAAATGAACAATAGCCATAGGTGATCACAGGCTGCGTATGGCTGCGTGCTGACCACATGGGTGCCTCTTGGTGAACCCCAAACATAGCATGTGAAGATCTCAACACAGAAAGTTAGGCTTCGCCGGTGGTAGTACCACGACTCACTATTTAGAACGCTCTTCCTTGAGATGTCGACACCAATTTGTGTGACACTATCTAGCCTACCCTTCATCCCTTTACAAGAATGACACGTCTGACATGATCGGCTTTCATCTACAGATTCAAGCTTCCACTTGCACACGCAAACAGACTATAGCACGCAGAGGCACTCAAAAATAGCAAATAAGATGAAGACATAAGCATGGTAACATCAATGACAAGAATCAGAACAACATGTTTACAAACCCCAAGGTAGACAGATAGATAGATAAGATAAGGTGGTATAGGATGAGATAAGATGGGATAAGATAAGGTGAGGTGAGATAAGCTAAGGTGGGTATGATCAGATGAGATCAGGTCAGATCAGATCAGTTCAGATCAGATATAATAATAGATAGATGGATAAATGGATAGATAGAAAGATACGACAGTATATGTCTTATGTCTGCATCTTCCACCAGTGCAATGCTCAATACGTCCCCCAGCCGTCGGCCTCGCAAATGTCAGGCCCTAGCTCGGAACGAGTGGTGGAACCGAGTGATATGTTGGTCTGGATTCGTCGGTAAGCATTGCGGGTGGTTTTACTGTCCTACATTGATGGTCATCGATCAAGTGTTAGAAGAAAGCTCTCAAAGGCCAAAGAAACAAGTGGACATGGCATCCAACAGAGAGGTATAGGTATAGTCGAACGTGCTAAATTACATCCGGCACTCATCCAATGTGGGATTCTGACAGGCGGTCCTACTGGTGTATGGCTGTAAGATCGTGATGATGACGATGATGATGATGATGATGATGATGATGATCATCATCATCATCATCATCATCATCATCATCATCCGTTGTCTCAGAATGGTTGGAGTTGGAGGTAGCTGCATTGAAACCTCATTGGATATTTCGTCCGTGGTTTGAGACCCCCCAGCAACCATGAATCGCTACCGGTCTTTCAGCACTGGTTGAATGGTTCCTACTGCTCGCTGGCAGCCATTTCACAAACACCCCGAAACGCGAACCACAAACCGGTAGTCACGTCAACTTGGGAGGAATTGACGGAGGCACATAATCGAACATAACCACTAAACTGACTCACTATATGCCAAGTGACTCATCCTGGGATCCCTCTTTACAAGTGAATCTCATGGCATCTATGCCACAAGGCAAATACAAGCGTGCTGTCTGCATAGTCGGTCCCCATGCCAAGAGCTCAACAGTTGCCTCTGGTGGCAATCCCAACGCCAACAACATCGAAACCAACCAACAAGCAAGCTAAGTAAACTCAAGCCGGCTGTTTAGCTAACCAAGCAACGCAACCAAGCAGCTAACTGCCAACAAACCAGTGAGCTGGAACGAGATACTCATACCAACCAATGGCTAGTGACATGCTCTAAGGTGAGGTGTCCGGGCCGGCAGTGTGATCCAGCCCCCGGTTCTGCGCCACCAGCGGTTGACTTAGCAACCGCTGGTTGCTGGACCGACTTAGCTGGTAAGTTTGGCGTGCATTTTCTGAGTGAGAAACATCAAAAATATCCGAGGCATTTTCTCCAAACTCCAAAAATAGCTAATGATCTGATTTGCATCCAAAGCCATAATCTCCCTAACTGTTCCAATATCAGTAGTTATCGGATGCCAATCGTCACCGACTCACCACCCAAGCTGTTCCAACCCATCCGATCCTCGCCACGAAGCTGCTGCACACTGGCCTGCAAGCGGTTCCGCAACCCCAAACGGTGTTGCAACCACGGATCCCGTGTTCCATCGTGTTCCATTCAGCAGGGTAGCGTAGGGTAGGGTATGGAAGGGCTGACTAGGCTGCAAATGATTTGAAGATATTAGAAATACCATTTGTCCATCACATGTTGGCCATGCCAGCTGCTGCTGTTGTGGCCACGGTTTCTCAGAAATTGAGACAAGTTGCCTGGGGATACGCCCAACACAAGCACTGTGCACAAGCCTGATATGGAATCAATACTGCATAGTCCCTATTGAAATGTTCATCTACACGATTTCTAAAGGCAATCTGTTTACCCGAGCTGACATCCAGTTGGAACATGTTGAAACTAGCCTCCATTGCATCTGAATCTTTGCGAAGAGTGTTTGTCAAGGCTGGAGAGCAGAGTAGGCCATGATCGTCTTGTCGCTGGTTAGCTTGCAAAACCATCATTTTTGGTTGCTTACACATGCTTACACACTGTCATGGAGGGAAGTTCCCTTCCCTCAACTACAATGGCTACGGAAAATTGTCGGATCAAATGGTAAGGGAAAGAGATTGTCCGAAACAGCAGCCTGGCAACCATCTTCTACCATTTTGGTTGACAATAGAATTGTCAATCATGGCTAGAAATTGGGATGATGCTTGATTAGCGGTTGCTGAACTACAATAAAACAACCACTGCTCGCCACACCATTGTCATCCACAAATTATAACCCCGCATTGGCCGGTCTCAAACTTTATGAACCGTGATCAGCCAGTCTTAGGCATGCTCAATCAATCTTCACAATTATGAAATCCATTCTAGCCATTTCAGTGAATCTTAACTGTTCTTCGCCATTACTAATCTGCCTGAACAATTCACAATCATCAGCCAAAATGATCAACATTACACATCATTAACTTGCATCTTACCACTATAACCGCTTACATTCACTAGCATTTAGACAATCACCTGCTAAACACTATAACCACTATAAGCATCAGAAAACTACCACTGCGAGTATGGGTTAACCGCTATAGATGACTGGTAGGTGGTTTCAACCTGACAAATATCAGTCAACCAACCATGTGCTAATAATTGCAACTGGCAGGGAAAACTTAAAAAATGTTTAAAACCATCAGCATCAATAAACCATTGATGAAGTACCTCTATAAACATTCATAAACTACGACTAACTACTGGTTAACCACTACCATCAATGCACTACCACTACAACCAAGGGTGGACCACTAATACCATAACCATCAAACCACCATGACCATTGGCTACCCACAATTTGACCACTATAACTATAACCCTAAACCATTGACTACAAAGGGTAACCATTGATTCACCCTTGGCATAGTGGATATGGATAACCAAAAACCACTATAACCCCTTATGACCATCAACAAACCATTGATTAAACACTACATAACCATTGATTGACCACCATAACCCTTGGATAACCGCTGTAACCAGGTGAACCACTAAAACCCTGTGGTGTAGTGGATATGGACAACAATAAACCGCTATATAGGCTATAACCCTTGGTCATGCCTAGCCATCAACCACTACCACTGCTGAGTCCACGACCTGCCGCGCAACTGCTGCTGCCAGCAGCGCAGCTTCTGCGGCTTCCATGGCGCTCGGAGCAGGTGCTCGGCTCTCGGTGGCCTCGCCATCATTATTCCACGACTAAAGGGGTGGTGATGGCATGTTTATACGCGTAGTTTCCCAGTTGATTGTTTACAGTCCAACTGCCAAGGACACTAAGCATGCTTTTGATGGCTGGATCATGCTCAATGACAATGGTATATGATGACGTTCATGGAATGATAATTTACAATTATATATATATATATATATAATCGCGGGCCTATTACCAAAGTATAGTGGGCACACCCAAATGTTTACGTCGTACTGGCAGCAAAACCAGGATGTATACTGCGTGGCTGAACCATCTGTGAAATATTTCCCAATAGCTCGCAACCAGCAGCAAGGGTCAGTACCAATGATGTGCGACAACTAATAACTATATGTTTCACTTCAAACACAAATGCAATTGCAAATGTATATATGCCCCTTTTCCGGCATACAAATGTACATTAACAGTAACACATATACAGGTATACTAAATGCACACGTCTAGGACCATCACCCCTTGAAAACAGAACTGTTCACCGCTCGCCTTCGTCGTGACTGGTGCCTCTACCTGATCCATGGTTGGCACGCATCGAAAAGAAACACGCCCTGACTGCATCCGAAAAAAGCAACATGCAGTGAGCAAAGGTAGTACAGTAATAGATCAACAGTATTAAACAGTAAGATATGATAATGTAAAGCCAACACAGAATGCAAAGAGAGAATGACTTTACTGCAAATCTTCGTGTAGAACTCTCCTTCTCGGTTTTAACGAGGCTTGCAGTTGAGCTGCTAGCACTAGCGTCAATCATTCATACTGTTACCAAGTTACGGAAACACCATGGAACACCACCATGCGTTTGGGTGGGTTGTCCATCGAAAGATCGGATCAACAACAAACCACTACCAACCACCAGAACAACAAACAATCCAAACAACAACAGGTTATACCATTGCTTGCGCCATTACAACCATTACATACCATTACCGGCCATCATGAACCATCGCTAATCATGCACCACCAGTATGACTATGACCATAAGATACCAGAACTGATAATATTAACTACCATCTGGTTACACCACTCTCCTCAGCTCCCCCTTTAAAGGGCCAGCGCTGGGTACCCCTGGCTTAGCTCATCGCTCCCTCCCAACCGACAGCCAGGTGATCATGTCCATCCAGGCCCATTGTCACCCCCGCCTGTGGGCGAGACTTCTCGGCCTCTAAAGGACCGGTTGGAGCTGCCGTCCTGACATGGTGACCGGTGACCCAAGTGCCAGCTCAAACCAGTGCTTCGGCCGCAGGATGCCGCAGGCACACTCTCACATTTGGAGGATACTTCTATAGTCATCCTGGAGTAGATAGAACGTCCCAAATATTCCCAAATTCTCAATATTCAAACCATTTTTGGATTGGGGATGGTCAAATTTCACATTCTATCTACTCCAGGATGGTTGTACATGGTGATCTCTCAGAATAGGGAGCCCCAAAAATGATCCGTTTATTCTGAAAGATCATGATTAATGATTTCGGTCCCCTATGTTGAGAAACCACCATATTTACAATCATTGGTCTGTGCTGATAGCCTCCGTAACTGGTGTTCCAACACGCTGCTGGTGCCCAGATCCCGCCTTGGTTCCAAGTGGTTGGCTCGAGAGCCATCCTGAAGTTGAGATCAAGGAGCCCCCGCTCATGGGATGAGCTCCAAGAATCTGCAGGCTACAACTCATGGGGTGCCCTCTGAGGACATCGTCACCTGAAAAATCCACCCTTTAGAAATATCGTTTGCTATGTGAAACCCAGGTTTCCGTAGGTGTCCCCTACAAGTTATGATGAGAATCTATGTCCAGGCCGATCTGCCGAAGGGTAAACCGCCATGTAACGAGGAGTTTGAACAAACCAACCAGGCAATGCGAGATACCCTCAAGTGATGGACATCCACAAGTTGGTTCTAACGACAACTTGCTGCGCTTGGATGGGTGACATGACACGAACAAGATGCTGATGAATAGGAAATGCCAAAGCATCGACCGAGGAAGATGATAAAGGGATAAAGTGAATGAAATATGATTGGGTAAGAAGATGCAT
This sequence comes from Symbiodinium kawagutii, assembly GCA_009767595.1. Lineage (NCBI taxonomy): Eukaryota > Dinophyceae > Suessiales > Symbiodiniaceae > Symbiodinium > Symbiodinium kawagutii. The sequence goes on along the minus strand of VSDK01009193.1, from coordinate 539,315 downwards.
TTTAAAGAAACCGTCTATGATTGTGTGAAAATATGCGCGGATCCTGCATCACCACGGGCAATAAACATGAACAGACTCCATCAACATTGGAAGCAGCACCTGATTGACTTCCCCATGAAGTGATCGGTGAAGCCACTGGATGTCAGAGTGAAAAGATCCAATATTTCCCAGCATGCTATACTGGTTGGTGGTTGAAGCACCCCTAGAACTATGCTTAATTAAGATTAATAATGGTTATATAATGGTTGTACAAAAATACATCGTTTTGGCTGCTTGATAATTGGTAATAATCATTGGCTGGTTGGTGGTTGAACCAACCTCTGAAAAAATATGCTTGTCTACCAGCCAGCCAACCAAGCGACCAACCATTGGTAAACACTGGGGAAGTAAAAGATGATGAAAACTTACCACCAGTCAGTATAACATAACCTGGGATGCATATCCCAACCGCATGGCAAATTGCTCTGGGCGTTTTGGGTTGTAGGTGCTGCAAAACCATTGGTTGTGACAACCCCCTGCAGGCAGAACGATGGCCTAACCAAGGCTTGGCCACTCACGAGTTCTACTATTGTGCTGGTTGGTTCTACATGCCATGGTTACGTTGCTACCCGTTTGGCTGATAGCCACTGATAGCCTATATCTATTGATCCCGCTGCTGTTGGCCATACTGATCCTCAACACCGCACTTCTAGTGATGGTAGCCTCATCAGCTGTATCGCGTACGCCTTATCATTTATCTTCTTCTGAAGCAATGCCATGAGCTCTTCCCATTTTGTAGCATCTGCATTTGGGGACATAGCTCACAGAACATCAATGCGGTCGACTGTTGCAAAAATGAAGGAGAAGACAAAAAAACATGTCCAGAAAAGGGTCTTAATGTTGTACCAACATGGTTACCAAGGATAAACATCAAGTAGACTGGACATTAGGATAAACATTGATCAACAACGGACATAGTAAAACCATGCGAATTCCTTTGCAGTACTTTGATTTTCCGCGCCTCATCCGGCGCATTTGTCAAAGTTTTCGCTTCCTCGAACGGCAGCGGTGCTCCAAGGGAAACAGATGGGTTACTTCTGATAAATTGCGGATGATTGTAAATGATGATTGATGACTAGTATAAGTATAATGACTAAGCCCTTGTGGGGCCCCCTGTCATTCACACCTGAACCAAAATTTTCAGAGTTGCACCTTCCATGGGCTACATGCACTTGGCAGCAAAGTCTCCAGGAATGAGCAGCAGCAGGAAACTCATTCCCGCATTCCCCGCATCGGAACAGAACGTTGAAGCAGGGGAACCATGCCTCCTTTTGACTTTCGCATCCCTGCCCCAAGAACAAAGGAGCTCAACAAGCCACCAGAATGACTGAAAGAGTAATTTATTTGAGGATTTTGAGGGCCAAAACTCCAACTATCCCAGGGAGGCCAGCAGGTGACCGGTAGATGAACACCCAAACAGAGACACAGAGTGCCGCATAAAACTGGGTGATCATCTCATCTGTGCCGAAAATTCCTGAACTGTTGAGTCACGTCCATGTCTCGTGCCTTGCTACCAGCCCAGCTTCTAATCCATCCATTCTGGTTTCAAGAAGTGTGGCGAAGGCAGCAGGATTAAGCAGGCATTTCCAAAGCTGCAATCAATTTGAAACATCCGAAATCTGGCAAAACATTGTGCAGTGCCAAAATTACAAAATCCGGATCACCAGGATTCTCCCAACTGATTTGTTGCCGTTAAAAAAGGTCAACAAAAATGATCGAGCTCCTTCTCAATTATACATTTCATAGTCACTCTCCTTCAGCCATTAAAGCAGCCACATCTCCCAACGCAAGCCTGAAGATCACACCCAGGCTCAGTTGCCCTGTCAGCCCTTGGCGCCGCAGATCATATAGCCAGTCCATTTGCCAACCAAAACCAGCGATACGAATCGTCCGTGGACATTTTTCCAGAACTGCCCATCCATGTGCAACACCATGCGCAATACCAACGAATCTCGGCACATCTGAGCATACAAAACAAGGAGGCATCATCACTTCACATCATACATGCACATTCACAGGCATAGATAAAACAGCAATACACGATTGTATGTGTTGCCTTGAGTGTTGTTCGTTTGAGGTCTGTTCGTGCTCCGCTCTGTGAACGCCTCCCCTCCCCTCCGAATAGTTGCCGTTCAAAGCCTGGTTAGCCATCAGCAACCAACGCACATCAACCATCATGAATGAGTGATCAACGAAACCAACAGTAGTAGAAATGGGATGTGACGTGATCATGTGTGCAACTATTGTTGACACGGATCAGCAATGAGCTACTCAGCATTGTTAGCCAGTCATGAGTATGCAGTATGGTGAAATATCAATCAAAGCTCATGTACAAACTGGTTGGTTGCATCGTTGTATTCCTGTAGTAATTTTGCCTTTGACTTGGCACATTCCCACGATTATTGATCGTGATACAACACTCAGTTTTCACCATTGTTAGCCAAAACGTGTTGGCCACTATTGCTTGCTACAGCTCATCATTAGTCAGCGTAACTGCTATGAACCATCGGAGTGCTGGTTGTTAACGACATCTCATTTGTTCACCTGCCATGATCATCCGTCATGAGCCGCCACTAAACAGTTCACCATCGTTAACCATCAATAATGATTATAAACCGCTATCTTCAACCACTAACCAACCACCATCATTAACCATTAGTTAACGATGGCTAGCATGCGACCTATTCGCCAAGTGAGCCATCAGTGATCATCCGGAATCCACGCTTTAATTGAATGGTGACATTTAAGAAAAACAAAAATCAACTCTTTTTGACCACGATGTTGATGAATATCTACAGTATATATGGGGTGTTCTCAATATAGCAAACCCCAAAAATGACTGTCTTCTTACTAAACAGATTTAATATTGGAAAGGGATACCTCCATTTTAAGAAAACGGCATTTAAATGAATGCCACTTACAGTAACCAAGTAAGATGCACCATGGTCAAGAATAGACTGATGACATCCGTTCTGGGAAACTTCCAACCACCGAGCAACTCCAATTCCGTAGCTGTTGATGTCACGCTCTCTGCATCATCCAGTGCGGTGGGGTCCTGCCCGGCTGCTGCTTTAGCTCCCACATGGGAAAAGCATCTGCGAACCCAATGTAAGTAGTGGCCCCCAGCAGTTATCAGCTGCGAAGAAATTCAATCAGCTATCTATCAAGCCTATGGTATTTCATTTTCATAGGTTGCTACAGGACCTTTCACAGGCCATCCATCTCCCACGATGCAAATCAGAATACCTAGCAAGAGGTGAAAGCACTGAGGACTTCAGATACAAACAACTGGAAAGACCTCCCCCAACATCAACTACAAAATCTTGAAATCTGACCATTAAAGAGGCCATCCATCCAATCTTTACCATCACATGTACGTGCATACCTGCACCAGAAAAGAACGCTTGATCTCATTCCATGACCACTGCTGCTTGCGGGCGTTTTACTAGCACTTTCTGCCTGCTACACAATTTTGACTTCACAGCAGTTTAGCGTGGCACCATAAGATGCAACTGCTTGAAGTGGTCAGGAAACCCAGCCAGTTCATAATGCTTCCTGGTTTCGACTGCTTGCTACGGCAGAAAAGAATCAATGGCAACAGGAGATGCACTCAAAGATATGCCGCATACTGTCGCCCACTTCTCCAACTCACAATTCCCTGGCACTCGTTCCTTTGATTTGGCTGTATTTCAAGGGAAGTGCCCTAAACCCTCGGCATTGACGAGCCTCCTCCGTCTTGGAAACTTCAGTGGCCTACAGCAGGAAGAAGAGCTAAAGCATGCTAAAGTGACAAACGATTGCAACCAAGCCGTTTTCATCTGTTTTCTCTGAACATCGGTTGGAATGTCAAAGTCGACATTTTGATGCATGTTGATCATTTTGTCATCGGTTTCGAGAGCCTCATGATGATCTGGTGTCTCCACGTGCTCCTTGATGGCAGTCCTTACGCCAACTTCGCTGCAGAGGACAATGCTGCAGAATGCTGAAGAATTCTGACGAAGGCCGAGGAAAGTCCAGCAAAAAACATACAAGGATACACGCGAAGAAGACACACAAGCAAAGTTCCATCGACCAAAATGTGAAGGAACCAATTTCCGGTGCCGTGAAAGGCATGCCAGTGGCTTCAAGTTGCCGCGTAAGTCTTCATACACAACATGATGAAACCGAGAAAAACGCGATTAGGCAGCCCGATTCATTTCATCGCCTTGCTACCAAGTAGCTCCAATTCGGTGGTGGTGGACGAACTCTCTTCTTCCAAATCATCTTTCAGAACCTGTCCCAAGCATCTGCAAGCACCAGCGACTCAACTGAAGCATCGGTGCGACACTCTGTGCTACCCTCCTTTGGGGCCCCGAAAATCCTAAACCTTCAAAGCTTCTGCACAGCTCTTTAGATGCAAAGATTTGAAGAGTTGCGCCTCAGCTGACATCTCTCCAGGACTTTCTACCTGTCATGCGGCAGAATGGCAAGCTTTTCACCAGAAAATGGCAGCTTGGAGTGCACCATAAGATGCCGCTGGCTGCCAAAACCCAACTCAACAAAACAAGAGAGAAAGAGAGAGAGAGAGAGAGAGATTGAGAGAGAGAGTCAGAGAGTGAGCGAGTCAGTGAGTGAATGAGAGAGTGACTAAGTGATTCAGTGAGTGAATGAGAGAGAGAGAGAGAAAGTGAGAGACAGCGAGAGGCATTTAATGCACCTAAGTTGACCTTACAGGGAATGAAGTGGCCCCTTTCCTACCTTTGAAAGGTTGTCTCAGGCAAATAATTATTCGTTTGATTTGGCTGGATTTCACGGGAAGTGCCCTAAACCCTCAGCATTGACGAGCCTCCTCCGTCTTGGAAACTTCAGTGGCCTACAGCA
>VSDK01009193.1:505729-532222 GCA_009767595.1 Symbiodinium kawagutii | reverse complement strand
ACAAGGATACACGCGAAGAAGACACACAAGCAAAGTTCCATCGACCAAAATGTGAAGGAACCAATTTCCGGTGCCGTGAAAGGCATGCCAGTGGCTTCAAGTTGCCGCGTAAGTCTTCATACACAACATGATGAAACCGAGAAAAACGCGATTAGGCAGCCCGATTCATTTCATCGCCTTGCTACCAAGTAGCTCCAATTCGGTGGTGGTGGACGAACTCTCTTCTTCCAAATCATCTTTCAGAACCTGTCCCAAGCATCTGCAAGCACCAGCGACTCAACTGAAGCATCGGTGCGACACTCTGTGCTACCCTCCTTTGGGGCCCCGAAAATCCTAAACCTTCAAAGCTTCTGAACAGCTCTTTAGATGCAAAGATTCGAAGGTTTGCGCCTCAGCTGGCATCTCTCTAGGACTTTCTGCCTGTCATGCGGCAGAATGGCAAGCTTTTCACCAGAAAATGGCAGCTTGGCAGTGCACCATAAAATGCCGCTGGCTGCCACCACAGTAGCGAGAGAGAAGGGGAGAGATAGAGAGAGGAGGAGAGATATAGCTTCATCTAACGAATTTGAAATTAAATTTCAGGAAGTGAACATACCCAGTTCTCAACTGATCGCAGATTGCCAGGCTCATGCGCCACGCGCGCCTGCCGCTGATTCAGCCTCGGCAAGCTGCGCAGGTGCAGTTGCCCCCCTTTGGCTTCTACTTATTGGGTGACTATTAAACACATTATGCAGTGATCTTATTGTCATAAACATGTGGTACCTATCTTTATCTTCTTTACATTTCTGTGCCAAACGACTATGGTTTTCGCTCATGATAAGTGATATTGTAGCGCGAAGGGTGGCAGAATGCCACTGGAGGTTCTTCTAGCTAGCTAAATGCTCAGTGGCTGAGCGCAGGAAACAAGCGGCCAAAATACTTTGAGCACAGCATGGCCCAGTGATATTATAATACAAGTCTTCTCGTGCTCTCACTCCGGAACAAACCAGATACATTTCCAAAGCCAGCTGTTCCACCAAGTTCAAAGCTGCTGATACTTCATTCACTGTTGAAAATACCCACTACAGTAGAGAGGAGTGAGAATGTTCTGGGCTCCAACTAAATGCATCCCATTTATGAAGAAACATGTCTTGCACCATCCAGCATGTCATATCAGAAGCTCACGCAGTGTCCTGTTTAGCCTCAAATCCTTCGAATCGGCTCAAGAATGATTTCAAAGCCCCCAGCAACAATTCGCATCATGGGAACAAAAAGGCCAAACCAATTGCTTAGCAAAACATTGGGCGGAAATCCCTTTGGGCCCGGCCCGGCCGTCCATCGCACGCCCATTACTGGGAGCCCAGTCGAAGCTCTCTCTGCCTCAACCATGTCCAAGTGCTTCAAAACCTCCCGGAGGCAATGCGACTCATCAAGCATCATGGCCCAGCTAGTTGCATAAGCCATCATAAAATCAACCAGCCATAAAATCAACCAGCCAAAAAGTCAACCAGCCAAAAAATGACCTAGCCATCATACGCCCCCGGCACCCTGCCAAACAATCAACCAGCCATGCACCGATTTGACGGAACCTCGCAACGGGTCAAAGCTGCTGCGAGCGAACTTTGCTGATGTGCAATATTAACTCGTGACACTGCCTCGTGACACTGCCATAATGCTAGGAAAAATCCCAAGAAAAAGAGTTAAGCAAACATAAGCAAACATAAGCAAACTACCAACCAGATGGTCACTCTGAGAGAAAATGATCTGCATCCAGCTGGCAGCTGCCTCCTCAAGTTCCTTTTCGGTTTCCAGCATTTCGAAGCACAACTTCTCAGCCTGTGTTCTGGCTGAACTGATGGGCGGTTGTCCATAAACGGTCTTGACCAGCCAATTTATGGGGAAACTTGCCAGCAAAAGCATGGCAAACAAACAAAAAGAAAGCGTTTTTGGAGACTCGCCAGCCAGAAAACATGCAAAGAGCATCACCGCACCACACGAAGCAACCCAGGATACCCCATCCCATGTAGACCGGATGGAACAGGCATTCCGATATTGTGAGCAAAAATTCAATCAAGCCAAGTAGTGCAACTATTCTACCATCAAAATCATGAAATCAACTACCCTCCGGTAGACTAACCTGGCAATGGATTTTAGCCATATTTTTGTGAAACCCTGGGACAACACCCATAGTTTACCAGAGGGTAGCATTGGGAGCGCTGGAAAGGATCTGGGGCTCTCAACACCAATGCCATCCCACCGTGAGGTGCAACCCCATCACACTACGCTGCGGCCTCCTTGTCACCAAGTTGTTGGGTGATCATCCTTGGTGCTGTGCAAATCCAGGTCTGATAGGTCTGGTGTCAGCTGACTCTCCTTGAAAACTTTCAGACCGCCAGAGCATCCCTGGGCATCCCTGAAGCCTTCTTGGAAAACACCCACGCATCCACCAAACTCAGATCGTGGACTCCTTCCCTTGCCGAACCTTTGGAAACACTGGATCCCGACCTCCCAGGTGCAGCTCAAGAATTTGAAGCTGCACAACTCCGGAACCCTCCGGCAACCGATCCCAAGCTGTGTCACTTCTCGGCACGCTCCTGACAGCTGACCTCAAAGCTGGCACAGTTCGGCCATGAATCCGCACATGAAAAGCATGGAACTGCCCAGTAGGGACCCTACCTCCGTACTACACCGGATGACTCCGACCACCTCTCCAGGAAGATCCCAAAGGTTTGCTGAGAAGACATGACCCTCCAAGTGGCCGAGGTGTCATCAACGAGCTACTTCGCACAAGGGCCTTTGGGGCATATATTCTTTTCATACCAGAGGCCATGGAGAGGAAAAAGAGTTCGCAACCCCCCCAATCAACTGTGACACAAGGATTTGTCTTCGTGCGCGGCAGGTAACCAAGCAAAAATCCATAAATCAAGATACAACGAACCACAGTAGGGGTAGTGGAAGACCAGGATGATGGCGGTTGGGATAATCCAACAGTTCTTAAGACCACGGTTGATAGACGACCCAACGGCAACTGCATGATTGATGATAGTTAATCCATTGATCCCATAACATGCCACAACAGCAGTCATGATCGAAAGATCATCCACAATCCCATGCTTCGTGCAACGTTGCTGCTGAGCCTCTCTAGCTCGTTGGTCAGTGCCGCCCTTTCTGCCTCCGCTGCCTCTGTTCCCTTCAGCACCTGTGCAGTGTATCGCCGGCGTTGCTTTCCGCTGGTGCATCTCCACGGCAAAGATGTAAGATGGTGTGATTCTCTCCACTGAACAATCTGAAGGGTATGATTTGGACCGCTGGCTGTTTCGCTCGTTTCGCTGGATTCTTTCTACTGTAATGTTCCCATACTTTTGCACCCGGCAGGTATCAAAGTGTCTCTCACCATGATCCTGTTGGCGGCTGAACCCTGTCCGAAATACCAATCGTCCCAGGTGCTTGAGAAAGCAACCGCTTCATGAAAAGGAAATCTGCCCCCTTTCCATATTTTCCATTGTGTGGGCCATCCCTGTGGCAACAGCCGATTCAGCACATTCCAAGTCAGGACCCGATGGGCTGAGCATAGCCCCGTTGACATCCCCGTTATGACTTGGTCCACGTTCCCATCACGAATCCCTTGCCCCTAAGATCAACTAATTTCATAGCAAAGCCCTCGTTTAGCCCAACCTGTGAAACTCTCGGAATCTCTATTTTTAAACTCAATTTTAGGAACTCATTTTTTGAATCAATATATACTTTGTCACTTGAATCATTGAGCTATATATGAACTATACCGTCTATACCGATGGTTTCGTAGGAATTCCTGTTGCACAGCGCTATGGCCAGGTCCCTACTGGGGAGGCACAGCTGGCACAGCTCAGCATAGCTCAGCCACCTGGTCCAACAGCAACTCATGCCGATTCAAGTCGCGTCGCAAGGCATCGGCCTGGCGACGCGTTGCAGCGCAGCTGGGGGCACCATGGGGATGGCGGTTGCAGGCTGGTTGACAGGGAATCCGATGGTAAATGACTACGACCGGGACTTAAGATGGTACATGATGGTTGCAGTAGTTAAAGATGGAATCCAAGATGGCATCCATGATTCACAGAACAGCACATCCAACTGAGAATCCTTGCAACTCTTGCTACTGTTCGCGAGATGCCACAGGTCTCAATTGGGTTGTTTTAGCACACACACGCATCCATGTATGTATGTGCGTGCCGCAGCCGCATGGCTATCGTGCAATATAGTTTGCCGAATTGTAGATGCAGTGGTCCTCTTAGAATGATACATCCGCACAAAAAAAAAATATATATATATTATATCTGTGAGATTGGCCACAAGGCCGGGATTCAGTACTTTAAATTGAGTTCATTTCACTCGTCCCTTTTCAGCAAGAACCTGCTAAATCTGACCGACAGGCCCAGCTGTGCCACCTGCTGCAGGGCATTTGCAAGCCGGAGTTGCCACAATCGGTCCTTGATCCAGCACGACCAAGGAAGCAGGATGCTAATGGCAGTTCGGTTATTAATTATCACAAACTGCTGCTCAAAAAAAAAATAGTGCAGAGAACCTGCACCTCAAGGTTTTCTTGATGGACCTCGCTTCATCAGGAACGGTTCTCACTGGGCGGGCCCCTACCAGGTTTGGCCACTACCAGGTTTTAAGGTGCTTTCACTTTAACCATGTTCATAAACCTGACCAATATTAGGGTATTAAATCCTGGATGGAAAATGATGATAAACCCAAACATAAACTTAGCTATAATTTACAGGGGGGCACTTTTCAAGGGCATCAACTGATCTGATTACCACAAGCACCGAAAAATATTGTTCTGCCAGTGTTCGTGGTTGATGATGGTGTGCGAGCTTTTCTCACCCCTGTAGTCTCTCAAGCCACACAATTTAGACATGCGATTCTCAGCCCTGCAATTTGTTTAGAAAATTCGCGCTTTTTGACTCATGCAAACCTTCCAGGGGTGAAAGGCGACAGTGCACTCTGAACATGGCAGTTGCCAGTTGTCACGAGACATAGCCGGAAGTTGCTAGGCGGAATTTGTTTACACTCAATACCGACCAGCAATAAACAATCGTGATTTGCTGGTGGGCTGCTTTGGTTTCCGCTAGCCAATAGAAACTAGCCACCAGGATAGCAACAACTAAGCAAGATCTAACAAGCATGCAAACTACCTGATGGGCAGCCCGGCAACTGTTCATGTACAGTTTGGAACAAAAGGAAGGGTGGCGGTGTTCACCACGGCACATTACGTGAGCACTCAGTTGCTGGTGATGGTGACGGGCTGCAGCCGTGGAACATGTACAGCTCTTAAATGACATACAGCACCGCAGACGCCATCGGGCCCTGAACGGTTAGGGCTCCACCTGCTATGAAACCCACGGCTGCCACTGTGAACAGCCGAGAGTAGGGAACCTCACCAGCCTCGCAACTGGAGAGTTCGGAGCCACTGCTACTGGCCAGCAACATGGTGACCTGCATGAAAAACACCAGGAGGCACATAGTCATAGAGATGTTCGACATGATTTGTGGATTTCTTGGTCTTCGCTCCACAAGTCGGTCGTTTCTTGAAGGTGACCTGCCCGCGGGCGTCCAAAAGCAGCGATTGTCCGAAAGCCACAATCAACGCCAAGATCACCACACAGATTTGGGGATATTCAGTGACAAAGTGTTCAACTCAGGTGCCAGTTATGTCCACTTCTTAGACTCAGTTGCATGCACTTCTTGGGTTAAATAAGGGAAGCAGGTGCTTTCCCCAAGCATTGAGTGACATCATGACAAACACTTTAGATTTAGATGCCGCACGTGCCAAGAAACTTACAAGGTTCTGAGCTCACTTTAACATTCAAGCGTCGTCAAGTGTCCATGTACAGTTTTGATGAGTGGCCGCAACCTGGTTCTGGACTAACAACTTTCCCACACTCTCCCTCTATGTTCTGACTTTCCTCTTGGCACCTGCTGCCTGCTGTACTTTCCTAAGCTCCACTTGACTCCGTTTCATTTCAGCTCGGCTTTTCCATTTGACCGCCCCTCACCCAAGGTGTTGTATCTTTTCTGGGTGAAGTTTGGAAAGGCTGGCCCAAAAGTGCTAAGGTAGTTGAGATCACCCTGAAGCCATCCTGACCCAGGTTTCCTAGCAAACCCCTAACCCCAAACCGGCCCCGCAATCCCCAAATCCACTGATCCAACTGGTCTTTGTTGGGATCCCAATCTCTCACAAATCCGGTGACATGGGGATGAACATTTGGATGAACCCACCTCAAACCTCTGCTCAACACGGTCACTTTCTAAGCCGAGCGGCCGTCCAAGAAGACGGCTCGGCAACCAAAGCACTAGGCCTAGTCGTCACGAAGGAGTCGTCGAGTCGTCTCCGAGTGGCCGTCTGTGATCGGCGACGAGCTCAACCGATAGGGGTAGTATATCGGCTGAGGGTGCAGCCAAAGGGAAGGTTTCGTGACTTTCCTCAGCTCAAGCAAAGCACCAACCTAGAAAACTACACCATCGCAGACCCCAAATGGGAAAGAAGAATTAAAGATATTAAAGTGGTAAAGTGGATGTTGAAAATTCTGTTGGGATGGAAATCCCAGAGATCGGGGAACAGCGGGATACTCCTGCCAAGTGGAAAGGAATGATGGGAGACGCGATAATGCAGCCCAGGCAAAGAGCACAGGGACAAATACTGGAAGGCGAATGTGGGAGAGAAAACATGGAGACAGATGCTGAGAAACAAATAACGGGAGAGAAATGATGGAGAGAGGAAAAAACAATTGACGAATGAATGATGGGGACCTAGGAGAAAAGCCGGACGAGACGAGTGACCGGACACATATGATGGAATACAAATGGCAGAGGAGCCGGACACCACCACTGCCAGACACGTCACAGCAAACTGTTACGGGAGGCGCGAGGGAGGTGCTCCTGACGAGAGACAAGGCCAGAGAGGACACCACCCACCAGCCCCAGAGAGGCGGTCACATCCTAAGAAAAAATTGCAAGAATAATCTCAAGAACTCCAACAGTAAAGTGTTTGGGGAAACCAGCAAGCATGGATGTGACACAAGCTGCAGGATATCAGAGCATGTTGTGTGAATGACTTGGGCCATTTTGGGTCCGTGACACTGTGATTGGAGGAAAAAGGGTCCGCGGCCAAGTCTCTCAAAGGCTAGCTTTAAAGCAGAGGATACACGGCGGGGCCGGCCGCCTTGCTTGAACCAAAGCAGCCTGTGGTTTCGGAAAGTGGCGGCAAATGCCAGCTGTGGCACGTGATCCAGGCTGATGGAGCAATAAACAGATGGCCTATGAACCTGCTCCTAATAATCAACGGGGTGCCAATCTGCAGCTGAAAGCGAGCATATGTTGCACATCATGGAAGCTCATCATAGGTCATGTCTGGCAAACTGGTTGGTGATTCCATGTGATTCCCCTATGTTCTTTGTTTGTGGCAATTGTGTGCGGTATCCTCGCAAAACGTATGCGGCTGTGGGTCAGCTGACTCGGTACCCTATCAGTTCATATTCATTAAGAACAGAATAGGATAGAATAAGTACCTCGGTCATGGAGTTCACGATACAACTCACCGTTCTTCTCAGCCGCGCTCCCTCCAAAATGAAGTTTTCAATCTTACCAACTGCATCCACTTGCTCCCCAGGGCTGTTGCATAGGTATACCCAAGCTAGAAAGATGCGGAGCGCTAACCCCGGCAACCCCCTGAGGCCACCGCATTCTGTCCCAGTGAAAGGATATGACCTCGAAGTTCCGAGGCCAAATCCTGACACTCCTGGGCTGCCGTCTGCCATGTCCCACACAGCCGCCAGAAACAGAGTGGCAACCCATGGTGAAACCAATAGGATCCCAGGCTACCAATAGGATCCATTGTTTGGATTTAGGGTTGTAGGAAATTCAAACCCCTATGAAAATTTGGATTCTTTTTGGTTTCGCGGCGTTGTGCAGGCACACCCTGTTACGAGCTTCGACCCCTGAAGGCTTGTGGGGTCAAGGTGCGGAGAAACTTTTGCCAACACTGATGGTCGTGGCAAGGGTCTGGATCTTTGGGTCAGTTTGGGCTGGCACAAGCCCCGTGCAAAGAAGGGTTCACGATTTGGCTTTGTGGCAGAAAGGAGGCAGGCAATGGCAGGCAGCAGGATCGCAACAATCAAATTCTCTGCAAAACCATATGGAGTGGGCCATGTACAAGTAGAAGATTGGTCCAGCTAGCTTACTGGATGTCCCTTGGATCAACTAAAAGTTGATGGGGGAAGGCTTTTGCGAGATCATTCTAAATAATTGATCATAATCACATGCGACAACGGTTTCCAGGAATTTCCGCAGTTGCTGAACAGTTGAGGCTGGAACTTTCAGGCGGGAACCTGTGCTGAAACACCGCATGGAACCCTACCGGCCTGCTTGTGACCGGCCAGCGTCACAGAAGACAAGAGGTCAATGGCATGGTCCACCTAGCCGTAGTGCACTTCGCGGACGGCCGAGATGTGACCACCGGGATGGAACTAAAGATATCTAAGGAGGCTCAGCGGTAGAACAATCAAGCGGGATCTCCGCGGCAATAGCGAGACTTGAATGGTGTGACAACACCCGTCGACGGTCTCTGGGGGGGACCATCTACCAACATCACTTTGGCAGCAAAAAGTTCTACAAGGACGGTGCCGATTGGCCTGTAGAGAATGACACACCCAACAAGACACGGACCTTCAAAACGTATTTTTACAAAGAGATCGGCAAAGTGCGATGCCAGTCAACATGTACGCCTGGATCCCGGCAGGCACTGCTGCAAAGCCTGTAAGTGGGAGCCACCAGCAAAGGGACAAGTTGAGGGTTCAACCCCCGCGAGGCTTCCCCAACCCAGGACCTTTCAAGATTGAATCCTCGCCCAGAACATCCCACAACCACAATCCAACAGCCATGTAGCTCACACTAATCCAAGTGTCACTGATGGAATTTATGATCAAGTCAATGTTAATCTCAAGCTTCAGAATGCCATGAAGCTTTCCATGCAGGGCTTTGATAGTGACTGGACCCCGGGCACAGTTGAACCAGCAACACAAAAGCAGCACTACGCCACAACCCACGGCGCCTGCTTCCAGTGTTCTCCATCAATCTCTTGCGCAGTTCCCATGACTCCTCATCCCCGGCCCCCAAGGGCCCCCAAGGGCCCCCAAGGGCCCTTTCGAGGGCCCCCAAGCTCTGAGCATTGCAGCCAACGCCAACCACCTGACTAAACAAGCGGAATCAAACCAAACCAACAACCAATACATTGATTTATTATGCTTTATTATTGTATTGGTTGAAAATTGTGTGAAAATTATCGTCACACAATTCATTTCAAGGGCTCGACATGTGAGTTCCTGAGTGGATGACAGCAATGCCCTTTGAACATCTTCAAACCACCCAACCCGAAACGCTCAACGAGTGGTGTGGCTCATCAGGGGGGTCCACCCAACCATTCCTACCAGCAGCCATGAAACCAAGCTGCTGTGGGTGCTGCAGGTCCCAAGGTCACATGTGGCCACAACTCATGGCAGGTGAAGTCCCGTGCAACCAGTCGTGCCGCAAGCGGCGACCACCACGGCACGCTGAAGAATATGATTGGGCACTTGCAATTGTATGAAATTGTAGCGATCAGCAACACAAACCCTCGAACTGTCAAGTGTTGAGGCACAAACTGCGAAAATGTATGAAAATGTCATATTGAAAACTGTCATTTGGGAGATCTATGTGGGCATCAAAGGGCGACGCATCGCAACCAAGAGATTGTAACAGTGCAACTTCGGATCCTTGAATTCATGTGACAATGAATTCATAGGGGTTTTAGTTTTGACGTTGTTGCCTTTGGGGTTCCATCGGCACCACACTCACTCCGACCCATGCCCCTGCTCTCCCCGGAGCATCATTTGCAGTCCTTGCGTGTGAAAACCGTCTTCCACAACCATGCCTACGACTACAAGAATATCAAGACGTGCTCATTACATAGGGATCATGAGACCATGAATGTCGACGAATGTTGAATGTCCAGCATGTATCAAATTGAAATGTGCGATGTCACTTGTGGCGCCGGAGTCCAAAGATTCCAAAGGTCAAACTCATGGCACTTGGCACGACTGGCTGACATCGGAATGGAACAACTTCCGAGCCGAAATCCAAGGACTGGGCCACATCTGTTGTCGCGGCGCTGTGCCACCCACAACCCCACCGTCAGTTTTGTCGTATGTTTCATCGGTTCCTTCTGATCCTTCTTTCGGCAAGAAAGAGCATGAAGCAAGATTTTTCCTCAATCGCTCATGGTGGCTCAGAGCCTTCCACTCAGCTTGAAAATCAATAAGGCGAGTCGCAACACATCTTTGATGGTGCTCAAAATTAATTTTCACTTAACAATTATAATAATACGTGCATATACGTGCCATCGTTGGGCAGCTAACCCCACTAGCAAGCTCCCGGTCAGGTTCCTCGAAAAACAAGTGCTGAACCCAAGATCCGAAACCACCACTGTGTATACACTTGACTTCTACAAGCTTGGTAGTCTGCGGTTGCTTGTCAACAAATACTGGCCGTTTATCATGTCAATTGTTTCGCGCCATTGCTGATCGGTACGCTGATGACTAGATTGTAGGATGTTCGTGGATTTTGTTTGGACAGCGCGGTCAGTTGGAGGAAAAAAGGGCGACACCCTTCGGGTGGCTCGATCCTCAACATCCCAACTGGTCCCCTAAACAGGCCCTAAACATGGCCGTTGGATGCCGTTGGATCTTGGGTTCCGGGTTAGCGTCGAGCCATGCGGCCTTTCAGGGCACTGCTGGAGATGCTGACAGGTCGTCCAAACGCCGAAATTGCTCTTCTGTCCGTTCTTGGTGCGCTCAAGAACTCACCCCACAGCAGGCCCCCACATGCCCACGTTTTGGGAACAGTGAAGTATATGAAAGATATTGAATCACAACACTCATTTCAATGCATCTCAACATAATTTGTGTAGATTGTCATGATCATACAGACTTGTTTGGCTCCAACAAGCTTCAAAACACAGGTGGCTAAACCAATATCCCTCTAATTGCGGGACACCGGCCAGCGGGAAGGTTCCGTCCCCAGGACCTCCTGGGCAGGAGGGGAGGGGGGGGCAGAGCCTTTGTTTTACTATAGAATCATGCAGCATGATGTAGCTAAGCCTGTAGCACCATATTCAGGAAAAAATGAATGCGTAATTGCAACTTTACACTGACAAGTTAAGTGAGCAAGGACAAGTTTTGATGATAGGTTTCAGTGAGCAGAACACTTGGCCTGGACAGAACCATGCCGATATGAATAAAACTTATAACTTATAACTGAAAAACATGAAAAATAAACAAACACCGGGGGCCTCACAGGGTACCACTCTCCAAAAATTTGGCACCGGGATCACAAAACCAGAGATATGGACATCCTTTGTAAGAAACATGAGTAGAAGAATGTTTCACATTAGGAAAGGGTCTGCGTGCGTTTGATCCTGAAACCCATCTATTCACTGACCTTGCCGCGCTGCTGTGCAACCAAGTAGCTCACGACGAAGATCTGCAAAGCCAAGTATTCAACGGACACTCCTTGATGAACAAGTGCGGCATCAACATGCTGCTGATAGTCTGCAAGGGTGGTGGCATTGTACAAGTTGGAGTCGATGGCATCCAAGTCCATGGTGTCATAGATTTGGAAAATTGTGAAATGGCCAACGACAACTGAACCCTGCGGATACTGCCAGTAGATCATGGTACTGGGATCAATGCCTGCAACCTGTGTCAGAGCGTGTATCATCGCTCCCTGAATCATATACCACACAGACTCAACGTAGGGAACGTCAGTGACTGAGAACCAACTTTGGATTGTACCGTGTGTGATGGGTACGGTGGGAGGGCAAATGTGTTTGTCGTTCCAGACCAGGCAGTCGCCAAGAGCATCGCAGTCGAGGCCATAAGGACGTGGACAGCCAGAGTCTCGTCTGGATGAATCACAGCTGCAAGTCTGTGGGCAAAAAATCTCCACGGTCTTGAACTCCCAGTTAAAGGTACTGTTCCAACCTGGGTACTCACAAGTTCATTCCAGCCACTGGCCGCTACTAGCTCTTATTGATTGTTCTTTTTTGTTTATTACTCATACTATAAGTGTATTATTGACCCTTTACACTTGACGATCAATGAAGCACGAAAACTGCTTTGCGCAAAATGGGGACATGGCCAACTTCAGCCTCCTGCGATGCTGCCAAGCAACTGTAGCAGTCACCCCACATGACGTTTTGGGCAGTCAAGTTGGCACCAAAAGCACAGCCATGATCCCACATCGCCTGTGCTATGAGAAGCGCCTCTTGCTTTCCATGAAAGTCGGCAACGGACTCGCCATAGGAGCGGATTGCCTTTATCCAATTCACCCAGGGAGCAAACTGCCGCAAAGAGCTGGCGTTCTTTTCAATGCACTGGGTGCCTTCTCGATATGCAGTGAAGTCGGAAGTGTCCTTGACAGCGAAATGACATACTCAAATGGGGAATCAGGGAGCCCCACCACAAAGAACAAATGATCCTACCCCTCCCAAATAGATCCCAAGGGTGCAGCCCTCCATACAACTCCCTATCAACTCCCTCATCAACCAACAGTTGGGGCGTTTTCCCTGGTCTCCTGACACGCCCGAGCAATGTCCCCATTGCCATAGCCATAAGGACAGCCCTGCACAGAGATGAAATCACCACCAGGAACTTGACACCCGCACGTCTTTGAGCACAACATGCGGGCAGCCCAGCCCTTGCCACCATCCCCACCATACCTCAGCATGGTTGAGTGGATCTCGGGATTCGCTTCAAAGTCAAACATTGCGCTATATGACTTCTGGGGCAAGAATGGAATGCACTTTGCTCTCTCTCTCTCTCTCTCCTCTATGTCTGTCTCGTTCCTTTTTTTTCTGCTTGTGGTCCTTTGTAGTTGGGCATGGTAGAGCAGTGATCACAAAGCGGAGATTGAGCACCGTCAACCCTTTTCCCTCAAAAGGATATAGAAGGGGGATGCATTGCGATGGATCGCTTTCCCAAAACAAAAGTGGCCCCTCTATGGTATTATTGTTGCTCCTGTCTCCTACAGGTTCTCTGTAGAAATGGTGCGGGGCAGACGCTTTAGATAGGGGATCTTCAATTTTGTTCCTTTTAAAAAATGGGCACACACTCACACACACACACACACTCACATACACACACACACACACACACCATTTGTTCCCAACCTGCAGTCGCCAATAATTACTGTAAGAAACAACAACAGGTACGATCCAAGTTTTGGTTCTGAGGAAGGGTCAAATAGTTTTGTCAAAGAACATGGACGGGCAACCAAGAATGCTTGGAATCTTAGGAAAGCTAGACAGAATTGATGTGCAAAGCTGCACCCAACAGTCCCTTCGGGACTGCTACTGCCGTGATGCCCCGGCATTTGGGTGATAGAGCCGCAGTAAGGCTCTACATCGTGACATCCTTGGATGCTTTCGTTGCCAAAGAAGCCCCTGAGATAGTTGAGCATGGGTTCCTTGTCTCCAAGATCTCCACAAGTGGGGTTGTTGGCGTCGAGCAATTCTTGCACACTCATGATGTCGAAATGGCTCAAATCCTCCACGTCAGGGAGCCACACTCCAAACCTGCGCAGAACACCTTCACCTGTCCCTCCAGTGTGCGCAACATCCAACCATTTCGCCACTGGGAACAAGGAACTTCTGGGTGGTCTTCAGCAAGGTGACTTTTCAAGATCAATTTGTGTCACCTTTGTTGTTGTCTGTTTCGGTCGGTTCACAATCAGAACTGGTTGAGTGACGATCAAATTGACATTGTTGGCTCGTATGCTCAAGACGACTGTAGGACGAGTAACAAATGGTCAGGAACATTTATCTCGACATTTCATACCGTTCGTGTGATTCATATGTTTCAGATATGCTTCAATCTGTATGGCATTTGTTCCCTCATAGTTGTGAGGGGTTTGGGCTTTTAGGGAGTCTCCCCGCCCACTCCTCTTCACCTCCTCGCCTCCTCCTCCTCGCCCCCTCCTCCTTCACTTCTCCGCCGTCACTGGTAATAGTCATCAACTCATCGCCGTTGTTGCCGTCGTCATCATCATCGTCGCCATTGTCATCACCACCACCACCACCACCACCACCACCACCATCATCATCATCATCATCATCATCCTCGTCATGGACCGCATCATCAACCATCATTCAACTCTTATCAGATCCCACCAATCCTTGTCAACATGATTGTTCTCATCATCAGTCTCCAATCGATCGCCACCAGTTTGTGTTGCGCTGGTCTCTTTGTGTGTGTGTGTGCGAGATGGCGTGTTTTGTGATGTTGTTGCGCGGGTGTTTTTAGTGTTGTCGTTGCTGATGTTGTGCTAGTGTTTCTTTTAAGTGTTTTTGTGTGTGTGTGTGCTGTTGTCGTCAGCGTCGCCGTTGTCGTCGGTGGTGGTGGTGGGTGGTGGGGTGGGTGGTGGGTGGTGGGTGGTGATTTTGTCTTGTTGTGCTGGTGTTTTTGTGGGCTGTTGTTTTGGGGCTGGTGCTTCTTGTGAGCTGTTTTTTGTGTGCAGGGTTTTTGCTTGCCGGTTTTTTTTGGTGCAGGTGTGCTATCGTTTTTATGTGAATCTATGTCCTTATTATTGTGTCTTATTGTCCTGGTGTTTTCGTGTGCTGGTGTTTTCTGCTGCTGGTGGGTCGCTGTTTCTTGGTGCAAATGCTTTTCTGCTTCCGGTGCATTTGCCTTAGTATTTTCTGCTGGGTGTATTTTTCTGCTAGTAGTACTGTCAGGCTGTGTTCGTGTTTTCTGCTGGCAGTGTTTATGGTGTTTTGGTGTTCATGTGGTGTTTTACTTGTTGCTTTTTTTGCCCTAGAGTTTTGGTTCTGAAGTTTTGCCGGGTGAGCCCTGGCGGTGTTTTGGCTGCGGTTTCGTAATTGTGTTCTGCTGGTGGCGTTTGCTCTTCATCATTACATCACCGTTCCTCTGCTTCCACCCTCGAATTTCTCCCTTGCTTTCTTTCCTTCTACTTGCATCATCTTATCCCCCCATGGATGTGACTAGAAGCTTGTAAGACGTGGGCTTACCCAGCCCTACAATTCACATACAAATAGCAATAAAATGCAATATGAACACTTCAATGTAGCAAATCTTCTCCATTCCATCCCCGCGCTGACCGAGTTTGGGAAGAGTAAACCCTCCAGAAAAGTCGTATCCGAATTCGGCCCTTGTAAATAGATGATTTTGTTCGGGTCTCAAACACATTATACGAGTTCAAACAAAATTGAAACGCTATGGAAGCCTCTACACTTTCAGTAAATGCTCGCATTCATCACGGTGGCCAACATGGAAGCATTCTTGACTGGCAATCTAGTTTGTGGAAAATCCAGATCAATAAATCAGCCTCAACTTAAGCAGAAATCGGCAGAAGAACTCGCTATGGTTGCGTTATCTCTGGCATGTGTTGCTTTCATCACAAACCTTGTTTCACTCATGAAGGTAATAAGTTTGTGAGTGGATCACAAAGGAAGAAATACATGTGTTTTCATCATTTTCATCGTTTCTTCCTTTGCTTCCACTCATGGATGTTGATGCTGTTTCTGCCCGTACCGAAAGTCATTGAGCAACTTCTCATGCGCGTAATCTCTGGCCAGGATAAATTTGTAAACCTTGTAGATCTATTTTTGCTGGCTGGGCGCTTTTTTGATTGTTGAGAATCGGTTGGCACCGTTTTTATGTTTTGGCGTTCAATGGGGTGTGGTGGTCACAAAAACCCTTCACTTATGTGCCAGTTCAGCTCGCCCCTTTCATTTTGTGTTTTGCATGGTTTTTACATCGATTCATCCGGAACGATTCAACTAACAGAAATGCAAGGACTCATCGCCAACACTTAGGAATTACATGCACGCAGTGACAATGACCAGTGTCTGACACTGATTGGGTGAGACAAGATTTGCTTATATTGCATTGAATGTTCCTGTTCCCAAAGGCCATTCGCGGATTTGAGGGCGGGTTAATGTGAACCCCCTCACCTTTGCGTCAGCATTTGTTTTCAAGAAAGCCCATAAAAACCCTTGCAGTCTTGGGTCGGCAAAAAAAGTCACTTTGCTAAAAGCATCTAAAAGCCATCTGCATTTCAATGGGCTATGACTCAATCAGCACAAAATCTTCATTCCTGATCGCGCGTGCCACATCGCACCTGGAACTTGTTTGCAGTTCAGTCAAGCTGTTGAACACTGCTTCCGTCACAGACTTTGTCCTTAGTGAAGTTCGAAGGTTCATCAGTCATGGTGATGGCCCTAGCTACAGGGCTTCGAAGATCCTTCCTCAATTTTCAAGTCCTCCTGAGGCCCTAGCTACAGGGCTTCGAAGATCCTTCCTCAATTTTCAAGTCATGCTGAACCAAGATCAAAGGCAATTTCTGGTGAAAACCACTGAAGTTCGATGAAATGATATGCCCTGCAGATTTCCAGTCAGGCTGCCCCATCCCTGGGTCCCTGGCTTCGCCTGCCGAGGTTCTTGATGCTGTTTTCTTCCTCCAGCCAGCCACCCCCCACCGTTGGGGTCATAAGCACAACTCCGCGCTTGTCCAAGGCCCAGACGAAATCCTGATTCCCCCCACACATCGTGAACTTCACCATCTCCAGCGTGCTGACCATGGGCCCGAGCATGGTGACGTAGACAAAAACGACCAGAGAGGGAACCAGAATAGTCCTCAGTTGAAGGGTGATCTCTTCGCGCAAGGTGATTTTCGGACACGTGACTGCCAAACAGCCGAAGGAAGATAATAGGCGTTAAGATCCGTTAAGAATCTTCAGTCCACTGTGCTTCACCTGGGCCACTTGGATGACGAGGCACATGAAAAGAGCCTTTGCATCAATCCCCCGTATTCGTGGAAACGACGGCATTGGCATGGGGTCCAGCTGCTGTAGCATGTGCCGGCCTGGCCGCCGAAGCGAGTCCCCGTGCCCCTTCGGACGAATCTGTGACCCTTGAGGCTTGAAATCACAAAAAGTTGTTCCACTCGGGCGCAACTTGTGCTTTTTATGTCTTATTGTGCCCCAAAAAAAAGTGTGCATCCAATAAGTTGTTCACAATATCTTGTTTCATTGGGTTTGGCTCAAAGCAAAAACCTGTGATGATCATTTTTTGGCGTCCAGAAGCTTAAACATCACACCAAAGGAGTGGGACGAAAACAAACACTAAACAAATCCATGGCAGCTATTGGGAGTAGCCGCCACATATTACACTGCCAACTTGCATCTCGATACTGATCAAACGCAGCGAGACCAATGCACCCAAAAAACATAATCAACCTGAAATGATTCCAATTGAATCCCATCCAATGATGAAAAACTCCCATGATAAAGGATGAGTGTGTAAATGTGGAACGCGGTTCAACAACGTTCAACACACATCAGAAGTGGATCCCCAACCGCGAACCCGTTCATGTCATGCCGACGTGAAGCGATGGTGGATGTAGGACATCGCCACAGTGCGGCGGTGCCTGCTGTAGTGGCCATGGCATCGAAGAGCAAGTCGTCGATGTCCAAAATGATACCCAAGGCCACAGCATTCAAAATCAGTTCAGTTACACTGACCTGGTGGTTGAGGTGGTTGAAACCCCCAAAAAAAGACTAAAATATCAGTCGTCAACTTCAATTACAGTTCCCAAATATTAGTATTGTTTGTCAACCAACCAGCCCCTATATGAAAATAATAGTTGGTCAACCATTCCAAATACATCTTGGAAAGTAAAAAAATGCCTTAAACGCCAGCCAGTTACTGTATACACCAAGAAATAGGTGCCAACCTCAGTCGACCAGCCAAACCCCCATGTGTTTGAAGCTAGGTTCCTTTTTTCCAATGCGATATGCAGCAAAGGCCACATGTCAGCAGCGAGCTTGGAAGGATGCTGCACGCCTCTAATTTCAATTTGGGCGTGAATATGTGCCATAATTCCTTGTCATCAGCTGATTGGAGGAACTGAAAGTGTGACGCGGTGCCGTACCAAATCTTCAATCTAGGAGGAATGTTGTTTGAGTTTAGCCATGGCAAAATTTATGCAGAAGGGATGAGACAAGTCACCAGGCGGAAGTGGGTTGGATCTTTGCCTAATGATTTTTTGGCCTGCCTCTGCCAAAGGTAACTTAAGCCAATGGGCCCTGGGAGCACGTGTTCGGCCAAAAAGACTAATGGCTTTAAGGGATTTGGATTGATACAAAGAAATCAGAAATTCAGGAGAGACAGGATGCATCAGGATGCCCCAGATCTTTGTTCTTTGAGCGATTTCCATCGAATGGAGGGGGGAACAAGTGAATGAATGTGAAAGAAGGAGAGGAGAAGCAAAGGAAGGCAGGAATTCAGCAGAACATGGTGCATCAGTTGGGTTCAAAACCGTTCGGTAATAGGGGTTCTTGATTTGGAAAATTTGCCTAACAGCTATTAGAGCAAAGAGTCACACCGAGAGCAAGTTGCGCAGGTAAGTATACTTGGGTTTCTAAGCCATGGAGCGAAGCATTGAAATGTTCTCTTTGGAGAAAGTAAAGTGTATCTAAAAATGGAACAAAGTACTTCAAAGCATGTGAGGCTTGCAGCAACAAAAATGAACATCCGCAGTGGAGGACGAGGAAGGAGTGATGAAGGAGCTCAGATGTGGCACCAGGAAGAGGCGTGAGGTGTTGGATGGCTGGATTCAGAGGGTGATCAAAGAAAGGAGCACCGAATGAGCAATCTCCTGCTTGATCAGGGGCGACAGAGACAAAGAAAAATAGAAAGAGAAAGAAATGGGAGCCGAAGCATGAATACACAAAAGTTGGCATTTGGGAATTGCTGCTCATCGGCATTTGTAACACAGGGCCAAATGGAGGAACCTGTCCATCTATGAGAACCACAGTCTGCACGGTCTTTTGGGCCTTGATGGCAAAATCTTTGCCCTTGTATAACCAAAGTTTAATGCATCCCGCAGACGCTTGGAAATCCTGGGAGTGACCAGCATTGCTTGCTCCAACGCTTCAAGCACCATACGGTCAGCCGTTGCGCGCTTTGACCCGCCTGGTGTTGAAACAGACAGAGGAGAAATGCGTGAGTCCCGAACCAACGCAACGTCGCACACAAGAAAATCCAAGCTTGATCGCGAACAAAACTAAATCGCGCAATATATTTTGCAGATAGCACAAGTTAGGCAGAAAGGGAAATAGGTCCCTACGTAGATCCCTAAGCCATAGGATGCCATAGGTTGATTCAGAGGGTTTGGCAGGACAACACGGGCCATAGAAAGATCGACAGCGAAAAGATTGTTTAAAAATTACTACGCTATATTTTTTGCTTTCTGTAAACATTTGGAGGTTGATACCAACTTGAACGCCCTTGGCCAGCCACCAGAAGTGCGACCCTCCCGAACCAGCTCGGTCACCGTTGCGCCAAGTCGCGAAAAGGAGCATAACGGCAATGGCCAAACGGTAAAGCAACAGAAAGAGGCTGTAAACCTTCCTTCCTGGTTGGTGGATGTTGGTTAGTCTTGCCATCCGAAAAATACTGGTTGTGTGGTCGACCATGTAACTATCCCAAATACAGCTGGGAAAATATAAAATGTTCAAAGCCACAAACTAGGTTCTGTAGGGAACGGCAAGAAGGCGGTAGTGGATCACACAAGTGAATGGGTTTTCGCGCGAATCCATTCGCGTGACCCCCCTGGGTGTTGCCATGATACCGCGATGCAAGGCAAGCGCATGGTTCACCTACTCACGTCTGGCACCGGTCGGAGACTGAACAATTTCTAGACTTCATGACTTATCTTACTATAGGGTTAACTACCAGTTAAAGGGATTATCAACTACTAGTAGTGATGTAAACCAACTAAAGGGGATTAAACGAGTTTATGATTTTTCGAGATCTACAACCCTTGTGACATGTCAGGCAACCTCTCCATGCATTCCAGAAACCTCTTGACAACCCTGAACCGTCCCAAAACTCATCAAGTTCCGACACCTTCAGACCAGCTGAACGAATCTGAAACTCCACCGGCGCCTCCTTCGCAACCATCAGGTACCAACAAATGAGCGCCACTATGCACAGGACCTGGCCGGTGCAGAAGACTTCGTAGCCTTCGGCCTCGGGCTTCAGGTACTTGCCGATGTCCTCGTAGAGAAGAACCTGATCAAATCACATCATGTGTACGGTATTCCTGTGCCATGAAGATGTGCCAAGCTTTCCTCATGCCCCACCTACCCTGATGTCTCATGTTGTCAGGACTCGGGTCTCTGGAAAGGACCGGGCACGGGAGGAAGAGAGTGCGATCATGTTTTCATGAGGCTAGCCTCTGCTCTGTTTCAACTTGTGCCATCTGGAGCAGTGGGCATTTGGCCCTGCCATGTTAGAATTGGTCAGCCATTTATATCATATATTGTTCCCGAAAGTTTATGCCTGCCCCTGTGAACAAGCATTTTGTATACCACTCATAGTCTCATAGCGATTGGCCGATTAAAAAGCAGCATGGTCCAAAAAGTTCAAATATCAATCCTTAAAATGCAGTTTCTCCAAAGATTCCTCAATTATTCCGACTTCGGACTTATCATCCCCTATGCTTCCAGTTATAATAGGTCACCAACTGGTTTCGACCATTGTTGGTGGGGGTTGGTTACCTACGATTTCGTGGTAACTGCTTGCGCATAGGGATCACTTGTCCCCACAACTTATCCCATGACTTCCAGGCACTGCACCCCACCTGCAAGCCGCTGGTGGACAAGGACTTGTCCAATGCACAGACGCGCTCAGCCAGCGACTCGCGACCCACGGTATCGTACTCGGACAAGGCGTGGCCCGACCAACGACGCCAACGCGTGGCCGCAACGACCGTCTCCTGCGCGACGATGCTGCGTTGAGGAACAGGGACCAAAGATATGGCAGTACGATAACAGTTGTACAGTTATACAGTTATACAATTACCTATGGTTGGCAAATATTAAACAGCTGTACTGTTTAGACCCTCTTAATGGTATTATGGTTAATAAATAGGTAAAAATAGCTAGTGATAGTAAATTAGTACCATATTATTGGCAATGGTTGGTAATGGTTGTAAAAACGGTAAAAAATGTTTTTTTTTGATAATGAATTTTATGATTTGTCGGTATATAATGGAATACAATGATCATCTCAGGAATGATGGCGGTAAAGGTTTCGGAGGGTCAGAACAGGATATGTTGTGACATGATGTCTAGATGGCGGATGATTAAGCAACCAACGATTGCCTGCCGTTGGCTCGCCATAACAGATTGAACGAGCGTCGCGAATAGAGATGGTTATCGAAGACCTGTTGCTGGTCAATAGTCAGTACCACCAACAGCAACAAACAAACACCAATTCAACATTCTGTCATTAATCAATATTGGAATGATAATAACATGTGATAACGAATGCGAGGCCAGAAAAATCAAAAACTTCTCAAGTGAAAGGAGGTAAAACAGCAGTAGGCCATTAGGAGGCGAATCAGCTTGTTTTCCCTGATTTTACCCCAGGGCTCTGAGGGGAACATCTGCATCATCCATTTTCCGTCCTCGTCGATATCGGGCTCGGTAAAATTGAAGACAGCGATTCCCACAAAGACCAGCTGCATCAGGACATTGACAATTGCCAACAAGACTGTTTGTGCAGAACCCAGTGGTCCCAGAGCATCAGCTCCCACAAAAACAACGAGGTCCCATGTACTTTCCTCAGTTCATGTCGCAAAGTGCTGGTTCCACTACGTTCCACTCCGTTCTGAAAATAAGAGCTACAAGCAATCACCTTCATGTTCCAATTTTTTGCCGTATTTTACCGAGTTTCACCCCACTTGTAATACTCGATGTCGGTGTGCATGTCCAAGATTTTCTGTTTCACATAGCCGTAAGCTTTGGAACGGGTGTGTGCCCAAAGGGAGGCTCGCCGCTTTGCTGGAGAGGCTGCCACCATCTGCTCCGCTGTCATTCCACGTGCCAGCCGTGATGGTTCAATCATTGATGACTGTGAAAGTTTCACTGATCTACCTTCTGCGGATCCTTCTTCACTTTCCCGCATGCTCATGGGTGAGCCTGGGTCAGATTTAGGGTTGCTCCTGGGTGAGGTTGCTGCTCTCTCGCGGCCCTTGGTGTCTTCGACAGGTGAAACAAGTCCCAAATCGGGCCATTCATCGGGAGCATCCAGATTCAGGGACAACATGTCTTCAGACATTCCATCTGGTGGAGCAGGAGCCCAGGAGAATCTTTGACCCTGGCTGGAAATTCCCATGGCTGCCATCGTCTCTTCAACGTGCAAAAGCCGTTCGCAGAGCTCTGGCACCAGGGCCGCCAAGGCCTTTGTCTCCTACCAACGCCGCCTGTTGTTTCACTACATGGTTCTAGCCTCTACATCAATCCATGGCAGATGGGTTCGGTATAGACTTGGACGACTCATGTGAACAAAACAAAATTGCCAGAAACTGCGAGGACCATGGAATACTATGGAATACTGCGGTATACCCTGAAATATCACGGAACATCATTGGATACCTTTCACATTCTACATCCTTTGGCAGCCTTTAACCCTTCCTATACCGTCCTCACTGCGAGCTTCAGTCCTCCAGTTCTTGGAAGCGTTCGGAAATGATCTTCAAAATGGGCGGGTTTTTGTCCCCATGGCTGTCATGCCTTGGTGGAGCCAAGGGCAGGTTTCAGCTCTTCCCAGCTCTCGATGCTGTTCCCTTGTATTTTTGGACATTCTGGGTTGAACCAAGCGCCAACTCTATACAATTGGTTTTCGACCCATGATTTTTGTTGCGATTCTATGGCCCATGTAGGGGCTACGATATGGACAAATTAGATAAAATTAGGGGTGCGCAAATACAAATGGGCGTGTATTACGGAAGGTAAGGCCACCATGCTGCTCTGAGTTCACCTGCCGTGCTGTGCAACTTGCATTCAAACTTAAAGGAACCCGGTTTTTTCAGTGCGTATGGGCAATACTGCATTTTTGGAGGCATTCATTCGTGGAAACTATAGCCAAAACATGTTGGAAACACTAAACTGGAACAGATCCACAAGAAGTTTCTAAGACCATCGAATTCCATGATTTGGAATCTTGAAGAACAGAGTGTGGAACATAGATATGACCCAAAACATGTTGAGAGGCCAAGAGGAAGACAGGTATCCAAAAATGTGGTCCAGAGTGGTCAGAGCATTCTGAAAAACAACTGGGAGACAAGCGATCATGCAGCCCGGAGCACCCAGAGCGCATGGGAGCCACACCATGCTGAGAGACAAGTGCAAGACATCAGAGACAAGTGTGCGAAATCATGCGGCCCAGACAACCCAAAAGAGACAGAGGCAAAATCATGCGTGAGGCAACATCATGCGGCCCAGGTGTGCAATCATGCCAAAGTGATAAGAATTCATACTTTTTGGAGAAGAAAAAATTGAAAACAGGAAACGAATGGGCAGCAAGTGCAAAAGACTGAGACAAACGTGAGGCAAATGGCATGCCAATGGGAACAGCGTTCCAAGATGATCTGGAACGCAGAAAAAAGATTGCGAAACAACTGGGAAACACATAGGAGGCAAATGAAAAATGGGAGGCAAGATGAGACAAGTCAAGACACAAATACGGCAAGCAAGTTGGGAAACAAGATACAAATGGAACACAGATAGGAGACAAGTTCAAAACACGAGCACACGAGTTGCGAAACAAGGGGCAAATGCGAAATGATTGGTGGGCAAGGCCCCAACGGCCTCAAAATTTTACCAAGGCATGGGAACCAAGTGGAAAAGTACAAATGAACAAGTTGGGAAAAATGCAAATGGGAAAGGGAAAGGACCTAGGGGACAAGTGGCACACAAAGTTTTCAAATTTCTCGGAACCTTGATGGAACGGCACATTGTTTCGGAGAACGGAAGCTGTCGCAATACCGGTTTCTGCAGCTTTCTGAAGTTAGTCTTGTTTGGGAAATCACCACACGCACACAAAGTTCACGCTCAAGAATGCACATGCGGCCCCGTGATGCCACGCGCACAAACGCTCGCCCCAAAAAAACAAAAACACACACACAAACAAACAAACAAACAAACAAACAAACAAACAAACAAACAAACAACCCAACCCAACCCAACCCAACCCAACCCAACCAAACCAAACCAAACAAAACAAGCCAAGCAAAGCCAAACCAAACGAAACCAAACGAAACCAAACGAAACGAAACCAAACGCAACCAAACGCAGCCAAACGAAACCAAACGAATCCAAACGAAACCAAACGCAACCAAACGCAGCCAAACGAAACCAAACGAATCCAAACCAAACCAAACCAAACAAACCAAACCAAACAAACCAAACCAAACCAAACAAACCAAACCAAACAAACCAAACCAAACCAAACCAAACCAACCCAACCAAACCAACCAAACCAAACCAAATCAACCAAATCAACCAAACCAACCAAACAAACCAAACCAGACCAGACCAAACCAAACCAAACAAACCAAAACAAAACCAAACAAAACCAAACAAAACAAAACAAAACAAAACAAAACAAAACAAACAAAACAAACAAAACAAACAAAACACACAAAACAAACAAAACACACAAAACAAACAAAACACACAAAACAAAACAAAAAAAGAAACAGACTTCTCAGTGGGTGTGCCTTTGTGTGGGGCTCTATGCATGGCTGTGTGGCTGTGTGCATGTTTGCTTGTTGGCTCGTTTGTTTGTTTATTTGTTGGTTTGTTGGTTTGTTTGTTGGTTTGTTGGTTTGTTGGTTTGTTGGTTTGTTGGTTTGTTGGTTTGTTGGTTGGTTGGTTGGTTTGTTGGTTTGTTGGTTGGTTGGTTGGTTGGTTTGTTGGTTTGTTGGTTTGTTTGGTTTGTTTTTTGTTTGTTTGTTTGTTTGGTTTGTTTAGGGTGACATGAAGATGAAATGATTACTTGATTACTTGGTTACGGGTAGATCTGGTGCATCCTTGGACGAGAGACAGCCTCGCAAACGGTTTTCCACTTGATTTCAATCATTGCTTTCTGCTGAAACCATGGAGTAGACACAGTTTGAATCAAACCACTAATTCAACCAATCGCCAGATTTCATGCGCAAGTACGTACGCATCCATGGCCAGTGGATGTTTCCTTCTCTGATGCATGGCTTAGGTGGACAAAGTAGCAGCAGAGAGTTCTGTCCACCAGCTGAAAAAATGGTATGTTTTTGAAACAGGTTTGGACACTATACACATACACGCACATACACACACACACACATGGGATCCCATGAAGTGGCGCACAATTACATGCAGGGAAATCCAGAAAACAGTGCACGATTTTGTGACAGGACAGTGCACGAAACTGCGTAATACAAGTTATGCCTAATATATGTAGTCACGTGTGATGAAGTGAAAATTTCAAGTGATTCCAACTGAATTCATCCTTTTCAAGCAAAATTGTGGGCACAAAGAATCAGGCCATGTTACGCGGTGTCCCACGTCGTTGCATCCGCCATGGTTCCTTCAAACGTGTCAGTGCTTGAGCCGACTTGCTATTCACAGTTTGGAGTTGCTGCAAGGGTTCACCCCTATTCCAAAAGCAAATTCCCCTCAGCCATAAATTAAACAATTTATGCAGGAATCGACCCATGTCTTGCTGTTCTTGCATCCGCCTGGTGCAAAATTGCAGTAGCACAAGGAATTTGGTCCCAAACTTACCGCACCTGTGCATGCTGTGTTTATGTTTGCGCTAGTCCATTTGTTTCATGCTTATGGAGCTGAGAAATGTGTGTTTGTTGTTGTGGTTTTGTTCGGAATGTGAGCAGTTTCATATGCTGGGACTTCGGGTGCATGTGAAAATGTTTGCCTTACACCAGGGTATTTCCTTACAAAAAGGGGAAAAGTGTTCTTCAAAACGAAACGCAAGTGGAAACCACTCCAACGCGATCACTGCCATCACAATTCCGATGATCGTATTTCCATGTGTTCCTTATCATTGCCCTTCGAACTGCCTGAAACTGAGCGATGGGAAAAGCGCCCTTCCAATCAGTTGATTTTCAAATCGAAATATATCGAATATGGTTAAAAACCGTGATGATTTCAAACACGGGGTCATGTAGGCCGAGCAGGCCACGCACAGTTGTCCAAAGAACTAAAAATGTTCGGAAACACATGAAAGGGAAACACAAACCTCGCATGTTTCAAAAATATTGAACGTCTTCCGCACCCTATCCGGGTTGGAAATTCACCTTGATCCAATGCACCAGCCATGGAAATCAACGGAGGGGGCAATCTGCAAGTGGTGACACATTCTACAAAAACGCATGACTTTATTTGCAATGATAAAGCATTCATGGCAGTTGAAAGCTAAAACTGATGACACAAATCCATAGGGGTTGCCATTAGGGGGGGTTGGTTGTGCCCCCCTGTTTTGTAGCCACAAGCCCTGTTTGAAACATGGTTTGCTACAAATTGAGTTTTTTGGGCGTCGAAATGCTACAAAAGGAGGGGGTCACAAGGTGTCAGGT
>VSDK01009193.1:483463-495296 GCA_009767595.1 Symbiodinium kawagutii | reverse complement strand
TTTTTGCCCATTCCTTAGCTTTTATTACCCATTCACTAGCTATTATTAACCATTCACTAGCTATTATTAACCATTCACTAGCTACTATTAACCATTCACTAGCTATTATTAACCATTCACTAGCTATTATTGACCATTCACTAGCTATTATTAACCATTCACTAGCTATTATTAACCATTCACTAGCTACTATTAACCATTCACTAGCTATTATTAACCATTCACTAGCTATTATTGACCATTCACTAGCTATTATTAACCATTCACTAGCTATTATTAACCATTTTTGGATGGTTGATGTTGACCCATAGACTGGTGAAAAACCCAGCTGAACCTCCACGGCTTCACCCGGGTCTCCCTGCTCCTCTTGTCGCCTCGCATGGCGATAGCGGGCGCGGAGGCCTCGGCGCCAGCAGGGTAGTCCAACCCGTCCAACCCGTTGCGGGCTGCGGCTGTTCCTACGATCTCCATGAACCACCACCATTCACAGTGACCAACCATGGGCAAACATCCCTGTGATATCCTTGTCTGTTGAACTTGGGTCTGGCCAGGTGGCACAGATGGGGATCTATGACTACCCATAGATCAGCCATTTTCTCCATTTTGTGCACTGAAGTAAACACCTCAATTGATCAACCACGCGCCATTGATGAACCAGTCCTGAACCACCAGCATCAACCACCAAGATCAAAAAACCATCCAGCTTGCCCACCAGCAAGCCCACCAGCTCTGCCACCAAGCGGCCCTGGTCGGACTCCAGGTCCTCTACACCTTCCTCTTCCTTTGCGAAGGATTCGAAGGCGCTGATCCAGCGCGAGTTGCCTCGGCGCGTGGTTGCTATGCTACAGGTGATGGAGGTGGTTTTGCCATGGCATTTGACGGTGTGGATATAGTCACCTCTAGTCTTGTGGTCGTTACTGCAGGTGATGAAGGATCTATGTGTCTCAGATAGTCAAGTGATCTAGGAACGATAGGATAGGATGATCATGAATAACCATGAAAAACAATCAGGAACCGTCATTCATCATCAACAGCCATCAATGACCATCAATGATCATCAGAAACCATCAATAGCCATCACTCATTATTGAAATCAACAACTATCACTCACCATCAATAACCATCAATGATCATTGATGGCCATCAAAACCCATCACTTCATGATTTATAACCATGAATAACCTTCATGAAGCTTCATCACTAGCCATTCATCACCAGTGATTTACCATTTGGCTGTGAGTCAAAACCCCGTACCCCTGGTTCCCCTATCATTAGCCATTGTTTTCCCTATGATTTGGTTGGTTATTATAAGCCATAAACTTGATGGATCAGTGCGTGACCCACAGCCATTTCATAGCCTGACCATGACCTGCCAGGGATCCCGGTTGCCGTGGCACCCTCTCGGCAAGCCCCCGACGAGCCAACTCGAAGAGGTCTGCCGTGGAAAAGCCCGCGGCACGCGCCAAGCCATACTCCTGGCCGCGTAGCCACGCGCTACCACGGGACTCGTGCGTCATGCTGGTGAAGTCACCACTGGGCTGCTGGTACCAACCAGAGTTTATACATGGCTATGGGTCAAGCAGATAACCAACCATAATGGGGGATGATAACCAAAAATAATAAGGGAAACAATGGTTAATGATGGGGGAACAAGGGGTACAGGGTTTTGACCCACAGCCATCCTTGCGGTGGTCTATGATGGTGCTTGATAACATCTTAATAACCAATAGCCATCTATTGGATTCATCATGGTAGTTGATGCTGATGGCTGACTATTGCTTTCTGCTGGCAACAAATGAATAAGAGTCGGCTAACTTTTAGTCGACCACGGGTGAATGATGGTTGACCAATGGTCAATCATGGTGAATGATGGTTGTAGAACTTGTGGTTATATAACTTTGGTTCATGTTGATTGACTAGTGAATGATAGATAACGAATAGTTCACCCATGTGATAGTGAATGATGCTCAAATATTGACTATCGATGCTGACAATTGACTGCGATATGACTATTAATTAATGGTGAACCAGCGCGCTAGTCGATCACAATGATGGTGTGTGAGAGTGAATGACGGTTAATTGTGGTGAATCATGGTGCTTAATGGTGGTTCCACGACTACAGAACTCCAAAGCCGCATACTTGTTTGGTAGGATTTGTTCACCAAAATCTGGTAGGAAACCTACCTGCTTTTTTGGCCATACAGGGCTTCATCGTTCACTGGGAGTTTCCAGCGCTCACGAAGCTGGGATTTTTGTTCAGCGTCCGGTGATCCGGTCGGTCATACAGCGTTCGGTTCCGTTTCGGTGGTTGCGAGGTTCCACGAAGGATCGTTGGTCACCCCCTCGAAACCTCAGCATCACCGGGGATTACATAACGATGGCCTAGCAGTTGGGCTACATCATCTGTGTTGGGAAATCACCTTGAAATCTATGGCTTATCGTTGCGAAGGAGGCATGTCCATCCAGAACTTCAAGCTGCATCCATGTGAATTCGCAAAATCTAGGCGTTTCCTTGTTCCACAGGCCATCATTTTAAATTTTCTGGCAACTCTGTGAGGCTTGCGGAACATGCCAAAATACACCTCAAACACATGCACTACAAAAATGGAGCATTTGAACTTTGGACAAAAGTTGCTGATCAAATGGACGAGAAAAATCATCTGTAAAAGAAAACCAATTTGCTGAAGTCTTGTCTGTCATATCTGGGCGTGCCAACAACGGGTCAGTACCACCTTGCTCTTGTTGTCACGAGTGGGCAGATGGAATCCTGTTGGTTGCTGGTCATAATGACATCAATATGAAAATATATACTGTATGTATATAAACAATATAAACAACTGAAAGTATTTCCATGTGGAGGCCATGTGCAGTCACCGACCTCTGCCCCGTAAGACCGTCCTGGCCCAAGGGGTCATCGCACCAATGTGACACTGCAGGATCCTGCAGTTCGAAGATGTTCATCCATAACTAACCAATGGCTATAGCTGGTTAACTAACAATAGTAGGGCATATATAACTAGGGGATGATAACTATAACCAATGGTTAATAAAGTTGTTCATTTTGCGATTTTGGAAACCATTTTTTAACTGGAGCCAACTATTTTTGGCACATATCCATGTAACATCAATAGAGGGAGTGGCCATGACAAGAGTAACATTAGTCAACAAGTTGATTGAGCTGAATACAAAACAATCTGTTGAACTTGGAAATCCACGACCAGAACTGAAGCTTTTACCTCGGGTTCAGCGGCGATCGTACCATAATTGGGGGTCAACCATGGTCTGAGCCATGACCTTTGCTCGAAGGCGTCGAAGGAATCCACAGTGGGAACAACTGCAGAAGCTGCGCAACACAATTCTTGGTTATATGACTTGTAACATATGGAACATTGTAGATTATGGATGATTATGGTTCTTGTTGATGCGCAGTAATTCTTGTGATAAAAGAACTATGCAACACTCAGACTGAGATCATTCTTGGGTGGGGCCCAACCCGTCATGGCGCCACCCACATCTCTGACATCACAGGCCCAGCCGCAACGCGAAGCGGCGCCTCAGTGCACAGCGCCACCCGCAAGCCATGCGCAAAGAGTTTCTGCAGTGCCGAGCCGTTTCCGGCCACGCTGACCTCCCGGGAAGCGGCGCGAAGACCATGGTGGTGCGCCACCATGTCGTGGTTTAGCAAGCGCAACTGCTCCATGTAGCAAAAAAAGCGCTTACTGTATTGAGATTCATTGGTAAATTGACTAATTGACTGGTAGTTGTTTAGACTAATACTGGTATAAGTCAATTCGTCAGTTTTCATGATGATTGTCAATTTTAATTTAAGACAGCGCACAGGGTGATGGTGGAAGTTTCTACGATATGTCATCTATAGGAAGAGAGAATTGTTTATGACTATTGATTGTCAAACGTTTCAAGATCTTTTGACATGTCAACATGTCAATAATACTATGTATGTACATATTTGTCAATGGTCGTTGTCCATCGTTTCGACCCTCTGGTGGTTTCAACATGATGACAAAAGACACTGAGGGTCTTCAGGTGGTGCACTTTGAGACAATAACCAAGCTCCAATCGATGCTACCACTGCACTACCATCTGCTTCCTGCAGGAGTCATGTCGTGATACGGTCATGCGAAAAGTCATCACGCTTGGTCTTTGTATAGCTATGGGTCATCATGTGTATAGCCATGCAAAAGAAAGTTAGGTGAACATCCCAAGAAAAACTAACTTGGTCATTTATAACTCGTTTGGTCATTTATATGGGATGTCCACCAGAACTACAGGGTTTTGACCCATAGACGCTGGTGTGCTGCCTTGCTGCCTTGCTGTGCTGTGAGGCTGCTCCGCTGGCCACTCTTATCCTCGTGTTGATCCTTCATATCGTAGATATGCGTATATTGATATGGATATAGTTTCCTGGCTCTTTTGTGCTTACAATTGCGGATATCTCATGTATTCGCCATTGACCATTCTCAATTGTCATTCATCGCCATGTTAACCAAACCACGCACTACCAACCGTTTTTGAAAAGTCGAGTTCGGAATGGCTGTCCCAACCACCCTTGCTGTGACCAAATGAATCCACCAAGGCATAAAACCATGGCAAAAACCTAGCGCCAGCCAGGTTGGCATATCTATGGGACCTTGACCCAGCGCCAGTCATAGCTCACCATGGGCCCGGTGCTGCCGCATGCAGCTGCCGTGCGCGGCCGCGGCCGGGCCTCAGCACCCGCGAGCGATCTCTTGGAGCACTGTGAGACCTCAGCTGGTGATCAATGGGCGGTCAATATTCACCAACAATAATGGGTAATGATTAATAATAAGAGATAATGAATAACATTAGTAGGGGATGTACCAGCTATCTATCTATCTATCTATCTATCTATCTATCTATCTGTAAATGATGAAATATTTAAATATACATATATATATATATATATTTATCTATTTATCTATTGAAATAAAAACAAAAATAAATATATCAATAATTAATCAAATATAAAAATCAAAATGAATAAGTAAATTTATCCATTTTTGAAATATATGAAAAAAAATATATATAGAAATATATTTATTCATTTAACAAGATTATTATATATCAAAAAAAGTATACATATATATTTTTTTTGGAATATTAACAAATCTATATATATATATATATCAATATGTGATAAATAGAAAAATATCAATATATACATATATATTGAGATATATATGAACATATGAATATTATATATACATAGATAAAAAAGAAATATATATATATATGAAATATTGATATAAATATATATATATATGTATGTATGTGATATTAATATTGAAATATGTGATATTTAAAAATATAAATATGTGATATTTACAGATATATACAAATAATTGATATATATATATATAGATAAAAATATGTGATATATACATATATGTATATATATGTATTCATCAATATGTTATATATATTTATTGATATATACCTGAAATATGTGATATATATGAAAATATTTATATATATATATATTCACTTTTTTACATAAATAAATGAATATATGAATATTTGAATATTACAATATGTGATAAATAAATAAATAAAAAACAAATATATATATATGTGAAATATGTATATTCAAATTATATATTTCAAAAAAATATATACTATATATTTATTATATACAGCAGTATAAAATATAGGTATATATACTAGGTTACTAGGTTCAGACGACATGAACATCGGTGAGCAAGAGCCGGTACAGATGACATGAACATCCGTAGGGGTATCGAAATGCATTCACCCCTGATGACTCAGCCAAAATGTGAAAGTCTAAGAAAAAGTTAAAGACATGTCATCTGCCTCCACCCGTCGGAAAGCGTTTGCTTTTCTCCCCCTCATTTCGACGTGATAAAAACTTGTCAAATTGCTGAACTGTACTGTGAAACTGGTATATCGCAAGCAGGCTGTGGAACCATACAGTCTTGACTTCCAGATTTCCAAGCGCTATGACTGAAAGGTAAGGATGGATAAGCCAAAACTAGAAGATTGATGCTATCTCAAAGACAAGCAAGTTCCACATCTACACACTTCAACGAGGAAGCCAAATGACATGGCACCGGAACTGCAGTAAATCGAGCCTTGACCAACCATGGTCTTCCATGCGCGTTGTGAAAGCTATTAAGAGTCAGTTCCAACTTGCTATGAATACCAAAAACTCTTATATGGGTACAAATGGTATTTGCTACCCTGAGGTTCTCAATCCAAAGTTTGTAGGAAACAAAGTACGTTAGCAGTCGAGTGTAAATAAAAAACCTATGTCTGCGCTAGTTCCATTCCTGCTAAGTGATTAGCACTGATGGCAAATGACATGGCACTGCAGGCACTGAAACTCAGAGATAGAATGTAGAACCCTCAGGCCTTCAGTCAAAAGAATGTCAGAAACAGAAACAAAATCTTGTATTTTTCTCAAACACTAGAGCCACGCTACGTCATCCGTCACTTGCCAACTTAAGAAAAAAATCTGAGACGCCAATCACACCAGACGTTTGGGTCACATGACATGGCCAAACCACATAACGGAAGTAGCGTTTCGAAAATGCTCATGTCATGCGCACCTAATATAATATATATATATATATATGCGAATCTATACATATATATATATATATTATATTACATAAATAAGCTATGGGTCAAGCACAATACTGGGGATAATAACCAACAATGATTAGGAAAACACTAGTTGATGATGGGGGAAACCAGGGGTCCAGGGGTTTGACCCACAGCCGATGAATGGTGAAAGCGAATGGTGAAAGCGAATGGTGAAGCAACTTGGGCGCGATGAGCAACAATACGGTCTAGGGATAGAATGGGAATTGACAACGATGATGATCATGATGATGATGATGATGATGATGATTGATAAGAAACCAAAAGAGCAAAATGCAAGTCTGTTGCGCAATTCATCGAGGTATAGCTGAGCTCCGGGCTTCAAACTCCTGGTGAAAAGCCTCAGTGTAGAAAAGTGGCTTAGATTGAAATTGACAATGGCTAGCACACTTCAGGCCTTCAGCTCTATCTCCGTGAGCTTCCTCGGCTCCACCTCCTCCTCTACCCAATCCTGTGTCTGCGCGTCGCTCGAAGCCTCAGTGAGCATGACAATACAGATGAAACGTTACAATTTCAACACTGGGACACTTTGAGCGGGGCTGTGTCTTAAGTCATCGCAGTTGTACTTTGGGTATCGGAGCGTGGCCACCTTGGTTTACAACGGCAAATGTTAGCATGCAGGGACTAGCATGATTGAAATCTTGTTCAAAAATGAGAAGCCATGGCTCGTCCTCTGACACGACATCTGTCAAGATGGGCTGGTAGCCCCTCTTGACGCCGCACGGTTCGCCTCAGCATGGTTCAACCTGCAAATCGGCAATTCTGATGACACAATGCACAAATCAAAAAAAGGCACGCGCGCTATATAAAAATCTTGGCTTCGAAACAAAACGCCGAGGGCGCAAGGCGCAAGCTTTTTTTTGTCGTCCCCTTTGTGTTCACGAGAGCTGGTAGCTCAAGCGGCGGTGCAGCGACTCATTCAAAGTCTTTTTGTTGCTTGGGTAAATCACCGCCACAGCCCCGCGATCTTCCATATTACTCTTGAATGAGGAAGAATCTCTTAAATAGAAGTCGGGAACATCTGAGCGACGTGTCCTGGAATAAAGAACCACGAAGGTGCACTAACCCCAGCATAAGAATATCCAGATGGAATGGAATGTTCAATCAACACGTCAGTCCCTGAAATTCAGCTCCATTCAACATGTCAGTCTCTGAAAACATTCGAATCAATACCTTGAAGTTAAACCCAAGGAAGCACCCCATGGAGTTCAACCATGTGTCTCTAGAACAACTGGCCATGAGTCCAAGGTGTGATGCCCCGTCTGCCGTGGCGTGCTCCTGCATCGGCTGGAACACTCTCTTCCAATGGGGCTTCCACATCTTTCACATCGGGCCCTGACTGCTCACATTCACCGCATTTGAATGTTCAATTGACATCTCAGTCCATAGAATTCAAGCATGTGTATATATTAGGAATGACCGACCATGAATCCAGGTGTGATCCTTAAGTACATCTAATTTCCCTGCACCTAAATCACCTAAGACCTAGTGTGTCCATCGTAAAACCCATCATCGTACGCTGATAGAATTGAATCTTATTACATGTTTATCACACTTGCTAGTTTTGTCATGGTCTGTCGCGCTTAGCAAAAAAAGAATTACTTTATGCAACCATGCATTGGACAAAAACGCGATGTTCGTAAAGCCAGATTACTTTACGATCATGTGAATTGGCACGCAAGGGGTAATCTAACCCCATCTTTTTAGTTGGGTGGTGATGACAATGATGAAATACAATACACGTCTGTTGAAATTATGATCTATGAAGCTGAAACCATGTATGTATTGCACTATTTTCTTGGGAATGTTTCTCCCGTGGACATGACATGTTAAATTTCAAAGTTAAGGATTTAAGGGCATCTAGAACAAAATTTAATTGCTGAAAACAAGCTGAACTACCAAGGTAATTCCACATACACAGTGAAATTGATCATGATGACTTTGCTTGGAAAACTAGGTTCAACCTTCCCCTGTACAATATATATGTTTACAGCTCATGATGCTTGATGGCATTGAACGCAATGGTGAATTTGAAATTGCTGTATCTTTGAAGATGAAGCTGAACCAGCTCTAATTGGGTAGATCATCTTGAAGAACCGTCCTTTTGGATACTGCTGTAAACAGCGAACACAAATCTTTAATCAGACCCAAACCAAAGTTGCACATTACTGTGTCTGTCTACTGCAGTCGTGTTTGAAGATCACATTTTCACATTCAGCACGGGTCACTTTGGCATCGATTCTTCATTGTGGAACTGTCATTTGAGAATTTGGATAGCACTTTGGGTGGGAAAACGAATGGTTGATCCAAAGACGCATGTTTCAAACCGTCTTTTGCCTAGGCTCGATCCGGATGCTTCTATCTTCATTTCAGCGAGCTGCTCGAATTGACAGTTTCAGATCCACTTGACGCGTTACCCTCAGAGTCTTGGGTAAGAATAACATACAAGATGCTCACGTAGCCATTCATTGTAGTCTCATCCAACTTCAGGTTGGGTCATCATCGGTAGTGAGCATGCTTGGTATAGTTCGATTCGTGCTTGTAGGCAACTGGATATCATCATCCAGGTCCTGGCAGTGGCGACCGTGAAGCCAACACAAGTGAAGTCTATATGTCTCATTGGAGGAGCCAAATATTAGTCAATATACAACTGTGTCAAAGTAAGTGGTATTGTTTGAGGAATCTGCAAATCACACTTTGATATTTTTTGGGTCTCCATTTTGAAGCAGAAGCATATTTGCACACGTATTTATACCTGTATCAATACAATTACAAGCACAACAATATACACATATAATTGAATATATGCATATACAAATAATATATATATATATTAATGTATACACATACAAAATAGCAGTGCTTAAATGTTGGTATACATTTGCATGGTTTAATATTTACACCAAAATCAATAAATATTGAGGAATATAACTTTCCTATACACAGTGAAATTGATCATGATGACTTTGCTTGGAAAACTAGGTTCAACCTTCCCCTGTACAATATATATGTTTACAGCTCATGATGCTTGATGGCATTGAACGCAATGGTGAATTTGAAATTGCTGTATCTTTGAAGATGAAGCTGAACCAGCTCTAATTGGGTAGATCATCTTGAAGAACCGTCCTTTTGGATACTGCTGTAAACAGCGAACACAAATCTTTAATCAGACCCAAACCAAAGTTGCACATTACTGTGTCTGTCTACTGCAGTCGTGTTTGAAGATCACATTTTCACATTCAGCACGGGTCACTTTGGCATCGATTCTTCATTGTGGAACTGTCATTTGAGAATTTGGATAGCACTTTGGGTGGGAAAACGAATGGTTGATCCAAAGACGCATGTTTCAAACCGTCTTTTGCCTAGGCTCGATCCGGATGCTTCTATCTTCATTTCAGCGAGCTGCTCGAATTGACAGTTTCAGATCCACTTGACGCGTTACCCTCAGAGTCTTGGGTAAGAATAACATACAAGATGCTCACGTAGCCATTCATTGTAGTCTCATCCAACTTCAGGTTGGGTCATCATCGGTAGTGAGCATGCTTGGTATAGTTCGATTCGTGCTTGTAGGCAACTGGATATCATCATCCAGGTCCTGGCAGTGGCGACCGTGAAGCCAACACAAGTGAAGTCTATATGTCTCATTGGAGGAGCCAAATATTAGTCAATATACAACTGTGTCAAAGTAAGTGGTATTGTTTGAGGAATCTGCAAATCACACTTTGATATTTTTTGGGTCTCCATTTTGAAGCAGAAGCATATTTGCACACGTATTTATACCTGTATCAATACAATTACAAGCACAACAATATACACATATAATTGAATATATGCATATACAAATAATATATATATATATTAATGTATACACATACAAAATAGCAGTGCTTAAATGTTGGTATACATTTGCATGGTTTAATATTTACACCAAAATCAATAAATATTGAGGAATATAACTTTCCTATAGCTTGATGATGATGATGATGATGATGATGATGATGATGATGATGGCGGTGGTGGTGGTAATGGTACTGGTGACGGTGGTGGTGATACATGGTGAACAACAACAACAACAACAACAACAACAACAACAACAACAACAACGACAACAACAACGACAACGACAACGACAACGGCAACGACAACGACAACGACAACGACAACGACAACGACAACAACGACAACAACGA
This sequence comes from Symbiodinium kawagutii, assembly GCA_009767595.1. NCBI lineage: Eukaryota > Dinophyceae > Suessiales > Symbiodiniaceae > Symbiodinium > Symbiodinium kawagutii. The sequence goes on along the minus strand of VSDK01009193.1, from coordinate 484,446 downwards.
CAACAACAACAACAACAACAACGACAACAACGACAACAACAACAACAACGACGACAACAATGTATGTTTATTCTATGGTGGATAGAATTGCAAATTAGTTGTCAATCAGGACGCACCACTTTGTGGGAGCCGATATTTTTCTCCTGGTCGGTCAGCGAGAAGAATATCACTTGCCCCAAGTTGCCCATGATATTGCTACAGCATTACAGCCTCGGTACCGCTATGCATCAATACTGAATCTCATTGCACAAATGACATTACGCAATACTGACACCAAATGATGTGGCAATGAAAATGTACTATGCTAGTTTCTATGCTGTTTTCTTGGCTAGTTTCTATGCTAGTTTCTATGCTTATCAACAGAAACATTTGTGCGGTGATACACCACAACGAAAATGCTGGCTGTGCTTTGCGGCCGAGGGTTGGACGGCCACACCAACCTTGTCCAACATGTACAGATACCTGCGACAGGATCTGCACAGCCACCCTTGCTATCCCTTGCTACATGACCAACATGCACAGCACCTTTGATCGACGGTACGACTCATGGTCAATGGCCGATACTCCCTATAGATTATACCGAGTGGTGTATTGGTGTATCAGTTCGTCAACCTCCGTGACTATTGGTTGACCAACATAGACAAAAAAAATATGGTCATACTTACCATCATCCAACTTACCACTGGTATGATACTACCAATTTAAGGTTGTTTCTCAAAATAAGGGTATCCCCAAATCATCCATCAATAGTCATGTGTGTAGTAATAAACCCACCATTTTGGGGGCTCCCTATTTTAAGAAACCACCTTTTGACATTCAACCACTCTGGCAAACTAACGACTAGAAGCTGAAAATCACCCCATTTTTATTGGAGTGAAACCATGATATGAATCGTGGATTTTCATGGATTTTCTACTTCAAGCGGTTAGTTCGCTGGAGGGTAACAACAACCCAGGCACCGGCTGGGAACGGCTTGCCGAGAC
>VSDK01009193.1:469597-483453 GCA_009767595.1 Symbiodinium kawagutii | reverse complement strand
CACTGCAAGGGCAAATGGGAACTCAAGGATCCGCACCTCGCTGCGAGGGCATCTCCGGTGATGCAATGCTTGAGCTCAGAGCATGGCGTGCCAATCATGGTGAGCAACGGCCAAGGGTAACATCATTCATGATATGATGGGTTAACAGTCATGGGTACTGGTTGATAATGGATGAGTTGCTCATTATGATAAACCAATATTGTTGAGGTCGGCGTGGCTTTCACCATTTTATCAGAATAGTTCATTGTGGAATTTCCTGGCAGAGTACCATGGATTCTCCGAAGCGATATGCGGCTCTATGTCGAGCCACGCATCAGCAGTCATCCCAGGTAGGTCTGTGATATCAACCATTGACGGTTGGTTGTCCACAGAACATCGAGTTGTCACAAGAAATATCTCTGTTTGGGTTGTAGAAATGTACCTATAATCTTTGGAAAAAAAAGTACGAAATTGCTTTCGGGGCTGAAGCTCCTTGGTTGGAAAATTCCGTGGCTTTGGGGCTTCGCGACTAGTGGTTCCCCCATTTTTGGATGGCAGGTTCTCCTGCTATTGCCAAGAGAAAAACGGACATCTCACCAACCTGGAAAGCTGTGTTTGCGCAGGAGAACCTAATCATAGATCAATGATAATCAATGCAGGGGTACACATCAACCTGAAAAACATACAAATCATCACGAAAGTCGTTGTTGAAACATGGTCCGATCAGATGTATCATAAACATCAAGATCTGTAAACCCTGGGAGACCAGGTTTCACAGTCTCCAAATTGGGTGCCTGGTGGTCGCGCAATGATGTGGTACACCACACCAGTGCTCTCCATAGCAGGAGTGAACACCCATCAACCATCGTGACTAGTGCTGATGGCTCTGGTGATCGTGTTGATTGGTGTGAAAAAGTGCTTCATTATGGTTCTGAGCGAATACTCATGGCCAAGACTGGTCAGCAATGGTTAAGAATGCCTGCCAATGGTTCACAACGGTGAATTGACAACGGTCATGTTCGGGTAACAATGGATACTACTAATAGCCAACATGGCTGTTGATTGGTTGATAAGAATCATTGCCGATCAACCCACGATCCCAATGTAGACATATCGGCATATGTATATAATCAGCTAAAAATACATGTAAATATACAGACACACATTACATAGATACGCACGCGTGTATGTACTGCGTACATACTTGTACATGCTGTACATGCATTGTATTTCATTGCATTGCATTGCATACCATCACATACCATTACATTCCATTACCTTTGCATTACATTACGTTGAATTACATTGCATTTCATCATTTCCATTCAAATATATCTGCATACTTACTAATCATTAACCATTGTTATTATTGTTGGTCATTATCCCCCATAAACTTGGTTGGTGAACTGCTTGACCTATAGCCATATATAGCTGGTATATCCCCTATTATTGTTGGTGATCATCCATCATTATCAATTATCAACCATTAACCAGCTATTATCAACCTATAGCTATGTGGCTGTGCTTTTAAGTACATACAAATCGTTGGCCGTACGCCATCCGTTCCACCAGGAAGCTACACCAGGCGTTCCCTGGGGTCCCCCGGCCCACTCACCAGCGAGGCACCCAGTAAGTAAGCACAGGCCTCGGCGGACCGGGACCTCCCGGTCCCTAAGGAGTGGTGATGCTCCAATCCTGAGGGTTTCCATGGTGGTTTACGGGGGGTTATAACCAACTATATGGTGGTTTACAGGGGGTTAAACCAACCATATAGTTGGTTAATGATGGGTATGTACCAACTATATTTGGTGGTTTCTCAAATCAACAATGATTCGTGATGGTCTTACAATGATTAATGATGACTAGTCATGATTGTCATCTCATGTTATGAGGGTTTGATGGTGGTTCAGGTCTACCAGCACTGATACTACTCATGCTATGATTAGCAACGCTGGTTCGTGGTTGGCACTAGTGGTCAAGAATGATTGATACTAGCAACGCTTAAATGATGGCCACTGATGGCTTCCATATGGTTCATAATGTTTGTTCATTGGTTTCTATGACGAATACTATTTATTCTTAATCAATGCTGAAATTCTGAATCGTGGCTACCGATGGCGCAAGAGTTCCATGCGCATCCTAAAGCTCCTTCAGTCATGAAGTTCCTGAAACATCCTGAAGCAATGATCGTAAACCATAAGGCAAGTTGTCAACCAAGTTGTCAAAGAACTTGTCGCTGGTGGCTGGTGGAGCCGCCCTGGGGCTCCATGCCAGGGCTTCAGGTGATGAGGCCTCAGGGCGAGCTCCGGTGGGGCGCCTCCCAACGTTGGGGGCTGGTTCCAGATCCATTTGGAGAAGGCAAGATGGGGTCTTCAAACTGTGCCTCTGCAGCTACATGGTTCAGATTGAATCAGTGAAGTCTGGCAGAGCTTTCCACAAGCCGAAAACAGCGATAGAACGGCGCAGAGACGGGGAAGCTGGTTCCTCCAAGTTGGACCTCTGTCTCTAGTGTCAAGTTGGGAGACTCCCATCCAAAGTGACACCAGCAGAGCTTCCTGGGGGTGCAACTAGCTCACCATGGGGAGCCTAACCCTAGGTGCACTAGCCGTAGAACCAGGGTCGATGAAAGCAGTTACCATCCGGGGATGCACATCAACCATGTATACACCGAGATTTACAGATATGACTTGAATCTATCATGTAGAGACACACCATGTGTTGATTCCTGCCTCCCAAACCAGGCAAACCATTCAACTCGGGTGTCTGTGGGGGTCAATGTCGAAGGGAAAGCTCTCCAAGTTTCCAACGTCTCAGAACACTCAACCCGGGAACACCTGCTCAACGTAGGGGGGAAACAGCCAGGGCAACTCGGCTTCCAAACAGCTGCTCGGAACTGCAGTTCCTCCAGGCACCAGGGGGGATTCAGCCATGTCAGCTGTATGATTTATGAAATTTAAGAATTAACCATTTTGGGCTGGCAATTTTCATCAATCTTCCATGGCGATGTGTGGTTGAGTGAATGGGGGCTCAATCAAATCATAATGATACTTGATAAATTTTGATAGTATAAACACGAGCAGTAGCGGGTTAATCTGTATGCAACACTGTGCTTGGTTGCCATAGGGGACCTGCATACAACTCAAGCGCCGGGTTGAAAAAAAGGGGCATAAGGATATTCATTCTAAGCAATCCGTTTGCTAAGCAAAGAAGTTCTCGTCCTTGCCCAACTGAGAAAGTGAAAGGATACTGTTTTCATTATGTTTCGGGGTATGATTGAGAGCAGCATAACAATGCTGACTGGAATGTGCACGCTTGCAAACTACATTGCATGATGTGTTTTAGGGGGCGCAATCAAATACATTTGGCAAATCAAATGATTGACCCCAAAAGGCATGAAAACTTGACCCAAAAAAGATTCAGCAGTCGCATGTACCCATCTTGGGATGGTTTTCGTGCGCCACGTTCAAAAACTTGGGCAGGTGAATGTCGAAACAATGACGTCGTAATCTTTGACGATATTCTCTGGAAGAGCTGCTCCAATATGGGCCTGTAAAAGTGGTGCCCCCCAGTCAGTTGCCTTAGGTTATCAATAGAGTAGCTACTAATTGTGGTAGATATAACTATTCTTAGGTAGGTCATACACCAACTTATAAGCAGGGGAATTGGTAGACATTGTGAGCACAGTGGTCGGATACCCGTGCTTAAAGAAAACTGGGCCGCATCATTGCAGCTGCCACTGTCCCTTGCATGCGTGGGGTCTATTGGAAGAAACGAAAACTGAAACGTAAGTGTTGTGAAAATGGATGGTTGATGTATTGATCGGTTGATTGATCGTTTCTTCGAAGGGCTTCAAGGACTTGTGGCGCGTTGGGATATAGTCCGTAATGGGAAAACAACAACTGGATCCCACGGAGGAACCGTCATCTCTTGATGTATATAGCCAAATTGTTGCCTCTTGTTGCTTGTCAAAGCCTATGTCAACTAGCATCTGTGAACTGATTAACCATCATAAAGAGGGTGCGTTGTTTCAGAAAGAGAGAGAGAGAGAGTACTGAAAAGAAGTAAAAACACTGCACAATAAAGTGATTTCCTGCAAGTAGGTATTGGTGGTGCAGGTCTGACTACCACTTGATCATTGTGACTCACATCTACCCCTGGTTGTCAACCTGACCCCTACGTGAACGGTGGTTTCTCAAAATAAGGGTACCTCTAAATCATCCAAGACAAAACATGTATAACAATAAACCAACCGTTTTTGGGGGTTCCATATTCTGAGAAACCACCAATACACGCAGTGCTACCTCCAGCAGATACTTCTAGTGCCATGGCGCCTTCTGTTTGGCGCGCGCACGTGCACAATTCAGTCCTGACGCGAAGGACGAGGCTCGGCTCTCCGGTTGGCTATGCTGAAGGCTATGCTCAATGCTGCTTAATGATTCGAATGGTTAGTTCGAATGGTTGGAATGATTGGTTCATCTCTCGAGTCTAACGCCATTCTCATGCTTCATGTTGAGTTGCTGGTTTATCTTGATGCTTGGCTAGTCTTACCTGTGATGTTCAATGGTCCTCAGGGTCATAAAAATGTGGTTAATGGTTGGAAAACCAGATTACCATGGTGGGAACTAGTCGATCATAATGGTGAATGGCTCACGATTGGTCATGGTTATCGGCAGAGAAATCCCCTTATATATGCTAGTTCCACCTGGAACCCTGGTTTTGGATGGAATCTATTGTATATGAAAGGAAAAGGATCATTGAGTATTGTTTTTCGTGGATGGTGACTTCATGACCTATCATTACTTGCCATTGTTCATGATCGTGGTGTCATTTGGATGTTTGATCCTGCCATTGCCGTCAGTAATAATCAACGCTTTCAAACTATTGCCATTGTTGATAGTCACGACTACCTTCACCCATTAACTTGATGATAGGCGACTATGTGTCAGAGCGAGGATATGATTCGAAGCCAACAATAGTATGGAAGTTAGTATGGAGAAGGACTGCAGCTATCTGGCATTAGGCCTGAGTGCTTATCTATGTTCGGGGCCTTGAGAAGCGACTTTAGGGATCATATTAATTAAGCAAAATGGCTCTGGAATGTATAGAACATGATATAATATAATCAGTTCGGATATATAATCAACATCATAATTAGTTCGGATGGTATCATAATCAACACCATCAACGTATCAAGCCTCGGTGATCGGCAGGCGACTGCTTCTGTTACCCCCAGACCTACAGCGACGGACGCCCTCCAGAGTGACCGGCATCCTGCAACCTTGGCAGCTCACCACGTCACCCGTTGGCCCGTCCTTTGAGTCTGGCCCAAACGTGGTAAAACTGGTACCTCAACGGGATGAAGGCCATGGGGAAATGCGATTCGGATCAATGGGGAAGCGCGGCACATGACAGAAATGCACCGCATCTTGAAATCACTTCAGCAATGGCCTCAAGGTTGACAAACATCATCTGTGCATAGGTAGAGAGATACAGGACCCGACACGTTCACAAGTATTAGAAAAAGACAGACAGGCAGGCAAACAGGCAAACAGACAGACAGTAGATTAGATTAGATTGGATTGGATTAGATTAGATTAGATTAGATTAGATTAGATTAAATTAGCTCAGCTTAGCTTAGCTTAGATTAGATTAGATTGGATTAGATTAGGTTAGATTAGATTGGACCAAATTGGCGTGGATTGGATTTGACTAGATTAGATTAGGTTAGATTAGATTAGATTAGATTAGAAAATATTAGGTCAGATTAGATGAAGATGAATTTAGATTAGATAGGATTCCAATAGGATAAGAATAGATTACATTAAGATTTGATTAGACTGGATCCTGACTAGACTAGACTAGATCTAAATCCGATTTGTTGTGATTTAGATTGAGAAAACGTTTCATTAGTTTAATTAGTTTACATAGATTGTACAGATTTGAAAGATAGATAGATAGATAGATCAATGTGGATAGACAAGGAGACAGGTAGATATCTATGTTTTCCCAGAACAACCAAACCCTGATCAAGCTGAAAACCACCAAGTGCAATTGCCAAACCATCAAAATTCTGCCCACGAACCCCGACAGGGGCGCTCCGAGTAACATCCTGAAAGCAATACCAGCTGTGACATGAACTCGTTTAAGTCGGCGTTTCTGTAAACCCGCGATTTCCGAAAGCCTCAATGTGCTAGCCGAAACGGAACAACTGGAAAAACTGTTCAGGCGGGTTGGTAAATGAGTACCATGAGCAGTAAAACGCTATATTGGAAGCTCCAAATGCAAGAGCCCCCCAAAACCTTCGGTGCATCACAAGCCTTTCTGGGTGGTTTTAATTAAAAAAGCATCATACTTCTAGTCCTGACGATGATTGACCAACATGATTGTTCTTGACTATTGGTGCTGTAAACCATCTTGAACCACGCCATGGGCTAGTACCATGAACAATCACAAACCGTTATCAACCATCCTTGGGGCCATGCTCACCTGTCATCAACTGTCCCGATTTAGGAATTGATTATCCTTTATGTTTCAACGATTTAAGAGAATTATACAGTTTATTAAGACCATTTAGAATAATAATCAATTTCAAACATGGTTACGAATATTTAAACTTATTAGATAAAGAAATGTATCAAATTGATGCTCTTATGAAAGAAACAGGAAACATCTTTTAATTTTGCTTTTAATTCAATGAAAACAAAACTAAAGACAAAACAAGAATCAACGACGACGCTAAAACCAAAAAAATGTTGATGCGTGGGTTGAAAGAAAAAACGGTATATTACAAGCCCGAAAGCCTATAAACACAACGCATCAACCTTAAGCTCATCCAAGACAGAAAGGACCTCCCTAGTCAAGATCCATTGGCGCCGCCTCGCAGTGACGACACCAAAAAACGCCCGCAGTGGCTTCCGGCAAGGAGCTGGCCCGCGGAAAATAACTATCCCCGGCATCCATCATCTCTTCCATCTGCTTTTCCCGTGCCTCCTCGAAGGAAAGCAATGGTGCCAGCAGATTCAGGACAGGACAGGGAATGTTCTCCTCAGGACAAACCCAAACTGGAATGACAGCCTCTTCCAGGCGCATTGCTTCATTCATTCTGCTTTTCCCACGCCTCCTCGAAAGGGAGCACTGGCGCCAGCAGATTCAGCGGAGAATCATTCAGGATGTCTTCCATTTTCCTCTGTAACACCTTGTTTGGCGCAGGAGTAAGAACAGGACGAACAGCCTCAAATTCCTTCTCCGCTTCAGCAACGGCAAAAGCCAGTTCGATCTCTGGATCAATGACAGCCTTAGTTCTCACCAACGCGGAACGACATTTCTTTCCTGCCAAAACAGAATCAAAGTAGTCGTCGTCGCTAGAACTTTGACTATCTTCCTCAGAGACGACACTGGGCGCCATTGACGAAATCCGCTGAGTAGCCCGAGTGATCAGGAGCTTTCTCAATAAACATTCTTCACATGGCACGAAAATCTACTGGTTTCCCAGCTTCAATGCCTGCTGTGATCAATCGCTCCTCGGTAAGGAGCGTTGCCAGCTTGTCTGCATTCGCTTCGGAGCAGGCAAGCTTTGCTGAGGTTGAGATCAAGTGCTTGGTCAAGTCATCGGCTTTCGCCGTTCCAAAGCCAAGCTCAATGCAATTTCTGCATTCTCAATCTTCAATATTCTCATAGAATCTGTTGGATCTGCCTGGTGGGTTAGATGTGAGTTTTTTTGATCTTGGTTGTTTGCTGCTTCTGGCGACGGTGTTTGCCTGGTTTCTTGGTCAACATCTACGAACATTTGGTGTCTCGACATTTGCTCCAAGAAATCAAGCTTTCACCGCAACTTCAGAACAAAAAGTTTTGGAGGCATGAGTTGAGATGACCTCACTGCAAATTGTCCAAAATAAATGGTCGCAACATCTCTCCACCTATCCCAACGGCTCTCAAGCAAAATCACCACCAATATGGGTTTTGCAAACGGAACAAGAGCATCAGTTCTTATTCTCTACCTGATTTGCGCCTAAAAATGCTTCGAGCAACCTGACACTGACTTGCAGCTTGTCGCCAGATCCTTCAACCACTTGTCCCTGCTCAATCGAGTAAAAATAGCATTCAGCAAGACGAATATAATGACAGGTTGGTTTGGTTTGGCTTGGTTTTGTTTGGTTTGGTTGGTTGGTATGTATACAAACAATCTGTCATCATTCTCGGAAATTCATCTACCCAAACACAAAGCAGCAGGCCGTTGATCTTGCATCTCGGCAAGCATGGAGGGAAACCAGTGTCCAAGTTCGCCCGACTATTTTCCCGGGCTGCCTCGTGCCCTACCAGGCAGGCGAAGCGGCGCAAGGCCGCCTGACCAGCCTGACCAACAGGCGAGCCATCCGGGCTGGTCCAGCAAACCCAGTTGACCTAGCTGACCCTCGAATTGATCCAGCTGATCCGATTGAACCCTAGCAAACTCGGCAACCATCGTGGCAGAGAACTCATCAGCTTTTCCTTCCTCACGACATTTGTCGACAGGAAAGGCATGGCGGCTGGCGCGTTCACAAGCAAATCCTCCGGACATCTTCAAGCATCAAGGCTCAAAATGCAATGAAAACTCGAGTGCTATCACTGGAAAGAAAGCCTGAGCCAAAATGGCTACAGTAAAAAATTGTCTAATGAAAAATCAAACCATCCATTTTATCGAATTGTATCAATCATCAACCACTAAAAATCCATCATCAACTGAATCAACCACTACATACCACTAAAAATCCATCACCAACCACTACATACCACTAAAAACCCATCATCAAACATTACATATCTACTACACATCACTCTTAAAATCTATACATCCATGGCCCCACCAAGCACTCGAAATCCATCAGGAGATCCTTGGCCGAAATCCGCAGCGCACGGCAAAGGGGGGCTCTGCGACTCGGTCCACTTCGAAGGTTCCAGCGGCTCCTGAACTGGCGAGCGACCGGGTCAAGCAGTTAACCAACCAACTCGTGGAGGATTTCCCAACAAAACTACAAGGAAAACAATGGTTACAGTAATGACAGGGGAATCAACCATCAGATGAACAATGGTTAACTGTTAACTAGCTGGTGAATAGTTAATGAAAGGATATAATAAATAACAATGTCATAGGGAAAATACCAGTAACCAATGCCAGATAGTGGTGGATGATACTGACCCACCATCATGCTGGTTGATAGTGGTGGTCAATAGTGGTGGTTCAATCACTATGCGACTCCCGTCAGAGACAAAGATGAATTGGATGTTTGATGGATTGTTTTTTTCATTAGCTATACAAAGATAGTAAATAATGGATTTTTAAAATTCCAAAAATAATCAATCATCACAAAAATTGATATAACAATTAGATTTGTTTGATGGATTGCTTTTCATGAATTACAAAGAGATAGTAAATAATAGATAATGATAATGATTAATATCACAACAAAGAGACAAAGATGAATCAAGCCTTTTTGATTACATGTTTTCACTCCTGAATAAAATAGAAGATGAATGGTGATGTGGAAATGTGTAGATATGTGTGTATGTATATGTATATGTATATGCACAGTATCAGTACCGACGTGGACTCATAGAAGCCTTTGTTACATGCAGGCATATCCGCTCTAGTGGACCTCTTATCCTATAGCTATGTCTTCCAGGCGTTGATAATATGGTCGGTACTGACCCATCCCCATCTCTCCATCTTTGGTTATTTAGTCCTCTGTCGCTCTCTCCCAGCACCATCAAAGTTCAAACGGCTGCTTTCAAGGCACAAATCACAACTGGAGGTCACTAATTAATTGTGTTTTAGAGGTCTATGTATTTGTATGCAACTATACATATACATATATATATATACATACTGTATATATACATGTACATGTGGGTGTTGATTTTGCCCCGTCAATCACTGGTTTCCTGAAAAAAGCATATCCCATCCGCCACATCCAGTACTATTGACTTGATGATGACCCACCATCGAAAAAATCTCATGGCTTTCACCAACGGAAGGTCCAACAAAGCACAGATCAACTGACCTGAAATGTGCTTTCTTACCTGGGTTTGTCCCATGGTGTACCCCCAACAAAACCGGCGGTTTTCCACATGAATAGAGACTAGTAGTGGATGGCTAGTAGGTACCACCATTGACCGACAAAGCCACACGTTTTCACTGCTTCATGGGCCGGTGCAGGTGGCTGCCGTCACCTCGCCATTCAAAGGCTCCGGCATCGCCAAACACCTGGGGGTTGCCACTTCCGAGCGCAGCGCCTGTGAAAAGCTTCATATTCCAAGGATTGGAAAATCGATATGTCCAAGATGCTGGTCTGCTGGTGGTTCTCACAGCAACGCTGTCTTCGTCTCTACAAGCACTGTGCATTAGAAAGGAAAGTTTAGAGTTTAGAGTATTCATCCACTGATGTTGTCTGCACATTGGCTCTGGTTCAAATTGTTTTCAAGAAACAAATCGGGACTGGCTAACCATTCTCAAACTTAACATGAACCATTCATCGCCCCTAAGTCACCACTAAGTCGCTAATTAACCGTTATTAACTATGATTTAACCATCACTATCACTTACCCATCGCTTACCCATTATCGTTACATCCATCACTTGACCATCACATAGTTGGGGCGTATCCCCTATCATTCACCATCATAACCCCGAGATAAACATCTGCATAAACCACCATTAAAACCACCATTAAAACCACCATCAACCCCCAAGAAAAAGCGCCATCAAAACAGTGAGACAAAACAGCAGCTGCGCCGCCGACGCGGAGACTTCGAAGGCCACCACATGGTCCACCAGCTCCCGAAGGCTCGGCCACGCCTGGACACTCGGTGAAGCTAGGAGGATGCGACGCGTTCGGAGTGAACCAATGGGGTTTGAACGTCATGAAGGGTTGACTGATGGGATGACTAATGGTGGACTAATGGGTTGAGTAGTGGTTGACTAATGGGTTGACTAATGATTGACTAATGATGGATCGACTAATGGGATGACTCATGATTGACTAAGTAATGGGATGACTAGTGGTTGACTATGACTAATCCTTGGCTAATGGCTGAATCATGATTGACTGTTCATGATGGTTGAGTAATGGTTATTGCTTGACTGATGGCTGGCAAATGACTCATGGTTCATGATGGTTGAATAATGCGCAGTGAGCAGTGGCTTAACTAATAATTGACTCATGGTTGACTAGTGATCAATTGTCAACTGGTTTAATCATGGCTTTTGACACTCGAAAACAAATGATATATAATACAGGCTAGTACGGTAATGGACAAACATGGATGAGTCTTGGCTAACCGATGCTTGACTAGTACTTATATAATCAATGCTTTCCTAGTGCTTCAACGCTGGGGGGATAAGAACCAACAAAAGTGACTTATGAAAATTAATAGTTGTGTAGCAGTGTTGGCCATGGTGCCCTTTCATTCATGGCTAATCGTGGCTAACGTTGGTAAGAGTGCTGATTCACTGCACATAGTGGTTAATTAATAATATTGTATTTGATCCATAAACAATGGTTGATTCCTTGCTTAACAATGGTTGTTTGCTGCGAGTAATAGTGGCTGATATATCGTCTTAATGATCAACAATAGTGGTTACTAATATTGGTGTGGGATGACCGTGATGATACAAAGCTCAGTAGAAGTGGCTGCAGATAATGGTAGTGGTAAGCAGTTGTCCATGGTGAAGGTTGATTCTATAACAACTGCCTTAAAAATGGAGAGAGAATGAGGTTTTTTAGCTTTAAGGAATCTGGGTGATAGCGGCTACTCATGCTTTATCATAGAGCTTAACAGATGGTGTTCATGCTTAACAACGGCTCACTCATGTTCAATCCAGGCCCCTGGTTGACTGTAGGGAATCTATTCGGTGGGACAAGTTGTAGAAGCCCCACAGCTCCACACCTGGCTGTGAACCAATCCCCAGACCAGTCACTAGTATTGGTTGGGATGTTCACTTCCCCATTTTTTGATGTTGATGATACAGCTGCTGCTTCCCCAGCTCTATTGGTTGGTTATGGCCCACCCCCAGCAGTTACCACGGCTGCGTTTCAAGCGCTGCTGGGCCTAGCACCGATCAACCATGATCAACGAAGATCAATGAGATGAACAGCGCCACAACGGCTGCTGTGGCTGTTGTTCCATCCCTTTGGTAAAATGGGGATGGGTCAATATCGACCATGCAACAAAGAGGTGGATGAAAATCCCAAACGAGTTTGGTCATTTACAATTGATATGCGTTACACCCTTCCCTATCAATCACCAGTTGTATCGAGACGTAGGCATAAGAATGGCTGATGACTGGTGATTGATGTTGATTGTACCCCTTGAATCGGTTGCCATATCATCGTTCTTCACCCTCACCCACCAGCCCTTTTTTTCACCAAGTTGGACAAATGCTTATATCTATTCTTGCCAATCCCCGACCAGGATTCATTGTTAAGCGTCATGAACGGTCACTAAGCATGATTGACCATGATTAATCATCACCTGCCACCATTAACTCTCAACCACTCTGAACATTGACCGGCATCAACCATCATCAATCATCATTGGCCATCACTATCAACCAAAAGGTTCAGCGTCAAAGAAAACATGATTACACTGGCATAGACCCCAGATAGAACATGTATGGACAACAAGGTTGGGGTAGGGAATCAAGTAGGTTCTAATGTTTGATCAAAAATTGTTGTCAATGATTTCGATGATAATGTCAAATGCCATGCTCTCAAGTCTGAAGGCATCTTCTGAATCTTGACCTGAAATTTTCCGATTTCCATTTCTTTTTGGAATAGAACTCTTCTTTCTCCTTGGGATGGAACCCTTCTTTCTCCTTGCAATAGAACTCTTCTTTCTCCTTGGAATGGAATTCTTCTTTGACCTTGGAATAAAACTCTTGCTTCTCTTGGAATGGAACTCTTCTTTCTCTTTGGAATCGAACTCTTCTTTCTCCTTGGAATGGAACTCTTCTTTGACCTTGGAATGGAACTCTTCTTTCTCTTGCAATAGAACTCTTCTTTCTCCTTGGAATAGAATTCTTCTCTGACCTTGGAATGGAACTCTTCTTTCTCCTTGGAATAGAAATCTTCTTTGACCTTGGAAAAGAACTCTTCCTTCTCTTTGGAATCGAACTCTTCTTTCTCCTTGCAATAGAACTCTTCTATCTCCTTGGAATAGATTTCTTCTTTGACCTTGGAATGGAAGTCTTCCTTCTCTTGGAACAGAATTCTTCTTTCTCCTTGGAATGGAACTCTTCTGTCTCCTTGGAATGGAACTCTTCTTTGACCTTGGAACAGAACTCTTCTTTCTCCTTGCAATAGAACTCTTCTTTCTCCTTGGAATAGAATTCTTCTTTGACCTTGGAATGGAACTCTTCCTTCTCTTGGAATAGAACTTTTCTTTCTCCTTGGAAGGGAAATCTTCCTGCTCTTGGAATAGAACTCTTCCTTCTCCTTGGAATAGAATTCTTCTTTGACCTTGGAATGGAACTCTTCTTTCTCCTTGGAACAGAATTCTTCTTGGACCTTGGAATGGAACTCTTCTTTCTCCTTGGAACAGAATTCTTCTTGGACCTTGGAATGGAACTCTTCTTTCTCCTTGGAACAGAATTCTTCTTGGACCTTGGAATGGAACTCTTCTTTCTCCTTGGAACAGAATTCTTCTTGGACCTTGGAATGGAACTCTTCTTTCTCCTTGGAACAGAATTCTTCTTGGACCTTGGAATGGAACTCTTCTTTCTCCTTGGAACAGAATTCTTCTTGGACCTTGGAATGGAACTTTTCCTTCTCTTGGAAAAGAACTAACTCTGCTGTCTCCTTGGAATAGACCTCTTCTTTGACCTTGGAATGGAACTCTTCTTT
>VSDK01009193.1:436828-456598 GCA_009767595.1 Symbiodinium kawagutii | reverse complement strand
TGATGGTGATGGTGATGGTGATGGTGATGGTGATGGTGATGGTGATGGTGATGGTGATGGTGATGGTGATGGTGATGGTGATGGTGATGGTGATGGTGATGGTGATGGTGATGGTGATGGTGATGGTGATGGTGATGGTGATGGTGATGATGGTGATGATGATGATGATGATGATGATGATGATGATGATGATGATGATGATGATGATGATGATGAATCATGATTTATCATGACTAGGGACATTTAGTGACCGATGGTATATTGTTTTGTTTGGGTCCTCCTTCAGTGTTGTGGCTTGTCCCAGTCAGGATCCGTATTCACAGTGAGTATGATTCATGCAGCGCAATCACTTTCCAGTTTGACAAATTACAGAATTGTTCACATGCACTACCGTATCATCTATGATGATGGTTCTTCAGAGCCTTGCTGGCTCGATAACAAAACCTGATGTTCGATATTCAATCGGGGGGAACAACGATGATCACTGTGGCTGCCTTGGTGCATGGGAATTCTTACGGCTCATACCTACGACCATCCAAGTTCATGTGTCACACCGGTCATGGAGGATCGTCCGCCATGTGAAACATCGAACTAGGACGCCAGAATAAGAAGATCAAATGCCCACATTCACCTTGATCCGCTTGATGCAGGTGTCTATTAATCAATGCCCCCATGGACTGGTCTTACTGCTATTCCTTAAGATGTTTACAGCTTAGGACTACCCCAGAGCAGCGAATAGTAAAAATACCTGTTTGTTGGTGTTCATGCAGCCAATTGGCGGTATCATTTTCTAGCATTTATTGTACTAAACCATAGAAATGTTTGGATGTGGAGTGGGGCAAAAAAACTGGGACATAGCCATAGTAAGGACCCTGTAAGGTAGTCTTCCGCCTTGTAACCATGGTCAGCAACCACTCAATAAGTAGGGAATAGTAGGGATGCATTTTCAAATATACCTAGACAAAGCGCAATTATGGTCCATCATTCTAAGTATTATCGTTGGTGTTGATCAAAGATGGAATAGATATGAGCATATGGCTGGTTTTCACAGCGGCAACGGTTCTTGCAAGCTATAGATATGAAGCCCATCATATAGTGGCTTCTCAAAATAGGGGACCACCAAATCATCCAGCTGATAGACCATTCATAATCACAAACAAACCATAACTTTGGGGCCCCCTATGACTTGAGAACCCCAAATATGGAGATACCCATCATTCACCAGCCATTCCGCACTGCTCCCCACCGTGGCTGAAGGCTTCCACCGCGGCTCTCTAGCAGTTTCCGTAGCACTGCCTCCTTGAAGCCATGGCTGCCCCGTTTTCCCAAGACATTCGTAGTTGAGAACCCCACAAGAAACATTGGTTATTGTTATGGTTCATGTTTGCTAATGTTTGCTGATGTTTGCCAATGTTTGCTCAAGTTTGCCAATGTTTGCTAATGTTGGCTATTGTTTGCGAATGGTTGCTCATGTTGGCTAATGTTTGCTAATCTTGGCTAACCATGGTTAATGACGGTTGGTTGTTTCAAAGATTCGGTTTTTCAACCATTGCTATTGGTTATGGCTGCCACCCCCACCCTCAACCATCGCTCCGCATTGACCATGGGCCTCGTCCCCACAGCTCAAGTCCCAGGCCCGCTCCTCGGAATCTGCGGCCGCGTCATTGCTCTCGCTGAGCTTGGAGTGAAAGACATCCATCAACCTCGCATCATTGCAGCCCCAGTTGGGCAGCAAGGTCCCAGTTGGGTTAGAGTAGATTTGAGTCAAGTACATGTGGGGTTACCATAGGTTACCAGGGAAAGCTTTAACTGCCACTACCATTGGGCCACACCATGGCCCGCATTTCGAAGTCACCAGTGATCTGGGATGAACTCACCAAGAACTCAGAAGGGCACCTGGCTGTGGGTTACCCTGTGCCCCCTGGTGAACATCCCCCAAATGACCAAACCTGTCGGCCTGTTGGGATGTTCATCTATTCCTTTATGAAAGGGGTAATATTGTATACAATTATGTGTGTACAGTATATCTATGTACGGTGATATATAGATATATATATATATATAAGTATATCATATCTATATATATATATATCCTAAATCACATTATATCTATTACTTTGTATAATTTTGCATATATATATATATATACATATATACATTGTTTGACCCACGACATAATTTTCTGAGTGACGGCAAACGGCTGTTTTGTACTCCGCACCAACAACAAACGACAGCTCGAAGGGATCGTTATGACATTCGCAATGATGACTGTAAAATGTACTGCTGACAGGACTACTATCAAGAATCCACTCTAGCGGCTTTCTTCCAGCCCCGTGCTTCGGTGGCAATGCAAGGGGTAGGCGTAGCACATACAGTTTTAGAAAAGTCTTTGGACCGCATTGAATCGGGATCATTCTCATACTTCTGACCTGATGCGTGCTTTCATGAATAGTTGCTGCGCGATAAAATGAGGCAACAGCAAACATCACTAGACACAATAGTCAGCAATGAATGACTATCATCATGTCATCAATGAAACATCAATACCTCACAACATGTCCTGCTTGGTCATCACACATCAGCACCAGAATTCCTTTAGCGGTCACTTATTCCAGTTTGAGGGCAAAATGTTTTTGCAGGGTTCTATAATCTGTAATTGGTTTGAGGAGATGGGGCTGGGTGGTGGTGTCATACCAATGTTTTATGCTGGTGGAACGATTTTTTTTGACTTGCAATCGTGACATTGGTGTAGAAGGGTCGAGGAACTTGACTTTTAGAGGGAGGAAGGGGACTTGTTGTTACGATTGCTCGTTGGAGCAAAATGCTTCAGCGAGAGTTCAGGCCGCACGAGAAGTTCCGCGGCAGAGTTGACAGTGCGAAGGGATGAGTTGAACGACTCGTGCGGGAACTGTGCCATCTGAGTGCTTCTGATTCGCATCTGTTGCCATTGCTATACATTAAAACGCTTCAAACTATTCATAACTGATATCATAACGGGTGGGTATTATGATCGTATCTGATTCCAACAACTGCCCTCTGGCAAACCAACATTGCAATAGAAAATCCGCCAATCATCAATGGTTTCCAAGGGTTTTTCTATAAACCTTAATGATGATTTTCCATTGCTATGTTAGTTTACCAGAGTCCTCCAGTAAACGAACATGTCAATGGCAAATCTAACATTATGTTAGGAATACCCTAGGAAATCATCCATTTATGGTAGATTTTCCAGCCAGCCATCTTAGTTTACCACAGTGTAACAACGTGGAAAATCTGCCAACCACTACTGTGAGCTCGCTCTGACACCTCCGAGCTGATACATCCGCCATTTGTTGACCATTCTGAACGGAAGCCAATCATCCACCATTCACAATCGTGAATCAACGATTAATTCATTAATCATAATAATGGTTAATAATGGTAGCTGATTGATAATGGTAGTTGATCAATAATCATATTCTATTGGCTCATGGTGAATAATGGTAGTTGATTCATAATCATTCTTCACTGTCATTTATTATCATGATTGAGTTTCAAGCACCAATATCAACCAGCAATTCAAGTAAATATCGTGGCGATGCAGTACATAAATCAATTATTGACCATGATTCTATCAATGATGATGTATCCACTAACCATGAAGACTCTTTAAACCATTAATCGCTCACTTTGAATCACTTGTACAACCAGACATCAGTCATTATCAACCAATAATCAACTATCATCGACCATCATTAACCGTTCTTGTGAACGATTAATGACTCGACCATGATTCATTGTCACCATGCCAAGGAGACACCATGAACTAACCATTGGACAGTCATTGAGTAGCCATCAACATCGATCATCAACCAAAGTTGGTTATAATGCCCGAGCATTCACCCATCAGTTAGCCATCCATTCGCCAAATTGGTTCACCATCCAACCCTTCATTAACCATCATTAGCCGTAGATTCGCACCATTCATTGACCATCATTCACCCACCAGTTAACCATCATTAACCCACCAGTTAACCATCACTAACCATCCAACCATCCAACCAACAAACTCGTCATCACCGTCATCACCGGCCGTGGCCCCGCCTTCCCGGGGGCAAGGCGCGCGCCAGCTGCAAGGAGTTGTCCACACGCGTCAAACCGCGACCAGCCTCCTGGAGACACCCCCAGCAGTGAACGCACCATAACTCGTGGCAAAACTCGTGGCGACGAAAAAAGTGATAACCTGGTGACTTGGGTAGTGGTTGGTTATTGGTATGGTTAGTGGTAAACTGGCTAATAGCTACTGGTTGATGAAGATTCAATGCTGAATAAGCTGGTTGTTGGGTATTAGTGGTTGGTTAATAGTGGTGAATCGTGCCATAAGTAGTGGATAACCCGTGGCTAAGCCATGGAGATAACAAGTCAACCAATATATGCTATGTTAACGTGTTGCTATAAGTGGATACTTATTTGGCCATGGGTCAATATCAAGCAACAATAATGAGGATACTAACCAACAAGAATCGTGGGAAAACAATGGTTGATGATGGGGGAACCAGGGGTCCAGGTTTTGACCCACAGCCGTTTCATCAATGGTTATGTTAAGCCATAACCAACGGTTGATGAACAAAATGACAAAGAAGGTGGCAAAGAGTGTGGCTAAGAGTGGCTGGTAGTTGCTTCTTATTTAATCATGCTTAGAAGAAGCCATAACTAGATTGACAATAGGAGATAGATAACGTTTCTATTTGCAATTGATGGTATATCTTGAGGATCGAACTCATCAAAGTATCCATCTATAGTATGCATATCTATCTATCTATCTATCTATCTATCTATCTGTCTGTCTATCTATGTATCTATCTATCTATCTATCCATCCATAAGTATAGATGCATAACGGTATAGATACTAGAGCATACAGAGGGAGATAGACACAGGAAAGGAGGAAGGAAAGAGAGAAGGAGAGAGAGAGAGAGAGAGAGAGAGCAAGAAAGATATCCAGAGAGAGAGAGAGAGATACAAACGCGCAAACGAGCATATCTTCACACCGTGGTCCATGTGTTATAGATTTTGACAAACTTGTAACTGTACCAGTGCATGTATGCAGCATAACAGAATATCTACATACAAGATATACATGTTCTCAAGCATGTACTGGACCTGATCCCCTCAATTGTTTCACAGGATTCGCAAGTTCAAATCATGGATCTTCATGGCTTGAGGCTTGGGGACCCACAAATTATGGACAAAAACCACACTTGGGAGCTCTGCCAGGCACACATCGAGTCATGGTCACTGAAGGGTCGCATCCCGGCAGTTGGGACCATCCACAACCAGCTAGCGGGCACAGCCCCCAGATAGCACGCAATGGCAAAAAAATGGACCATCCACAACACGAAACTCCCAAGCGGCGGTGTTCTTGTAACGGATTCGATGCAAAGCGTGGCTTCGGAAGATTTGACTTACTCCCTGACACTGGAAACAAAGAAGCGAGCGCAGGCAGATACACTGCTTCGGCACTGCTTCGGCACTGCTTGGGCACTGCTTGGGGTGTCTTTCAAAAGCAGACTTTTCACAGCCCAGCAGTTCCAGCATCTGAACAGTTGTCCTTTCAAATGACAAAGCTCTTTCAATCTGTTGAGACCCACAAGGCAGTATATGATTGTCAAACCATTTCAAACAATTGCCCCGCTGCATCCTGGAAATTCAACTTTGCTGTGTTGAATTGACGATTTTGGTGTTGAGGATAACGGAAGAGTACTGAAGAATGGTAGAGGAGGCAAAGGATGCTCTGTCATTCTCCTGTTCCATGAACGTCTGCACATTTCGAAACTGTACTCTCAAGGTCTTTTTGCAACATGTTCACATGTTCCAACGGATTCTCAGCTGCAAAATGTGACTACTGCAGGAAGGTTTGATTCTCATGTACACCTTGAAAGTATATAGACTTCAAAGCAGGTCTCAGGGCCGCAATCATCACGAGTGCGGCCGACACATACACAGTGCTGCTTGGGCACTGCTTGGGGTGTCTTTCAAAAGCAGGCTTTTCGCAGCCCAGCACTTTCAGCATCTGAACAGTTGTCCTTTCAAATGACAAAGCTCTTTCAATCTGTTGAGACCCACAAGGCAGTATATAGTTGTCAAACCATTTCAAACAATTGCCCCACTGCATCCTGGAAATTCAACTTTGCTGTGTGGAATTGACGATTTTGGTGTTGAGGATAACGGAAGAGTACTGAAGAATGGTAGAGGAGGCAAAGGATGCTCTGTCATTCTCCTTTTCCATGAACGTCTGCACATTTCGAAACTGTACTCTCAAGGTTTTTTGCAAGATGTTCACATGTTCCAACGGATTCTCAGCTGCAAAATGTGACTACTGCAGGAAGGTTTGATTCTCATGTACACCTTGAAAGTATATAGACTTCAAAGCAGGTCTCAGGGCCGCAATCATCACGAGTGCGGCCGACACATACACAGTGCTGCTTGGGCACTGCTTGGGGTTGTGTCTTAAAAGTCTCACAACGGGTGTGCAAGATGATGCAATCTTCCCGGCATCTCCTGCGCACATTCTATATGTGCAGCTGACCTGCAACCTTCCAAAAACTTGGAAAGCTACTATGTGGGGTGGAATCTCAGAGTGGAAACATTTAGTCCACAGCGGCATCCCACAGATTTCGGCTGCTCAGGAAATTATAGGCAAATCTTGTGGCAAACTTCAGAAAGCGCAGACTCTGACTATTCACCAGTAATACTGCTATCAATTAATATCAGGAATCACGAAGCAAAACCTCACCGTTTTACACAGGTGCTGGGGAAACATTCTTTTCACCCAATACTTGCTTCTGGTGCACAATCAAACATAATTATCATATATCCTTTGGCACATGTTCTCATCGTTTGTTGACCTTTTCTATTTCATTCTATTGTGTAACATTGCGTCGACGATATATTTTGTCATACAGAAGTGTGGCCAAAGTGTTGTTTGATGTTGTTTGATCTATTCCATTTTATCAACGAGGTTAAAATGGATGAACACACAAACTTTTGCACCTCCCAGTGCCACTTTCAGTGCTACTTTCAGAGCGTTCTACCTGTCCAGCGCTGCATGTTGCATGGAGTTGAAGAAGGGACCAAAGCGCTATGTCTATCCTGATCCCTTTAACCATTGATCGACTGAAAATAGCATATGACATGGCGGTATATGACATGGCATATGACAACATCCAAGAGAGCTAAACAAAATTTTGTGGCCGACAAGTTTTGCCGTACGCTTCTCAAGACGTTTTGATGAAGGGCATCCGGAAATATCCGGCATCCTCTATTGCTCAGAGAACTCCCTGGCTGAGCTAATTGGTGCAACCTGATGGCACTGCACTTTTCTCTGCTTCCTGAGTTGGCTTCAGGACAGGACGAAGTACTTGTTCTCGGACTGCTTGTCCCACGGGTTGTCCCACTGCTTGTCCCACAGTTTGTGCCCCTGGTTGCCCATTGGTGTAGTATGCAATCTTCTCAAGCAGAACCTTCCGAGGTGGTTCCAAGCCCAACGCTGCAATGGATCTGCTAACGTCGCGAGCCATGTCAGCCTGCATCTTTTCGGCAGAGCTGCCTTCAGAGCACAAATCCTGGAGCCCTCTGGAGCTCTTGAGCCACAGGCCACTACAGCCACCGGCCATCCTTGATGCAGTGCTACAACTGTCAACCAACACACACACACACAACTCATGGCATCGTTGAACAAACCAAGGAGAGCGCAACAGATAACAAACCTCAGTCTGTGGAATTGGTGTCTAAATCCTGTTTCACATTTCAAGAATGGTTGGCAAATGGTTAGTATATGGTTGGTGAATAGCTGCTTAATGCTTGGTGGGTCTTTGGACTTGTCAACTCTTGAAATGTTCACACTGTCCAATCGTGCTTCGATTTCGTGCGACCCTAATGGTTCATAGTGGTTCATAATAGTTGTTTCATGGTGGTTCATAATGGTTCCTAGTTTCCAATGGTTCATAATGGTTCATGAATGGTTCATCTCACCTTCTTGTTTGCTTGGTCTACGAATTGCTTAACGGTGCTAATTATGTCATGCGCATCCCAGCTGGTCGGTTTCGCTGGGCACCCTCGAGTTAATATGGCAATGGGTCAGTGGAGGAACCCTAAAAGAACAATCTGGTCTACAGGAACTGTTGGGTCACAAAAAAATGACTCAACGGTCAGTGTTGACCCAGCTCACCATACCCAAGGAGCCCAGGGGAACCGCTTGGAGGATCTGCCTCTCACCACGGGGGCCCTGGAGTTGCCCCTTTTGGGCGATACCGTGGGGTCTGCAGAACCTTCATAGAGTCAGACCTTCCTTGACGATGAATTCAAACCTCAACCATGACATATATTCCTTTGCCTAAACTTGAACAAGAAGTAGCATCCGACTATAATTTGGCACCTACTGTAGTATCCTGGCTTAAACAAGCAGCTGCGGAGAACCACCAGAATTCATCGAAACCAACTGTGATTCTACACATCCATGTGAGTCTCGCCCAAGGTGATATGGATATTATTTGCATCCCTATGCCTCTCTGTAGCGGTTGTTAGTTGATTGTTGGAAATCCCTATGGTTGGTGGTCGCCTCCATAGTTCACGTGACTTGTTGGTGGAATTTTGCCACGTGACTTGCTACATCCAACAAATGGTGGTTTCTCAAGTCATAGGGGTCCCCCAAATCATCCAATAGTAGTCATTTACACTAACAAACCAATCATTTTGGAGGGTCCCCAGGGCTTGAGAAACCCCCAAATGGCTCCTCCTCATCTTCAGCTTCTTCGTTCAAAGCCCTGTGGGCCTCAAACAACCCCCGGGCCGCTGCCAGTCGCCTCCTGGTCGGGAGGTCAAAAAAAATGCAGACGAATGGTAGATCGGGATGAATTAATAACCAACCTTTATCCATAAACCATAAACTAACATAAACAATGGTTAGTCTAACTAAACAAGGTTTGTGGCTATTTTCTGCTTAGTTTATTCATAAACCATCAACTAACCAGATCATGCTTGTGGAGACCATGATCAATGATTATGGTATGTTGAACTAATATGGTAGACTGGAGGCTATCAACCATAGACATAAACATCAGCTAACCATAAACAGTTTGTGATCTTCCATGCGATCAGGATCAAGTATGGAGGCTTAAGAATATGGATCACCCATCATTAGTTACCCACAGTGAGATGTATGTGTCCACACAACTGTGTGTATGCGTGTCCCTCTGGCCATATGTATATCTATATATCTTTGTATCTACCTATCAACATACGGGTGTCTCTCAAAATAGAGGGACCCCCCCCAGTTATCATCAAGTTTATTAACTATGTATAGTAATAAAACAGCCATAAGTTTGAGGTCCCTGTGGCTTGAGAAACCACCATGCATAGCTTCGCAGAAGGAAGGGACACCTTTCGCTCCCTCTGCGGGTCAGATCGACTGGTCGGACTCGGTCACTTTTCGTTGATGGTGGCCGGCTTTCAGCGAGGAATTGATATGGTTGCTTTGCTATGGTAGATGGTAAAGAATGGTTAAGAATGGTTGAATTGATAAAGTTGATACTAGCAATGGTTGATGGTTCATAATGGTTGAATTGATATAGTTGATACCAGTGATGTTCGATGCTTGAGAATGGCTTCAATTGTGATTAAGCGGTAATTGATAAACGGTAGTAATGGTTGAGAGAGGTCAATAAGGGTTCAGGATGGTTCATAACAGTGAATAACATGTTTTCAGATTGTTTGACAATAATTCACAGTAGCTTGTGATTGTTCATGGTGGTTCACACTGCTGAATATTGCCTATTCATACTTGATGATAGTAAATAAATAACGTAACTATCAATGGTGCTTGATGTGGATAGCGGTGGCTACTACTTCGTTGATACTGGTGAATGATGGTTTGTAAATTAATCCAGGTCAAGCTCGTTTAAGAAAGGAACGAGTCTTCCACAAGCTTGTTTGTGGCATGATCCGTTTGTGTGTATAAATACATTATAGACAGATACATAAGGAAAAATGCAAAGGACATGATATAAAATGGAGAAATATAGCAATATGATAATAGATAATTATATATATGTCTATATTGCCTCGTCCGACCCCTTGCAACTGCTATATGCCTATATACTCATATATGTTCAGAGATCATATCATATCAAATCCCATCATATTGAATCAAATCAAATTATACCATTTATATTGGGGGGGTTCTCAAAATGGGGGACCCCCAAATCATCCCATATCAATCAGGTTGATTGACAAACGAACCATTTCCAAAACTTTGGGGGTTCCCTATCCTAAGAAACCACCATCTGTAGACAACAATATCGTATTCAGAGATTATGTCATATCAAATCATATCAAATCAAATTATCTCATATCAAATTGTATTAAGTCAATATCATATCTAGACAAACCTTGGGTTTATTCATCCTGGGTTACATCAGACAACCACCTCAACCGTTTTCCCTCGCACTCCGCGGCGCTTCCGCTCGCCTGCAGAAGGTCCACAGAGCCGAGCTGCCGAGCAACTGCAGCAGCCGCTCGTAGTCGCCTTCAAACTCCTGGCGGTGGTCAACGGCGTCGCAGTTACGGGCGTGGGCCCGGAAGCTGGTGGAGCTGATGTGGAGCTGGGGGATGGCTATGGAAGGATGGCTAGGAACGCGGATAAGAATGGTGGATGATGGTGATTTGAATTGATTTGATGTGTATGTGTGTGTGTGTGTTATGTTTATTTGCTGGTAAATATGAGAGTGTAGTAGGTTAATATTGATTGATA
Source organism: Symbiodinium kawagutii (assembly GCA_009767595.1). Taxonomy (NCBI): domain Eukaryota; class Dinophyceae; order Suessiales; family Symbiodiniaceae; genus Symbiodinium; species Symbiodinium kawagutii. Next base: position 445,810 of record VSDK01009193.1, on the reverse strand, counting down.
ATGGCAAGTTAGTGGTTTGTGAGAGATTTTCATGGGCGATTCCATGGGAATCCTTACCCTCGCGTGAGAAACCTGCTGTACCGTGATAAATTTGTGCAATCAACTCAATCTGGCAGCTGGTTATAGCTTGCTGGCATGGAACGTCCAGGAATTCCAGCGAATCAAACATTGCTATCTCAGAAAATCCCTTCTTACCCGAAGAAGTCCACACCTTCATTTGTAAACCCGGTCAACTTGGCACCTCCCCATCCGGATCGACCCCGTGAATCAGGGCTCCTTCCAGGCAATGGCCGTAAAGGAGGTTGCATGACTCGCCTCACGCCCAGAACAACTACAAACCAATCAGGGCTCCCGGTGGTAGCTGGAGGCCAAGATCAGGAAATTTGATGATTCTGAAGGTCAAATTCGAATCACCATGCTTCTTCACTTCAACTCTGAAAAAAACATGCGAAAAATCGGTCACCAGTTGCAGCCACCAGTGTTAGCCTCGGTAAGCCCGGCCTGCTGCGCCTGCGGTAAGCCCGTCCTGCTGCGCCTGCCCCTGCGCGGCAAAGTGCCGATACTTTCGCCGCAGCTGTCGCAGTTCCAAGAGCATCACCGGGGCCGCCAAGTCCTGCCGTTCTGCGGTGACCACGGGGGTCCCCCAGGCGGTCCCCAGGCGGTGCTCATGGGTCCCTTCCCTGGGATCCCCAGGAGCCCTACGAGGGTCCCCAGCCATGGGTCCCTGGCCTCGGAGCTCGGTGGTTTGTTTCCCTCGATCATCACAGCATCGCAGCCCTTCACAGACATGCTCGAAGCGGTACCTGGAGCCACAGCAATGGTCACAGCGAAACGAAAGATGTCGAGGAGATGCAACGTTTGAAGGTCGGAAGAGTGGCTTCTGGTTGCAACATGTTGAGAACACATGCACGAAAAACAATGAATTGAATTAAAAAAACATCTTGGTTTCACTACCGACGATGATCCCTACCACAAAAACACCAACAACAACCACAACCACAACCGCAACCACAACGAGAAGAAGAAAACGAAGAAGAAGAAGAAGAAGAAGAAGAAGAAGAACAGTTACCACTTCAGGCAGTAGTCATACAACAATCATACCACGACAGCAGGGTGCAGTGCCCCACCCGGGCAAGCCATCTCCGCTTGGCTCACGGCGGTGGGTCGTGGTCTCTCCGAAGCGACGCTCCACATAGTTGGCCAAGAAGGGACCCAGCTCCTGTCACCGACGTGGCGACATGGCCTCCCACCACCTTGGCCCTCCCTGGTTGGCTCCCTTGGTGATCTGACATGGGGCTGTCTCCCTGCTTGTCTCCCTGACTCCTAGCCTCATACTTCAAGTTGTTTTTTTTTCAACAGCCGAGGTGAACAGGCGTGATTCACGTTCAAGGCGGATGGTTTTCATGCGAGGTCCCAGTTTTGCATGCGTTCCTCATCAGAATCCTGAGGGTATTTCATTGGAAGAAGCAATCATAAACAACAAATCTCCAACCTGCGCTAGTGAAATGCAAGCATCCTAAAACAACGTCGAGTCGATGGCTTTTCCCCCCTCACAACCAGCATCCGATCTGCCTCGGGGCGATGGTAGCCCAGCTCATACCTTGCCCCCCCGCAATGGTCGAAGGAAAAACTCTGCAAGCTTCACAGGACTTCCCATGACCATTCTGATCTCTCCGATCCAGCACTAAACCGCACTTTGGCCATGAAGAGCTGATAATTCACCCAAAAAGATGTTGCTGATTTTTGTCTAGATGGATCTACCATTGCTGGCGGTTCGTGTTCCCAAGAAAATCAGTCAACCAACTCTCCCAAATGAGGAAAAATAGTTTGAAAAATGGCCATCAGTCAACCAACCCTCCCATCATCAACCATGGCTTTTCCTATTGCTGTTGGTAAGTATTCCCCTTAGTTGGTCGATTAATATTGACCCATAGCCAAATGTGTGAACGCACCAAGCAGAAACGCTCCCAACTCTGATCCAACTCAGGGTGTCCCCAGCGCAACGATAGCCACCCAAGGGGATACAGAGGGTGGGCCTGAGAGACCTGGTACCGGTCTCGATGCCCGTACAACGGGGTGATGGTTATATTGGGGTTGTAAAAAGGGTTGGGTTGGTTGTATTGGGCTTGTACAAATTGTTTTGATAGGGGTTAGAATGGTTTTAGAAGGGTTGTGCATGGTTATATTGAAGTTAGTAATGGTTAAAATTGTGAATTTGGGGGATAACCAACTACAATGATGGTTAAACAACCACGAAATGCTGGTTTCTGAGGTCAGTTTGGGAACCCCGAAGTTACGGATGGTTGATTACTAAAGATGCTTCATAGCGGATGATAACTGGAGGTACCCCTCTGAATTGAGAAACACCCAACTGTGATGGTCCACCGTAGTTTGGTAGAAGACCAACTGCTGATTGAACTTAGTAGGTCATTGATGGTCAACCGAATGCTAGACATGGATTGATGGTCCTCGAATGCCTTTCTAGTGGAACTTGGACTCCTCAAGTTGGTGACCAACAATCTTTGCTCATGTGCTACTCAGATACAGTATGTCACTCACCACGCTTTGGATGTCATGCTTGGCAAAGTAGACGTCGACATCTTCGTCATCCATGGCGCTGGGAGGTTCCTTTCCTAAGGTCGATTGGTCCTTGATTTGGGGATGGTTGACCTCCCTAAGCCTGGATCGGTTGACAGGGATTCGAAGGAGCTTGCGGCTGATGACGTTGATTCTAAAGGCTTAATACTGGAAGGGTAAACTACTATAGTGCTTAATAATCAGCTAGATTGGTGTGATGATTCGCGAATCTGTGCTTTGGGAGAAGTTCTCATGGACCCCTGTGGCGCAAAAGCCTAGCGCGCCAGGGATGTTTTTTGCAAGGTTTGAGCAAATATCTGAATCCATGGGTCCGTGGGTGGAAAGCTTTCCACAACTTGCGTGGAGAATTATTTACAGTACTTTATGGGAAGGTGCCCCGGATACATGCCACCAGGAGCAGGGTTTTGCACACTGTTCATGCCATTTCCGGGTATCAATTCTAAGAAGTTGGTACACCTTGGGCCAAGCCGAAGACACGGCACCATGTCAGTTTCATCAGCTTGATATCCGTGTGTGGCCTGACCTGGTCCGTGTCTATGTCGATGCCATATCAACCAATTCTCAGCCGAAGCAGAAAAGCCTTAGCCAACCTTTGCCTGTCTACATTGCAAACTGAAAAGTTCTGAAAAACGGATAGGCATTCCTAGCCTACGGGCATACCAAGATGCGGCTGAGTATTTTCACATGGCAATGCTCTCTTTGCCTTACTTCCAAAAGATGCCGCATCCTCGATACATACACATAGTATTTCATACATAGCCAGGTACATAAACTTTCATCAAACGTAGTTTCTGGTCACAAACCTAGGTGACACCAAACTCTTTGATTCCACACAATATTTTTTCGCTTCCTGCCGCTTCCCAGGCAGCAGCCCCGACAGGGCACATAAATCAACGGCTGGCCGACCCCTCAACGGCTGGAGGGGCGTTCACAGCTATGGTACAGTAGTCACCGAGACGCAGTCTCAAAACTAGGCAACCTTTAATTGAAATGGGCCATTGGAAGGCTCAGGATTGCCCAAGCACACCAATCTCTTGCAGTCCACGAGAGCATCAGAATGCACAGCCGCACAGGAAACCTCTTTGCACATCATCAATTTCTTTGTCAACGAGTTGATTTCGGGCCCCCCCCCCCCCGCCAATACCTCAGGGTTCTGGCAGGTTCCTTGTCTTATACACCAGTCGTTATGAGCTTGTTTGCCTTGACCTTCGACTCTGCAGCTTTGTGTGTTTTGTCTTGTCACAACAGTCAAGCTCTGGAATTCTGTGGGCCTTGGGTTCTGACTGAGCTGCAAGAATCATAGAAATCAATGAAGGATAATGAAGGCTGTTCTGGATTGCATTGCTTATGTTTCAAAAGACGCGACTGATTTCCGGAACAAACGAAAAGATGTAAAGCGTGCAATTCGATGCAGGCATCAATTGCTTCGATCCCCAATATCGCTCAAGCCTGAGCGGCCCCGCAGTGAACATTATGAGTTGAGGCATTTGACAACCTACACAACTGCTTGGTGATTGTGATGGTAGTAATGGTCGCTGAGTAAGGGTCTTGCTGCTGGTTTTGGGGTGTTCATAATCGGCTGGTGCTTAACAATAACAAGCAATAGTGCAGCTTCCCGACCACAACTGATAGTTCCCCTAGTTATGCATCGGTTTAGCATTGAAACTTGGAATCTCGAACGAATCGGGGAAGCAAAGCTATGCAAACCCAAGGTAGTGATCTACACTTTACCAATATATACATGCATGGATATATAGATGTGTGTGTGTATGTACAAATGTACACATAATTACATAGATTGAATTACATTCATGTATGTACAAGATACATTTGCTCTATGTATCAATGTATGTATGTGTATACACCTGTTCTCTGTACGAATTTAGGGGTATATGCTCTGTATATGAAATCTGAGAGTGTTTGTATATGTGCATTGTGTGATCGAGAAATGTGAATATTTCCATGGACATGAAATGAGTTCCCCCACTACATCAAGCTACACCTTGAATACATCACTCACCCTTGCTCAAAGGTGCAAACTGTACTCCTTGACTGGCTTACCTCCTTTAGGCATTTTTTGACTTCGATCTGAAACACAGTTCCCGGCTCAATGCTCACGAAATATAAATCGAAATGGAAAAAGTGCTGCGCTCATAAATGTCGAATGGCTGCATGTTTCGGAAGCTGTGGCGCCCCTTTGGTACTTTCACACATGGTCAAAACCACGTGGATGCCTGCTACGCAGTGCTATGCTGCTCCGCGTCTCTGCCACTTAGAATCTAACTATCACGGCAAATGTGGTTTACCATGCCGACGTTGTCGCAAACATTGTTGTCTTACATACTGCAATTAGATCGAAATGCTTACAAGAACGAAGTAGTGATGTTAAACAACTCCAACGAGTGTCAAATAGCCTTCCGGAAAGGATAAATCATTGGGGAAGTCACCTGCATGGTCCTAGTTATCATCGTGGCTCAGTTACCTGGTCTACCTACCTGGCCTCCCCGGTTACCTCCCGGTGACTCGTCGCTCCCTCCACGCCTCAGCTTGCTGCTGCCGCCTCCGGCGCCGGCGTCTCGGGCTCTGCGGGCGCCGGCTTGGTGCGGTTCAGGAGCTCGGTGAAGCTGGTCATGGCCTCAGTGGCAGCTGAAGGATGACTGGGAGCAGACATGGACAGAGTAGATTGATGTAACAATCATGGTATGGGATAGATTGAGGGGGTACATTGACATACCATTGACATTGGTTTATGATGGTTTATGTAACAATCTATGGTATGTTCACCATGGCATAAACATTGGATTTATGAAGAGTAGATGGGTTTATAAAGGATGATGGTTTACTTGCTTACCTATGGTATTTATGCTAATCATTTCTTGACATGGTCAATTATCATTGATAATACCATTCTTCAATGAACTATTGACTAGCTATTGTCCATTTTCAAGCAAGGATTTACCAATGATTAGAATAAAAATTACATGATTAACATAGAACTACCGTGATTGACATAGTAGATTGACATAGTAGTTTCTTACAATAGGGTCACCCCCAGATCATCCAATAATAGTAATCGTTGATAGAAATGAACCAACCATTTTAGAGGTTCCTATTTTGAGAACCACCCAAATAAATCAAGCAAGGATTATCGTACTTGTAATCATAGATTAACATTGATTAACATAAAGCTACCACGATTAACATAGACTGATTGGTATAGACAGTTTCTCAACGCGGCAGTTTGAAAACTACCGTTGGATCATTCGTTGGATGATTTGTATCACTGCCATGGATGAACTGCTAGTGTTTCAGGAATTGGCTGATTGGTTGCTACGGCCAACACAGACTGCAAGTGACTGGTTTGGCATATTTTTGGTAACGACCAACTATTAGTTGATAAATTTGCTGTGATTGAATGCAGTGCTTCACCACTGGCGAACTATCCGTGGTGGTCTACAAGGTGAGGTCAAAGCAGATCTAACTGAGACCACTAGTCTTTGATCAGTCCTTGTGGGTGACCAATCACTGGTGGCATTGTGATACCAAAGACATGGAACATGAAGGAGGATGATTTGAAGAATATGTAGAGAACGGCCTAATAGCCTCATGGAACCGGTCTGAAAGACAGAAGAAACTTCCCTTGGCTCTGGGTCGCAGCCAAGCTCTCTCCACAGTAGCACGCGGAAAAAATCTGGGTCACACTGTCAAACATCCATTGTTGGGACCATCCAGAATCATCCAGCTCGCCTGTCCAACTGCAACGCAGTTGAGTCGCCGCACCCCTGCGTAGCCAAACAACCAAGCAGCCTGGTTTGCCCACCAACCCATCAACCCATAATACCACCAACCAATGGGTGCGTCCGTTAGCACAGTTTGGCTCAGGCACGCCAGTGGTGAAGTCCTCTAAGCTGTCCTCCAAGGCAGATCCAAAGGATTGTGTCACCACTGTTGATTGATGCTGAACCAATGGGGGGATAACCAACAATAACAGGAAAAACAATGGTTAATGATGGGAGAACCACGGGGATTAAGGGTTTTGACTCACAGCCAACTAGTGCTTGATTGACTATGGCAATGGTGGACTAGTGGTTGACTGATCATCAATGAATGATCTTATGACCATAGTTGCTTCATAAGGTTTAACCAGTTGGGCTGCAATTGCGGAAGCATAATTCCGCATGATCCACCTTCAGCGGTGGTAGCTGATGTGTGTCTGCCGCTTTGCGGGGAACATGCCACCTGTACAACCCGCCCTGCAACATCAGACGATGGGAGGGATGTTGATATGAGGCCACTATATCGTTCTCGCAGATACTCACCCCAGCTGGATAACAATGGCTACCGCAGCTGATCACGGGTGCTTTATCGAACCACGGCCCAGCCTAGCCATGCGCCCGTCCTTCGCATCCTTCAATGCCTTGCCTGTGGCTTTGATCTCTGGGCCAAAGGCCTGGCAGCTGAGGCTCAGATCACCCGACAGCGAACTTCGGTGAAGGCACGATTCAGCGTGGGTCCCAAGGATCGCCACCAAGTTGTTTGCATTCAGGTCCATGCTAAGTGCACCAACTGCAAACGCTCAATCAGTTGAGCATGTTGAGCGATGTCAACAGATCCCAAAGAGGCAAAGTTGACATCGCCTGACATCGCTTGACATCTCCCTTGTGGCCTTCAGAGCCTTTGTGGCAGCCTTGGCCTTGCTCTCAGCCTCCTTCAAGGCGGCCACAGATTCTTTGGATACCTCAGAGCAACCCAAAGCACGCAGGAGGCTCGTGGCCAGAGTCACTGCCTCCATTTTTTCATGCTTCCGAACTGTTTCTGCACACCAGCCAACCCACCCACCCAACCCCAACCCATCACCAGCTGCTGATGGCTGCCTTCTCCAAGCTTTCCAGCTTCGTTTTGAAAGTTTCCACAGCTCCTGCGCAAGTTGCAACCTGGCAGTGAAGGCTGCGGGGTGGTGCCTGGAACGTGGTCGGATGATGCATGTTGGTTGATGAATGCATGTTGGTTGATGACGCTTCGATGTTGGTTGGTTTGGTTTCATGTTGGCTGATGGTTCATGATGGTTGGATCATGCTGTACATGAACATGGGGTACATATGTATGATATAGCATATCTCGTTATGTGCACGTGTAAAATTACACATATATGTGTAGAAGTGTGTGTATATCTGTCATCTCGATACATGCTATGTATGTATGTATATATATAAAAATATAGAGAGAGAGAGAAGGAAGGAAGGAAGGAAGGAAGGAAGGAAGGAAGGAAGGAAGGAAAGGAGAAGGAGAAGGAAAGAACAAGGAAAGAGAGAATATAGGAGAGAACAAGGAAGGAAGGAGGGAAGGAAGGAAGGAAGGAAGGAAGGAAGGAAGGAGGGAAGGAAGGAAGGAAGGAAGGAAGGAAGGAAGGAAGGAAGAAAGAAAGAAAGAAAGAAAGAAAGAAAGAAAGAAAGAAAGAAAGAAAGAAAGAAAGAAAAGCCAGCAGAAAGGAAATGACAGAAAGAAAGAAAGAAAGAAAGAAAGAAAGAAAGAAAGAAAGAAAGAAAGAAAGAAAGAAAGAAAGAAAGAAAGAAAGAAAGAAAGAAAGAAAGAAAGAGAGAGATATGCCCTGTGTACTTAAACACAAATGCATATATATATATATATAGATACATATACATACATGTATGCTGTATGCTACACCATGTATATCATTTGTTGGGAAAATGCAGGCCAGGTCATTTCCAAGTGCCTTTTCTGCGAACGGATGCTCCGGCCACCGGGCATTGTGGGGATAGCTAGTGCTTAACAATGCTCAATGACGATTGCTAATGGCTAATAAAGTGGTTGTGTCACAAGAATTCATAATGCATATAATTGTTCAGCATGTTAAATAATGGTTGATCATGCAGAGTAGGAAGATGGTTTATGACCGCTATTGATGATCAATAGTGGTCAATGATGCCTAATCACTGGTGAAAGCAGCTATATCATCCATAGATAGGGCTACCTTTTAAATGATCAATTTTGGAGAGAAAATACATCACCGCTCTCTCTTCTGGATTTGGACTGTGTGATAGAACCACCTAAATCAACTTCATGATCCTCTACGAGTTATGATGCAGCTCCCGTTACTGATGCCTTTCCTCCTGGTCGTTGAATCTCTGCAAATCTCCACGGCTGTTGGTTGAACAAGAAACCCACAAGACTCGAGCGGTGCGCGATGGAAAAATGGAACCTACCAGACTCAAAGAGGTTTTCTTCCCAAAAGGATTCCAGCTGCTTCAAAGGTTGGACCGCAGTCGGTGCCTTGTTAGCACGTTCCTCCCTGGCTGGTGCGGCTTCAGCGAGGATCTCCTTCAATTTGGCCAACCTCAAGCGACAATGGCAGCGTGGCCACCAGCC
>VSDK01009193.1:416280-436787 GCA_009767595.1 Symbiodinium kawagutii | reverse complement strand
GCGCGCGTCCCCCCCAGCCGACATGTCGGCCCAGCTGCTGTTTTCACGGATGCTTCGAACCAGTGGGCAGGGTGACTTGCCCACCTTTCAATCCAAAGATGCTTCTTCAACATGGCAACTTTCTCTCATGATGCACCAGCGCTTTCCCACTTACGGACAATCACCACTGCTGAATTTATCGCTTGGACGTTGTGGAGAATCCTAGCCAAAGAGCCAATTACTGTGACAGTTAGGCGAGCAAACCTAACGGACCACTAAGTGTTGGCTCGCTAATAAATCACTAGATGGATGTGGGTCGAAACCTGCCCCAGCTGTTCACATTCCCTTAATGACTTTATAGTCGCTAGTTTAACGGTTGGGATGTTCGTCTACCCGCTGTTTGGATAGTATTGACCCACAGCCATGTAACTAACCAATCTACAATGAATCACGTCCCGACTGGTTCATTTCTGCATGAGGGCAGTTGCTGATGAGGTTTGCAGCCCCCAAGCAGGTGGCACGGTCACCATGGCATGGCTCGCCTCTTTTGCAACTCGTCTTCAACGTTGGTGACAACGACATTGTCAAAGGTTCCTCGAGAAGCTGGGTCCTGAGGTGCCAGGACGGGGGACGCCGCAATGGTGTCGACGGAGGGTTGAATGATGCTGAATGATAGTAAATGATAGTTGGATAATGATAATACTGATGGTTGACTTATGGTTGAATCACCATTAATTGATGGTTTTTGGTGAACAAATGCAAAAAATCAGTATCGTTCATTCATTGGCTGAGGTGATCACAGCATCCTTCCACTCTGGAGACATAGAACTACTCTGGACATGAGGATCTCACCGAAAAAACTGCACATGGTCGAGGATTTCTGCAAGCACATGCACAAGCAACGCAACAGTGGTGTTCGTTCACAATTGAAACAATGCCTTCACTACTTCTCAGCTTCAACCCCCAAGGCAAATCAAAGTGAGGAGGCGCGCTGGGTGTCAGGAAACACCCCATCCCATGGCGTTGTTGGTTCAAACTTGGGAACCAAAGTGAGCATGTGTTCAGCTTTGCATAACCATGCAAGCCTTTTTTAATTTTAGAGCTATTGGGTATGGTTCAGTTCATCAATTCATCACCACTACAAAAGGGATTTGGTATGCAACGTGAATCATGGCTGAAGGCAAAGCCACCTTCTGCAGGGCACTTGGAAGAGACGTCAGCAGGGCCGTGTCAAAGCCCAACCTTGGAGCTGGTGAGGAACAACTCATTTGAAAACTTTTCACGAAGCCAAGGTTGGCATGGTTAAACCAAACTCACTAACTCAACGGAAGCATGTCTGAAACCTTAGAAGGAGCAAAACGTAAGCCGGAAGCTCCCCCAAGTATTTGCTATGTATAACTTGCTGTCCGTCACAACTTTAGCCTAGCCTCTCGGCTTTCGGAATAGTGGCGCTTGTCTGCAAAGCCATCTACTGTGAGTGACCCAGCCATACAACGCCAACAAGGTGAACTTAACAAATCTACATGCTCTACAAAATCAATTACGTTCAGGTGGATTCACTGTGAGCACCTCTGGTCAACGTCCACATGACCTAGAGATGGCTTGCCGCACAGAGATCCACAGCTCGCACAATCCCTATCAGTGCAATTTTTTTTCTTGTGACTGAGGATCATAAATCGTGACTCATCATCGCTTGACTATCAATTCAGGTAGGTGTGTCCATGAAAGATGTGCCCCAAAAGCTGCTTGGTTTCCCTCCTGTAATGGCTATTCTTGGATGGCTAGTAGGCACCACTGGCTGGTTAATATGGACCCATAGCCATATAGCTGGTATATCCCCTACTATTGTTTGTTATCATCCCCTACCATCAACCATTAACCGCTGACAGCTAATCAAGTCTTCACCATGGCTCGGAAGCTGTGCATCCCAGAGACTCCTTGCCCAACTTTTGCAGCTCGGAAATGCCCTGCGCAGCTGACAAGTTGCCAGAACTGGAGGTTTTGATGTTTCGGAGCTGGAGAGCGGCTTATCAGAACTGGTTAATGATGGCTCATAGTAGCTCACACTGGATCTAATTCATGGCTAGTGGCTATGGCTCAGAACTGGTTGCTGGAAAAGGAATGATGTCACCATACAAGTTATCGATGCACCAGCTTGTAGTTCTCCGGCCCCTTCAACCATTGAAGATCAAAAAAATGGATATCAGTATAGATGGAGATCTAAACTATTTCAAGGGAATGAACATACTCAACAACTGCTGGTGATATTAACCCACTTCTATTGGCTATTGGAATCAGATGTCAGCAGCATGAGCAGAGGTTGGGCAACTATTGTGAAGATCACGCAAGCCCAAATTATCGCATGACATGCTTGCTGTCAGGTGGTTTGGGCGGTACGCGTGATCTATGCAGATGGGACACTACCCAAAAGCCGATATTGAAAAGTAACTTGGTTAACATCTCAATGTACAAAACCTGGTCAGGGATCCTGTTGTTTTTGGGGATGTTTGCCAAAGATGCAAGTTTTGGACCTATGGCCAAGTGAGGCTGCTTTTCACAGAGGCCTTGTTGATTGCTGCCTTCTCCAGAGCACCGTCCTTGCATGGCACGAAGACGCTGTTGATGGTGTTCCTGAGAGACAAGACATCTTGAGTCATGCATTGGAAAAAATTCAAAACAAGATTCTGCTGCGCTCCTCAAACTCAAAAAACAGACACGCATGCAAGCGTTGAAAAGCGAAGGTCTCGGTCATTGGTTCGTCCGTATCCCCTTCATGGACCATCCCTCTTCCCTACCTCTGGTGTAAATGGCAACATTAAATCACGCATGGCTTGTGCAGCTTTGCTTGTAGGTCGCACTCAAGGTCATGTGCTTCAGATTGGTCCAGCCTCTTGATGATTGAACTATATACCCAAAGATCAAAGGGGGGATTCCATCATGAATCGTGTTGTGGAAAAACCTGAGGGATTGAAATTTACAACTCTAGTTTAAAAACAGTTGACTGTACTGGATGATTGTTCATTATCCAAATTGCAAGGTATATCAACTGTAGTAACACACAGGGAAAAATCGGGTCAAGCTTATTGGCTGAAGAATCAAAGAGTGGCGAATAATTTTCGACTGAAGCACAAACTGCAAAAGAGCAAAAGTGTACTACCATGCTTGGTGAGATAGACCCCATGTTCAATTGGCTTTACCCATTCTTGGAAACCATTTTTCTCGTCCACCGTTGGAATTTCCCACTTGGAACTTCAGATCTGTTCACTACCCATTTTTTCCTGTACGGCCCAGGGTTTCCCAACTCCAATTTGCCCTTCTTCGTTTCATCCTTGACGCTTTCGGCATCACCAACCTCTCATTGGGATGGGGAGTCGACTGGTAGCCGGATACGTGCAGGAACATGGTCAGGCAGCAAACGATCAATTTTACAATGAACTGCTGAAGAATTTGATGACCTCTGGCAACACAATCCAACAGTTTATGTTGGATCCAGTTTTTAATATACCTCCTAGCTCTTCGATGGCAAATCCCCGGCAAATCACCAGCTACGCAGGTAAACTGCACGTGGTTTCTCAACATCCCACCGTGACATGCATAATCAGCACTCGGGAACAAGGTCACTGACCAACAATGGCTCATTCAGGTGCACCTGATGCTGGTTGATCTTGGCTAGAATTGTTTGAGCACAAGAAGTGGTTGGGCGTCCAATGATGTTCGGGTCATTGCCAGACCAACTCTGGTCGCCATGCAGGGTCGGCTCGCGGGTCATGATGTACCCGACCAAGACCTTGACCACCGTGACCTTGCATCATTATTATTCATGATAACGATTGATCAACGCTCATGAAAACCAACAAAACATCACGCTGCAACAACGGCAAAAAATCAAGCATGGCTATGTTGAGGAATGATTGAACATTGATAAATCTATCCGTGTATCGATTTATCTATCCATCCATCTCATCTGGGAAAGTTTTTGGTTTACGGCACCCCTACACTTGCAATTTCTCCGCCCATGGAGGGGCCTTCTGTTCCTTTTCCGCGACCTTCAAAGCCTAATCGCAGACGGCCCCGTGGAAAGCAGGTGGATTCATGGTTAATGCAATGGTCAGCTAATGGTTGATGAAACGGCAAAAAGCTGTTAATCAGTACTGGTTCAAATGGTTGGCTGGATTGTTAATCATTCCTGTTAGAACCTTGGTTTGATAGCTTCCATAGGAAGATTTTTGTTGGGGGTCCAATTTAATGGGAGGCCAGTTTGCGAACTTTAGGGAGACCTGACAAGGAGTGCTGCGCCAGGGCTTTGACGTGTTCCTGGTGATAGCCATCAACTTGCCAAAACGCCACCACAGCTGAACACGCAAAACGCACAATAGCGGTCACGCCCACCCAAGCACACAAACATAGCACACACAGCGCCCATCAAGCAGCATGCCCGCTTGCTTACATTGGCTGCAGCAGCTGGAAGGAGCTCCCCTTGTCACATTCGATTGCCGACAGCCGAGTGGATGAAAAAATGCCGCCACGTTCAACTTCTGTGGCCAGATGTTTTCACTTGCAGCCCCAGGGTTTTACAACAGAAACCTTTGGCATTTTCCTGGCTTAGGAAAATCGCTGGCTCCAAGGTCAGCTTTTAACCAGCCACGTTTGGGGCCACAGTCCCGGACCCCAGTTCTCATTTGCAGTCCGGGGGTTTCGCATCATTGTAAGCACTGCCAAGTTCCGAGTATAAACCATGAAAACACAAAGCAAAGTAGAAACATAGATACGATCACTACTAAGACTAGGACGACGACTATCATTGTCAGCATGTATCTGCCTAAATTTCTTTCTGGCACATGCTGACATTCCATCTGACCTTCTGACTGGGCCCTACCCCTGCGGGTCCGGCATCGCAACGTGCAGCGCCGGCTCCCAGCGTGCACGGCTTTTGCGCGTCCGGTGGGGCAGCCCAGTGGCATCTGGAAACCCTCACCTGGCAGGTTGGGTTTCCAACCGTTTCCTGCCTCAACTACCAATGACTACCATTGTTTCTTGGTGATGTCGCACATCTTGGCTGTTTTGATGTCGCACAATTCTTGACTTGCTTGTGCCAAAAGTCGGTGTCCCAACTTCGTGCAAGCTTTATGTAGTCTGGACTGCTTCAGTTTTACTTGAGGCTGAGCATGTATCAGTACTTTCGGCAATGCCACGAGCAAGCGACGATGTTGACAAGATCTCATTCTGATCAAACGCTATGAAATTCTATTGGCTCATGGTTACCTGAATTATAGATTTGTTTGAGAGTAAGTCATCCAAGGAAGGTTCAACCCTTTTTAGGGATTATCTTTGGCATGAAGTCATCCTCCGAAAGTAGGACTCGTTCATCGCCGTAGTGTTGACATGGCCCATGGCTGGGAATTTGGGACCTGGGTGTTCTGACAGGTTGGCAGGAACCTCTTCTGACTCGGCAATTGGAACAGTCCCATGACAATGGTGGTTTCTCAAGCCATAGGGAACCCAAAAAAATGATTGATTTATCACTTGAAATGGTTCATAAACTGGATCATTTGGGGTCCCCTATGGCTTGAGAAATCACCATAGAGCTACGGCTCAGAATCAATCCTCAAATGAATGACCAGTTCTAGTCCCTTTTGGTATCCTTTTCCAGCCATCACTGAATTGCACTGTTTTGCAGGGGGCGGAAAATGACCAGCAAACTGCTTGCTTGACTCTGGGTCAACTTTGATACCCCTTTCTTCTCCCAAACAAGAACCAAGAAGTCAGCAAAACAATTGAGGTGTTTATCTAGCAAACTTGGCAAATGCTAATTAGCTAAATTGATCAAAATCTGATACTTGTGATCAGCAAGTTCCTGTGAAAGAAATAAATGAAGTGATTAGTTTTTGTGCCCACTATGGCTGAACAATAATTTTGAAAATTATATATGTATCTCTAAATATATACACACTATTTGTTTCAACCTGGTTTTCAAATATTTTGACTGGCAGCGACTGGGAGAGCGCTGACTCACTTCACAATGTCAAAAACCACCAAGTGAAAATGGCCAAATCAGATCACGGAAATTGTAAATTTGTCAACAAGCTACTCAAATCCCAGTGTGCGGGAAATCACCTCACCCCAATTCATATCACATGATGGAACTCATATCATATCGGACATCACCTATTCAGAAAAATCAAACGTTGCACGAGGTCGTATCGAATGAAGGAAGCACGTAAAATTGTGTCATATCAGTTCACATCATGATCTCCAACGAAATAAAAGAGCATGATATCACATACCACATAATACTATATCAAACCAAATGAAACAATGCCATTGCAACATCATGTCACATCCTCGGTCGGAAGGAAAGGAAAAAGCGAGCGACATCATTTCATCTCTCATCCAACCATTTTAGAATCGGGATATCGTATATGTCACATTATATCCGGTCACAAGAAGATGAGTATATAAGTACCAACTGAATCCAAATATCACGCATCAGTTGTCAAACTAATGAGTCCAGCAGTACCTCTCCTGTTTTAACAATCTAGAAATATGTATAGATGTGTAAACATATATATATATATGTATTTATTTAAATACATGCTATTTATATATGTATACACATATATACATATATATATACCTATACAGGTATATATGTATATGACATCTATGTAAACATGTATATACATAAATACATATATATATATAGATACACTATATGTATGCGAATATATATATATAAATATATACATATGTATGCATTGGATGTATAGATCACATGATATATCCATTGTCCACAACCAAAACATCACGTCTGGAAATCGCTGGCGCCACGCACCTCCTGCGCGTCCTTGAGCTCACCTTCCGTGGTGGTCACTTCCTGGCGATGGACCAATGGACCACCCATGCGGTAACACAGGTGGCTTGATAGGGGTTATAGTTGTTATTTTTCTGTATGAACAGGGGTTACAGTACAACCCCTATAATGGTTATG
Organism: Symbiodinium kawagutii; assembly: GCA_009767595.1. NCBI lineage: Eukaryota > Dinophyceae > Suessiales > Symbiodiniaceae > Symbiodinium > Symbiodinium kawagutii. The sequence goes on along the minus strand of VSDK01009193.1, from coordinate 429,820 downwards.
TTTGTTGAATGATCAATTAGTCTTAATGATCAATCAATGATCAACTGATGATCAATTATCAATGAGGCCAATGGTTCTAATTTATCAGTCAATTAATAACTAGACCAATTTCAATAACTCAATGAATGATCAATCACGGTATAACACATGTTAGTTCCATTCTTGATAGTTGACATGGAATCAATCAATTATCAATAACTAGATAAATACAATTAGTGAGATGATAATACAATTGTTGATTTAAAAAGACATCATTGTCAAATAATATTGTGAAACAGTAATGATAATTGTCTGGTTAATACAATGACAATAGAATCATTCTCACAATGGATAGTTCATGAAGACTCCAATTTTTTCATAGAGACTTCAACTTTTGAAAAACAAGCTTCGAATCTATCCACAACAGCAAGTGCCAACTCCCTTAACGGATCTTTGTGTTCCGCGCCATGGCTCCGGAACTCCCCGGAACTCCTGGAACCTCCCAGAACCTTCTGCAACTTCCCGGAACCTGGGCCTGGCGCCTGCACCGGAACACACCGGAGCTTGAAGACCCCAATAGCTCGCGCTGGCTGTTGGAGAAAAAAAGGGAACTTTTTTAACCGGCTTACTCATAGCTAAGCTGATATTTTATATTCAGTAATGGTTGGAGAATAAATATGAATTCTCGTGGCTGGTTGCTGGGTCAGACAATCCTATCATCGATTAGTCCATTGACCGAGGGTCACTCGAGGAACTCCTAAGCACTCCGCGGCAACCCCCAAATTTGGGTGGTTGCGGAAGCATCTGAGGGGAGAAATGCATTTATTGCTGCTGTTGCTGGTACAGTGCCTTCTGCAGGCTGCTTACGAAACCAAAAGGAAAACACTTCTAGTGTGACCCGGACTCGTTACAAATCAGGTTCTGTATCCAAAATGATAAGGAACAAGCAAGCGCACATTGCATGGAATGTTCATCCTTTCTAGCTAAATAAAGAAGATTGACCGTCCAAAACTCAGAGCCAGCACTCAGACCAAGATCAATTGACTGACATGGTAGCCAATTTTGGAACCACACTACTGGATGCCAGTACAAAGCACTGTCGAGAACTGAGAAAACTGCACTCACAGAGGATAGAGTACATCAATGGTGTGGAAACATAGAGAGACACCCTTAGATTTTGAAATACTGCGCACGCGTGTATATGTATGCATTTACATCTACCCATGTCCATGGTCCCTGTTTGTATATGTTAAATCATATGGAAGAACCACTTACGTAGCTTCGGCATTGTTATTGACACAGAACCGTCCATGATTGGCCTCTGTTGGACCTGTCTTACGAGGACTCTACCAAGACATTGCTGCATTGGCATCAATGCAAAACGCATCCTTTGCATATGCCGATGCTGCAGCCAAAATAGCAATCTCTCTTGTGGATGATGCTGATGATGCTGATGATGATGATGATGATGATGATGATGATGATGATGCTGATGATGATGATGATGATGATGATGATGATGAGTCCATGGATAGTTTCCCAACTCAAAATCCTCATCCCTTCATAGCTTGGGGAAGACTCGGACAGCCGCGGAGAACCCCAGGCCACAGCAGCAACCACCTGCTTCGCCGCGACGCTTGCAGCGAACTTGTCTTCCGCCAGCTTCTTGGTCTCCTCCCCAGAGACATGCGGAAGAAGCTTTAACGATAAATGCCAGATGAATGATAGATAAATGGTAGGTAAATGGTAGAGAAATGGTAGGTAAATGATAGATCAATGGTTCATAACGGTTATACATTGCTAGTGATAGTGATTACTTCTCAGAGTTATTACTAGTTATAGTAGTGGTAAATAACAAGACCCTGGTTGGGAGTAATGAGCTGATGGCACCGCCAATCATGGGGACCTCGACAGTACTTCATCCGTTAGGAAGTGCTTTGTGGGATATGACCATCAACAACGGGATATATGGTGCTTTCTCAAAATAGGGGTACCCCTAAATCATCCACTATTAATTATTTGTAGTAATAAACCAGCCATTTGTTGGGCTCCCTATTTTGAGAAACCTCTATATGGGTGTCTCAAAGTAGGAGACCCCCCCATTATCATCCAGTACCAACCATTTACGGTAATGAACCATCCATTTTGGGGTACCCCTATTTTGAGAAACCACCATCTATGAATATCATACGGACTATCTATGAATGGCAATGAATCATCACCTCGAACCAAACAACCACATTAGTTTGTGACCGTCTCACTTGGAGGCCACTCATTACTTGGCTGCAAACTGCCTGGTGTTTTGATGGTGGGAAATATATGCTCACAAATACATAGCAACTGGTACTCGACATAATATCTCTATGATGTGTAAACATCCTTGAGAATATTGATGACTTAAAACTATGACTGAGTTGCTACCATTGAAACTATGACTGAATTCCTTTTCAGTCAGAAAAGAGTATTTCAACTTGAAAGCAAGGGGATCGCCTCCTTGGGAAGTTATGCTCCCAAAAAAAAAACACGTTAAGCCTCTCCCCACTCATAAACCCCAGGTTGGCCCTTCCTGAAATCTATACATTCCCTCCTAACCCAGCGGAATGCAGAATGGTTGAAGGGCAGAATTCCCTCTGCTGAAAACTCTGGATTTCCTCTCCAGTTTGTTTCTGTTGCATCCCGTTGAAATTGGTAAACAAGCACCACTATCAACCATTCGAAACCCCTATCAAACCACCATTTGTCACTGGTTCCCTACAATCAAACCAAGGAGTACACAGTCAGATTGCTGCGGAGCCCATCCACGCCCCTCAAGCAGCTCTCCTCCACTGCTGCCTGGAAAGGCGCTATCAAGCCCAGTGAGTTCGTAGTTCATGAGTAGCAGGGTATATCTTACCCAAGAAATCACACAACCGACGCTCATACATGGCTATGTGCCAAAATAGTGGTACAGTACCCAAAAGAACAATGGTTTCCTGGTAAAATGCTCATCTTTCGGCGGGTTGTTGGTCACCCTATTTTGGCACACACCCGCATTGGTTATCGACTTATGATCCGGTCCGTGAGGCAGTATTGATATCCATTGAGGTGGAAGGGCTTCACTTCACCTAAGATTCCGCATGACATAGTTTGACGCTGCTCGGTCGAGGACAGAGCCCCGAAAAATCACTACCTCTCCACTTCTTCCTGGTGTCTTGGTCAATGTGAACTTTTCTGAAGCGTCAAAAATCATGCCACCTGGTCCTGCCTCACACGGCGCAGACACGCACCCAGACCACCAAAAAGGGGCCAAGCGCCCAACAGCTTCCTTTCGACATCCGGACACCCCTTGGGGCTACGTAACCATCTCCCGCCCGCCCAGCCGCACCTCTCGCGCGGCCTTCTCGGTGTCGGCCTTGGCCAACTTCTCCTCGGCCTCCGAGATCTTCCCAGAGATGCTGACCTGGCGCTGGTGACCGCTGGGAAGGGCTGAGTTTACTACGACTACCATCAGCAACCACATCCAACCATCCGGCACAGCCGAAGATTCTCATCACATAGTGGTGGATCAGTGCCATTGGTTGCTATCGTTGATATTATTCTGCCCCAAAAACGAACATATCCAGCAGTATCAAAGAGCTCTCCCGGTCTTAGCCAAGTCCCCTTAGAGGAAAAATTGACGCACAAAATCATTCATGTGAAGTCTCCAACTTGGCAGCCCGCTCCATTCAGGTGTTTGCATTTTGTGCGCTTTGCGACAAGGGCTATTAGGCTATTGAGAAGTCTACCACATGTTGTCTTGGAACGGCTATGCGTCATGAACCCTGTATCCACAGCAAACATGCCTGAAATCGGACGAACCGCCGCCTTGTTGGAATTTGCATCTACCCAACTTTGGCCATACCTATGATCCACATGGTACCGCCAAGTCATGTGTGTGCCTCCGGGGGACCAAGCGCTCTCTTATGGTGCCCCAGAAATTGCAAGTGCTGATGGCGACCCTCGCCAGGGGCACCTTGATGGAGGCCAGGATTTTCTCAGCCATGGAGAGCACACTGGCCTGTCGGTCAAGGGTCGCTACCGTCGGTCAAACGTCACCAGGATAGCTGCTGTGTTGGGATGTTCACCTGCGATTCTGGTACCCTCAACCACACTACCTTTCTTGGATGGTCCCACACTGCCACATAACATAAATTGCAAGTCTGAATGTCAATTTGCAGAAAATGTTGTAAAAACCAGGACAAAACAACCAAACTGAACATGATCACGAACACCAAATGGTTCCAACAAAGACGTCCATGAATAAGCATACACCCGTGCAGCGTAAAACAATTCGTTAGGAGAAATCTACGCCGGTCAAGTTCAGAACGCTGAGCTCCAGTCTGTTGGTCTGTTGGTTCCTATCGAAATCATCCCAGGGAAATACCTTCCGAAATCTCGCGACGTGACTGTGCTCTTCCAATGATTTGTGATTTACATCTGACACTTTCCAGGTTGCCAGGAAAGTGGGGTCAACAGCCAATCTCCAAAATGGATCTTTGCAAACATCCCATGGGGTCAACAGCCAATGTCACTCAGTGGGGTCACATCCCATTGCTTGAGTCTTCTGCTCACTTCAGGGATTGAATGCTTCAAGTGCTCATCGTTTGTTGATCAAAACAAAAATCCTTCTCCTTTCTCTACAATCCCCGTGCTCCAGCACATTCACTATCCTCACCATTGTCAACGCAGTTGATATACTGCGGCTTCGTGAAAACCAGAGATATAGCCCCAATACCGGGATACACGAACCAAACGTGATCGCATGACGCGCTGTGAAACACAGCTACTACGGCTCCTTACCCGCAACCCAACAGCCGGCTGCACCTGGAACTCGTGGCGATCTTCTTTGTAATCACTCAGGCCTCAAGGACAGTTCCGGGTTGATCTGGAAGTTCAAGATGTCCAACCATGCTGTGTAACTCGAAAGTAACTTTGGCTATATCACAATTGGTCTACATCATAATGACATAGCTATGTCTAGGTTTGTAGATTTGTCTTGGCTAGATCATCATTGGTCCACAAACAACTTTGTTGTAACATTGAAAAAAATCCAGCAAAAAACACTGCAACACATCAGAACTGATCAGGATGCACACCCCAGACCCAAGAGCCATCCCAGGTCACCGCACACACCGCAAGGTTCTCACCTTGGTACCGTTTGCTTGCGGAGGTTGCTGCTGGCAATATATGCCATGCAAGGCTGTTCTTGGCGAGTTCAGGGGCTCCGCGAATGTCAAGGAGAACACATCTAACACGGAGGAGCCAACCACCCTGCTTCATGGTCCCTGTGGAGCAATCAACCCACACATTGAATTCTTTACGCATGTAAATATGATACTGTTATTTTCATACGTTAATATCCCTCTTGATCATTTGCATCTCTAGTATCTGCTGGTTACTCCGACAGAAATGGACAAATCAACAACTTGGTGGCGTCAAGCCATAAATGAGATGCCGCTGGAGCTGACAAACTACAAACTTGCACGGTGGCATGTTGCATATCGGTGTGTAAAAACGTTGGATTTCTCGGGATAGAGCTGGTTTCAAACAAAAAAACGGTCAGAGCGAACTAGTCCCTATCCAAAAAGTCCCCTGGCCCCCTGGCCTTGAAATCTATACATTTTAGTTGTGAGGGGGAATCCGACAATTGGTCACATATCGCCTTGGCATTACTGATTCGGGTTCCAAACCATCTATCGACCACTTGTCAACCACTTGGAATATCATTTGGTGGTAATCATGACTGTTCATTCAAAGAGATATATCGCCTTGAAACGACATGACCCTAAAGATCGTGCACTTTCTTGCTCGTGTCGCCAAATGATCGGATTGACCAATCCTCCGCTATATACATTTTGCTATGCATGGCGGCTTGGCTAAAGTCATGGCCAAAATGACACCAGTCTTCCTCACACACTAACCATGATTGACCAGGCAGTTGGGTCATGCTTTGGATCCGTTGGATTCATGGATGTTGTTCCCCCTTCAGGGTTCTTGAGAGAACGGGTGCATCACATCGCTTGCAAACGGGTCCGTGACAACCCTATGCTACTTTGCCCTGCTCATTCGGTGGCCACAGCTGCACCATGGCCGCAAGTCATGGCTCACTGTAGATGCATGCATCATTGCTTAAGGGTCATGTACATACATGCGTGCTTTAAGTTTGGAGCGCGTAATATCATAGACCTATTCATATTTCTCCATCTATTTACAGTTGTCTACTGACTCATATGCTAGCCCCAAGAAAGAGAAATGATATGATACCAGTTCAAAGCACAACTGTCATCTTTCACACAACTGTTCCACATGCGTGCCACCTGAACCTTCGCACAATTATGGATGTATGATGTATATATGGTGGTTTCTCAAACTAGGGGTACCCGGAAATCATAACTTTTTTCACCATTTCCAGTCATAAACCAACGGTAACTTGGGGGCTCCTTATGTTGAGAGAGCCTCAGTCGAAGGCGGCCACGACTCGAAAACATCGCCCGCGTCCAGTCGTATCACCACTGTGCAGCCCAGCTGATCATCTTCACCACCAAGGGTGGATATCCCTCAGCACCCTTCATGGCATCAGCGATCTCCTGGGCACGGCACTCGTGTTTCACGGGTTGTGTTGTCTCAAGCCAGTGACTGGGAACCCCCAAAGTTATGGTGGCTTTATTACTATAAATGCTTCATAATTGTTCTATAAATGTTTGATAATGGATCATTTGGGGGTACCCCTAGTTTGAGATGCACCGAAAATTGCTGATTGGTAGCTGTGCTTAGAACAGCCTCCTTCAGTGCGTCGTTCCATCAAGAAGCAACAGCAGCAACATTTCAAATTTCCGATGCTCTCATTTTGTGATGGTGAATAATGTACGTTGCTTTGTTAGACCATCACAACGAGACAATATTTTGAGTGCGCCATGGACTCTCTCAGCAATTGGTTACCAAGAGAATAGACTCATCTTGATGGAGTTGAAGTTCACCCAAGAGAAGTGGGGCAAACAGACTGCAAATCCAGTGATCAGCATTTTTTGGGAGCAAATGCAGCAAACTTACCCCCATCTCCTAATGCGGTGTAAGATCTGAGGTAAAGAACGTGGACCGACTTGTCGTGCAGAATGGCTACCGAGCTTCGGAGGGATGACGAGGATGATCACGATTACCAATACAACTCTGATGGCAACTGCTAAAAAACCCATGGGGTTAGTCCATCCAACCAGAGGCTGCCCTGAACCAGCAGGATCCACAGGAGGTCGCGGCCATCATCTCAAGTCATCATCAAACGACATGATTGAATTTCATGTTCCGCGTGGGGAAGTATTGTTGAGCAGAAGTCAAGCTGAATGACTGTGTGCTGTGCAAGACCCCTGCAAATCCTGTTGTTCTTCGATTCTACAACCAATATCGGTCTCACAACCTATTTGAACAGAAATCGGTCTTGTAACCAATAGATAAATAGATCATACATCAATGGAAATCAAGGTGGTGAACTCTTTGTCGCACTGCTGGGAAGTTATTTCAGCCACTGTAAAAATTTCTGTTTTATATCAAAGTGCTATAGTCCTCCACATGTTTGGAAATCTATTCCCTGTTCCTTTATAAAAAAGATGGATTTTGACCGCTCATGGCTTCTTTATGTTTCATTGCAGCTCCCGTTTCCACCAACCATGCGCCAGCCATCCTTGCAAAGCTTTGCGACTGGTGGTCCCTGGGGCGGAAGCAACGATCCAAACCACACATGTGACCCACAAAATGAAACACATGTCCCCCAAGTTATGGATGGTCTATCACTGTTTATTGGCGTGTAAAGGATGATTTGGGGGTACCCTCTTTTAAGAAACCACCGTGTGAATGATACATCAGCTGCAATTTCCTGAAATCATTTGCTTGGACGGAAACCCAATCCGCAAAAGCGTACCATCACGCATGTTGAAAAGGATAGTGGAGACAGCATTTCTGGGCCAAAAAACAAGAACGACCCACCACCATCAGCTGCCATCATTGAAGATTCATCTGAATCCAAGCAGTTTAAAACCACCAGATCACAGCATTCCAAGTCGTGTGGGATCAAACATCCCATTTTGGAGGCCAAAGGTTGGTCTTCAGTGTCTCACAGCCGCCTTGGCAACCTTCGCCTTCTTGGATGCTCCAGCTGCAGCGGTGGCAGGACGCTTGGTGGGAGCCTGGCACTGGCTGGGACTCGCTGAAGGGGCCGATGTTTCAGCAACTGTTGGGGCCTCTAACGTGCGTTTTCCCGCTTCTGTTGCACAGCATCCAACTGGGTACCATTCGTTATCTGTTGGACAAACCATTTTCCAGCTCCCACCCAGTTTGCAAGCCAGAGCGATTCATTTCCAAAGTAGGTAATCAGCAAGCCATCATATCGAACCAGGTGGTCCCCGACAATCTACGAACATGACCAAATGAGAAAGGTATCCCCCTTGTCATTTCTGTTGCTAGGATACAGAGACTGCTTTGGTCTCACCTGAAGATTGCCCTGTCAGATAATCAATCAATCCCTGGATGCCGCAAACTTTGAATGCGCACCATTGTTTTTGAAGGTCAAAGGTCGCTGGGGCCGAACGAAGCAAGCGTGAGCCGAACTACAGATCAATGACAATTCAATTCGAACCATAGCAGGAATCACTGTGCCATCTGACCGTCAGAAATGCCCTTGCACACTGACTAAAGCTGCAGTAAATTCAGCTATTGAAAATTTGAGAATCACATATTTATGTTGTTTCACGATTGCAATCCTGCGGCAGCACACCCAAAAGAGAACTGACACTGACGCTATGCAGTGTGCGGTTGCTTGTGTTGTCGGGATTTTTGGGATAATAAAATTATAATTTTAAGGCCTTCCACCTCTACTTTTACAGTCTCTGTGCCAATTTCACAGAGGATTGTACGGAAAACATTTGTGTCTACAGGAAACCGGCAACAAGATAAGCGCAAAAAAAATGTCACCATAACAATCCACCAAAAAAATTCAAACAGCGCAAGAAAAACACTTTATCACAAAGTCGTCCAAAGAAATTTACCAGCAAAACAAAATCACCACCAAAACAAAATCATCGGCACAACAAAATCACCAGCAGACACTCACGACAAGAAAATCACCACAAGCAAATTATCGCCACAAGAAAGAATTCCAGAGCAAGTGTTGATGCACCAAACGCCGTGTGTGTCATGCAAAATCACGAGCGAACATGTGGTCAAACATCAACCCGTGCAGCCGTTCAGCCCCAAACCCATCCACATCCAAATGCACCAAACATGACGTCTGTCACACAAGTTGTCACGTCCGTCACGCAAACTGAAGATCCAACACTTCTCCATCATCATTCCACCCGGCACCATTGCGGAAAACAACGCCGAAGCAATTTGGATGCACGAGCCAGCACGTCGGCCGCATTTTTAGTTTTTTGCATTATCAGCGAACAAGGAAGGAACAAAGACTCACTAAATTTCTCTAAATTAGATTCAAAGTTTCCATCAAACCGTTTTTGCCTCAGAAAAATTTGACGGCAGGGAACAGTTCCACGAAACGAAACCACAACGTCAATTTTTTAAGCAGCAAAGCAGGGTCCGCCAAGCGCAAAGAGACTGATCAGATAAACCATCATACAACAACCCAAAGGGCTAGAACCAAACAAAAAAAAACACACACCAACACAAAAACCAAACAAGCAAACCAAACCACCCTTCAGAAAGAATTGCCTAAACCAAAACAGTCCTTCCTTCAAGAGGCGTGAAAGATTTGATCTCCCTCGCACTCACAATTCAAGCATCCAGTGATTTCCATTTTGCAATCAATTTATTTTTGTTTTCAAAAAGTCTTTTCTTGTGGGGACCTATTCTCGTGGGGACTCAAGCGTGGTGGGAGAAGCTCTGCGCAAACACATGTTGCTTGAAGCATGATACATGGTGATGGATGAATGGCACGCAACAAGACACAGATGATTGTGATCTCCTGGCAACCAATTTTTGCGAAAGGTTGATGGGCCGCATGTCGTCCTAAACCCCAACGCAAAAACCATAAAATTGCCTCAACAATGGGTCCACTTTTGGGGTAAAAATGCGGATCCCAAAACGGCCCATCCTTTTGACAAATAAATTGCGGACTCCATTTCCGGGCTTACATTTTGACCCAAAAGTGCGCCCATTGGAAAAAAAAAATTTAAGGTCTTCGCGCTGCGGTTTAGGATGACTTACGGCCCATCAATCTTTCGCAAAATTGCTGCCAAGAGCCCACGATCATCTGTGTCTTGCTGCGTGCCATTCATCCATCACCCTGTATACGCTTCAAGCAATGTGTGTTTACACACTGTGAAGGCTCTACGGAAAACGCCAACTGTAAAGCCTCCAAAACGGAAACCATTCAAAATGCCTTCGAACAGGTTCGGCACATGAAATTTGACGCAGAAGTCCAACAAGAAGATTAAATCCAAATCCGCGCCAAGAAAAATGTCAGCTGATGAAACAGAGCACGAAAAGATGGAAAGTCGACGAGAAGACCTCTGGGAACTCTACGCATATTCTCCATTTTTTTGCGGGTAATGCCTCTTGCGCAACACAGGTCATTATATCTCCAGAAAGGCTGCAATGGACGATTAGAGATTTCATTAAGTGAAAATGAACCAACATAACAATTACAGAAGCAAAACAAGCAAACAAGCCCAAAAAACCCAAGCAAACCAGCCAAGCCAACCACACCAATCAATCATCTGATTCATCACGTAAACATCTGATTCATCACGTAAACTGCCTCGACTAGGTGAAACAAGTGAAACCCCGCGCTCACTCAGAAATCGATGAACCAGGCATCAGCGTCATGAGTTGTAGAGAGTTGCATTCTTCCAACGCAAAATGTCCAGTTCGCAAGCCTAAAACAGTCCTACCGAAGCAGCTTTGCAACAATTCCACAAACTTGTGAACCAGCAAGCACAAAGCAACCGCAAGGATCTTAAACGAAGCGAGATCGACAGAGAAGGGGCCTCCAGCCCCCTCCTTCTTGAAGGATGAAGCGAATCAATGTTGAAAGCCCAGTGCAAGGAGTGCACCTCGTGGCAAGTCACCCAGGCACTCTACGGAGTGAACCTGCTGGGAAGGTCACAGCAGACTCCTAACTTCAAGTATCGGTTTTACCCCATGTTCTCGATTGATGCCAGGCATGCTAGACCAAGTGCTGACTCGACAAACGATGGTCGGAAACGATTGTTGACAATATTTGCAGTTTGTCAGACGGTGTCCATGCAGGCATGCTAAAGCACTCTCTCAGGATGACACACCTTCCATTGAGAAGAGAGTCTTTGCAGGTTGCTCTTCGTGGCCTCTTCACAGTTTAGACCCTTAATAAATAATGTTTTTAATTTCCAGAATGTCCACAGCAGGGTGTGAGCACGCAGGTTGGTTCCAATGCTATTTTTTATTTGCAGTTGCGCCGTACATATTGCAAATTGAAAAAGAAGTGCTATTAACCAGAACAACCAAAGGAGAGACCAAACAGAAACAAGCTAGAACCGGCACAAAAACAAAGAATCAAAACCACCCCCAAAACCAACCAAGAACTAAGATTATCGGGCACAAGTATTGTTAACCAGGTGAAACGTCCGCTCTTTTCTCAGCTCACGTGGAGGCCTTCTAGGAAGAGTGTCTGTACTTCCAATTCACAGGGGCGCTTCCCCTGATTTTCTTTTCTGCCTACTTTCGCAACGCTTCCATCGTAATTGCATTCGTGCCTGCGTGTTGATGCTTATCTGTTTGACTTTCCTCGCAAGTGCAATCGCAGCATGCACACGCAGCATGATGAAACGTTGGATGTTATCAGGCTTCAGGTTGTGAATTCATAGCGAAGTTATTGGGTCTTTTTGGAGACTGGGTCAAGAGGAGAGATGAAAGATGAGCTACCCTGCAGAAGTATTGCCTCACTAGCGAACACGTTCTCTCTACGAGACTAAGTGATTAGAAGTCTGGCAGCACGCCAAGGCACGGTGTTCGAGTTTTGCCTCCCTGGTGTCGGTGCAATCACTGGCTGTAACCCTGCTAGTACAACCAGCACATTGAAAGCTACAGTGTTTTTTTTGCTCGCCTGCATCGCCTCGGTAGCACTAAGCTAAGGTCGATAAGAAGCAGTGAAACCAGGTGAAACAAAGTGAAACGCACGAAGCTCCGAAGCCAGGCAGCAACAGAAGCAAAGGCAGCAAAACTGCGAAAAAATATGCATGCAATGAATTCCCCGCCTCACAACTTCTCTGCGTAGCCACTATGCAAATGAGACCATCAAACAAAAAGGTGGCATCGTTGCGATAGCTTGTCATGGCCAGCAAGGCCACCAACTAGCAGTCCACTGTGCGCTTGTCGACAAACCGGCGGGAAGATTGTCGTACTAATTGCAAGGTAGATCTTGACATGTTGAGTCTGCCAGTCATGTAACTGCCAAAGATGCACTCGGGTAGCATTTTGGTAGCAACACCTTTTGTCAGAAGCACGTCTGACATCGCTATAATGTTGATGCCTAGAAGCCCAATTTGGGCAATAAGGCACTACAAGGTGAGTTGGCCCACGTAGGACCATGGTTTACTTGGGGCTTCAGGGCAATAGCACAGTCAAAGGCTTATCGTAATCGAATATGTGGACTCCTATTGCCCCGACAGCTTGGGGAGACACCGTCAAGGGGCGAACCACACCTGTTTTCACACAATGGCCAGGCGGTCAGTTTCACCGAAGTTACCTACTGGTGAGGCCAGGGTGTGAAAACTAGTGGGCTCAGCGCCTTGTCAAGGTATCTCAACCCTTGTTGTAGTCATGCCGCAGCTTTCGGGTGACTCTTGCTCTGTGGGGTGCAAGTGAGCTCCTCGTTTGTTGGGACTTTGCCCTGATGATGTCGACCAAAGCAGACTGAGGATTCTTGCCGACTGTCAGAGCTTGGCCAAAGGAAGACCGGACCTTCTCGTTATCCATGGTACCCGGGGACTGAGAAATTAGCTGGTTCAGCACTTTGTCAGATTATGCCCACCGGATGCACTAGTCAGGAGAAGGAGCGGTAACGACAGATCACCTAAGTAGGTGAACTGCGGAAACACGCTAAGGAAGGGCAAATGGCAAATAAGGCTCACACTCAATGCCTTCCTCCAAGACTTCCCCTAACTGCTGGAAGCTTTACCGCTTCCACTAGAGGACTGAAAAGCCAGAAAGGAAGAAGGTGGAGCTCTTCGTCTCTCCCTTTTTTTTCAGGTAGTGCCTATTGCACGCGGAATGCAGGTCACTATGAGTCCTGAAAGGTTGCAAAGGGATCGAAAAATCACCAATTAGATACCAGGATGACCATGAACATCAAACCAGCAACCCAGCAAAACAAACAAACAAACCAGAAACCAAGCCAAAAAAAAAGGAGCTCTTCGTCTCTCCCCGAAGGTATATAGAACCCACGTCCTTTCAATGGCTTCGCCAAGTACAGAACAACGAGTTGCCGTGTATTGCAAACAAGACGTCACGGGCGACTTCCATGCGCGGCCGAGCCGGTAGGGCTAGGGTAAACGGCTGGAGT
>VSDK01009193.1:396488-411210 GCA_009767595.1 Symbiodinium kawagutii | reverse complement strand
AAAGCGCGAGCCTTTAGCTTTAGTCAGCCAAGAATTATAAAACAAGCAACTAATAGCAACAAACACCATCCCACATCTATCTTCCTAGGAAAAAGCCACCTGTGTGTTCAAAGCTCCCCCCAATCTGGGCCGGATTCCGCCACGCTTTCTGAACAGAGCCCTTACGGGCGAGGACCCGCTCTTTGAAGATTCAAGCTTCGTGATTCTTTCCAATGCTCTTTGCGATTTTCCTCATTTGCTCTCCTCGTCTTTTGTCTCCCTCTTTGGAAACGGTGTCGCACCAACTTAGCTTTACTACTGACACGGTCTGACTTGAAATAGTGCACATGCATGTACAATTCTAAAGCATCTCTACACTCTCCCTGGATTTGCGTGGTAGAACAAAGAAACCAACGATGGTCATAACGACAGGGCACAAGGGCCGAGCGACAGAGATTCAGAGCAATGTCGATCAAAGCCAATTGAGCAGCCGGTTAAGAGAAGCAGGATTCTATATGATGGAGATCAGTTGGATTAGCCAGCCATGACATGATCTCTCATTGCTCTCAATTTGCCCCATGTTTTTATTCTCATTATGAATGAACACCACGCACGGCTCTGCTTGACATGGTCTTGCACTAGCGTCGGTTCCAACACAAAAAAAATTGTGGGGACCACTTCACGTCTCGCTATCTTCCTCCACTGATTGCTAGATCTTTGCATCTAGATCTAAATCTTCATACAACAAGCGGAGTACAACAGTGAGGGGATGCAAAAGTCGGCGCTAACTACCGTTCGCGCAAACAGCAGGACTTCAACAAATCTATACGTGCTTCTGCAGAATCGAAGCATGTGGTAAACACCCGACAGCGACCCAGGAACCGTGGAAACATTATGCATTACGCGCCCACCTCCAAGTGACGCCTGTAAACGTTATGATCCAAAGGACGCGCAACAGTTTTCTGATTCACTTGGACTCCAAACGCGCATGCTGTTCATGGAGAACACCTTGCTGCAGAAATGATGCGCAGCGTCAGGTCATTGAAGAAAAACTTATGCCGGCCTAGGTCCTCATGTGTGAATCACCAAAGGATAGTAGTGTATTTGCATTTTCTTGCCTTATTTGATCCAAACCGCCTCACATAACTACCCATTGGGAAACAAGGGCACTTCAAATGCAGCGCAAGGAAATCTGAGAATGGCAGGGTATACCTAGGCATAGCTGAATCTTTCATTATCCTTGCTGAGCATGAATATGATCCACCTTCCATCAACACTCCATGCCAGCATACGACAGCTGCTGCTTTTGCCCAAGAGCCTTTAGTCAAGGCAGCAGGTCTGAGAAGCAATGCGAAAGCAAATCGGAAGGACAAAAGCATCAAGGTATGTTTTCACCGAGATGCGTCCTTTTTGAAGAAAAAATTTCCACCACAGGTGCATTCCCACACCCGACATCGGAGTATGCTATGTGCTGGCAGCAAGTGAAGTGAGAATGGCAGCACTCACGTCAGCAACCATGGGCTTTGGATATGGTTGCGCTAACAAAGTTCGAAAAATTCCATCGGAGTTTCGACCTTCCAAAATGATATGTTTTCTGTGAGAAGCAGAGCAAAAACCAGAGGTACCAGAACATTGTCTAAAGTGAAAGTCGGGAACTTTCCACCCCAAAAACGAGGTGGCTTTTCGCCAAGCTTTACCGTATTGACAGTAATGGACATGCTGGAAAGAGGCGCCCAGTTCAACCAGTTTCTTCATTTCAAAAGTCAGCCATGCACGGCTAGTAGCAGGGTTTTCAATGGTCCAAGGCGTTTCGGCTTTGATGGCAGCAAGACTCAGATAAAAAGTGGCTTTGAGCACAGATTTCTTGAGCGGGAATCGGCATTCAAAGGATTCCACTAGGTCATTCACGCACCATACAAACACCTAGCGACAACCATCCTGGATACTTCTCATCCCAGCACGCATGATTAACTCACACTCGGCAATCACTCGCCATTGCTCTTTTATGTTTGCTTTAATTCTCTTGAGATGTTAGTCCTGACAGTGTGTAAACAGTAATTAAACATAGGGATTGGTCCTGCAAGGCGTGGTCTTGCACGATTATTAGCTTCTAGCAGCCCATCCTCCACAAAGAGAACTTAAGATCTCTTTATTTTCTTCCCCTTATTGATGGATCTATTCATCTAGATCTAAATCTGCAAACGACAACTGCGGCGCAACCTTAAGGGGATGCAAAGATAGACGCTGACTGCAGAGTTCAAGCAGTAAGACTTATACACTATCTACATGCTGCTGCACAATCGAAACATGCTAGAAACGCCCGAAAGCGACCCTTGAAACACGGAAATATTCGACTTATGCGCACACCTGCAATTGACCTTCTACCTTGGCTGAGTGCTGACAGGCGAATCTAGAAGCAAACAAAACCGAAAAAGCAAGCGACGCCTGTACACGTCATGATCCAGAAGACGTGTGAAGGTTTTCTGATTCACATTGGACACCAAACGTACGTGCTGTTCATGAAGAGCACATTGCTGCAGAGATGATACACAGTGCTAGTAACTTAAAGGACAACTGGTCGGCCTGGGCCCCAATGTATGAAGCACGAAAAGCTAGTAGTGTATTAGCATTTTCTTGCCTTATGTGTTCCCAAGCCGCCGCAGCAGGGCTTCGACACGATCTATACGTGCTTCTGCAGAATCGAAACATTTTGGTAACCGTCGAAAGCGACCTAGGAATCATGGAAACACTCAAGCATTATGCGCACACCTGCAAGTGACGCCTGTAAACGTGATGATCCAGAAGACGTGCAAAAATTTTCACGCTAAAAGACGACGGCTCGCTTGATGAAGTGCAAAATCATTACAGCTTGCACCTGAAATTTTGTCTGGCCGATCCCTGTTCCACTCTTACAGTAAACTTACTGCAATTCAAACCCTGAGGACACGCACAACCTAGTTCAACTGCATCACCGCTGGAAACTGAGCATGACAAAGTGGTGGCTCTAAAGCATTGGAAGAACCCTCACTAGACAGGCAGCCTAAGATGCTGTAAGGCAATCATACGTCAATGAAATGAAGGTGGGCAAAACAAAAGCCTAACCTCCTGTATCGATTGGACAGCTAATATTTTCATCAAGAATGGGTCTGACGGCAAAGCTGGCAACATCACAAGAGGTCGCCGAGTCAGCAGAGTAGCCTGTAGAACGGTAGAACAAAGTAGCCAATTGCGCTCGTCAGAAGAGATCAAAATGCGAAAGCCCGAACCAGTAGTGGGATCACAATTTTGGCATTTCAACAAAGCTTTCAACAGGTTGGCGACCAGCTAAGTCATAAAATAAATCATCCTAACTAAGACTCAAACATCGACAAAACTTTTCACTTTGGGTAATGGCTCTGAACAGCTTTCGAGAAGGCCAACCTGTTACACAGACTCACTACAGACTCACATTGAAAGCTACAGTAAAAGCCACATGCTTGGTCCTTCCAATACTTAGCTCTGGTGAGCGAGCAATGTTGAGAAAAACCATCTTGACAATTCATGGCCAAGGGAGGCTGGCTTGGCATTGTAGGCACTCGTGGGTATTTGAGGCTCCCGCAATCAGTTCGTATCTGCGCAAGCAAGTGAAGTTGAGTGAAGTTAAGTGAAGTTGAGCACCTTCAAGCCGGCGCACATCCACTACAAGTACCAGGGCGAATGATTTGTCCTGACACGTTCCAGTTGACAAAGACTGGCAAGTCGCAGAGCTTCTCAAAGGAGTACCAGCTTGGAGTTGCACCAGAAAAGATGCAGCAAACTTTAGGATGTGAGAATGAGGCACTGGAGGCCTCTGAGGCTCTGTCATCCCGCTTGTGTTTGGGTTCTGTGCGTGGCCAATATCAGGCGCATTAGCAAAGATCCGATGCGTTTAGCAGCATCACGAAGCGGGTTGTCCGAGGGCAAGCGGATGTTGGCAAGCCACTTGTTGTAGACACAGGCTCTGTTGTAGTCCTTCCATCCTGACCCATCCTGGGTCAGCATAGCGTTGTCGGAGTGCCGCAGAGTTGGCAAACATGGCATCCCGAACAAAAAGATTTTGAAAATCGTAAGCAAGGGCTGCATTGGTCTGGTTTGCTCTTGTACTTGCTCACCTGACATAGCAGCATCAAAATACTTGGCTCCGATCGTCATTTAGCAGGCTAGCGAAAGAGTTGTGAGGTCTCATAGTGAGTCCAAGAATTCTCTTCACCGTAGTACAATGACTAGCGGATTGTGCGGTGGGCTTTGACTTCGATGGCACAGATCGGCGGGCTCATAGACAGGAGCTCAGCAGGGTTGTTGGCTAGAAGGCTGGAACAATACAGTTGCTAAACAAGAGGATGGTCAGGCTGCGCTGGGACTGGAAGGTGAGGCACATTGACACGGCTCTGGTTAATACGCATCAGCGAATAATTTTAGAGTTTGTCTTCCTTAGGCGCTGTGACCTTGAGTTCCGCATCGTCCGCCCGGCCCTCTTTATAAGTACCAGGAAACCCGAGACGTGTGGCATTCTTCACAATCTGGCTGTAGAAAGCCATCGGGAAGTACACCTTGAGATCCTGCAACGGCAATGTGCCCTGTTTTGCATCTGTGCCAGTGTCATGTACAAGCAGAAACGAATACAGAGAGGAAGTAGTTCTTCGGGTCGGGTCCAAGCGAGCTCTTCCCACTGTCTGGCAATGTTGCAAGGCCAACGCAAGCTCAGCTATCAGGCATTTTTGCCAAAAGTCGGCAGTGGACAAGAGCTTCCACTCGGGGGCTAACCGTGTTAATTCAGACATGTCAATGCCCTGAAAAACCGGCAATAAGACCGCTTACGTGATCTCTATAGGCGACCAGCAGCCCCGAGCACAATCTACTGCATCGGCTCACGAGCTTGCCGTGGCCCTGCATGCACAGCGGCAAACCTTTCTACAAAGCTCTCGTCCGCCAAGCAATCCCACTAAGGCCCTTCAGAGTGGCCTCCTTCTCACAGCCTTTGTTAGGGACAGTGGCAACTACTGCTTTTGACCAGCGCACTGCGTGGGCCCTTTATGGCGAATTTTGTCTTAAAGCATACTGGCCTGTTCCGGCTCTAGTTCCTAAAGAGACCAAGCCCCGGTGGAGGAAATTCGCACATCCTGCAAACCTTAGCCCACTTGGGCAGCATAGACAGCCATCTCTCACTCAATGGGCACGAGCCACCTTTGAACAGGCAGCTCTCTCGCTCATACCGCAGCTGGAAGGCACTGTCAAAGCGCTGTCTCTCCCCGGGAAGGGCATGTTTCAAGAGCCCCGATGTCAGCGGGGCTTTCTCCGACCTGCCATCCTTCATAATTATAGAACAGCTAAGACCGATGCAGCCAAGAGCCTTGAGACCCAAGCGTCCATCGGATGGGAACCCCTTGCGATCTGTCTTCACGGACTGCAAGATGGTCCCATCGCTTTCATGCCGCTTTCCACACCCGAAAATGGCAACCTGCTGGAGGCATGCCATGGCAAGGGTCCGTGCACCGAGGCCTACTGATCCCCCGCATCCGAGCGGCACTGCTGCTACGATGGACACAACGGCAAGTGCCTGATGCGACTCGATTTGACCTCTTCCTCCACCTTCCCTTTGTCGTGCAACATCCAAGCAGCGTAGATAACTACTTTAGAGACTCCCTGCCCAGCGCAGGCCCTGCTGCTCCGTCTCCTGCTCCGCAACTTCTCCCAGGCGTTGGCGAGATCAGCGATCACCCACTCCCGATGGCAATCGATACCACGCCGGAGGTTGAAGAAATTCAGGATGTTACTACAGATGATGAGGACATGCAAGAAGCGGTGTCGGAATGCATGAGCAGCATTCACAGCTCAGTCAGGCAAGGTCTACAGGAGGATCTGCTTCCTAGAGCCCGGAAACATCCTGCTGTGGCCACAGGTTTCCTTGACCTTGACGCCTTAGATCCAACTCGGCCCTATTATCGTTCTCCTCTGTCATGATGAACATGGGTCGAAGGCTCTGGACACTTTCCTTGCCTTGCCACCTCAAGAACGAATTCTTCCCAACGCGCAGCAAATCTTGCAGCTCATTCTGATGGACGAACTTACGCCCTCCTGCCTACCACTGCTGCTGAGCCCCTTGAGGATGTATATGTGAACTACCTTGGCTTGGGAAGCCGTCCACTTGGGTCGCGAAAGACACCGCACCTTACCTTGAGCAACTGTTCAGTTGATGGCGACCTTACGGTCTGTGGGCCTACACTCTGTCCAGTGGACCAGGTTCTCCCATTATCTGACAAGCAATCTCAGCCCCTGCTCACGCTGGCCCGTGGAGCGAGTGTAGCACTTCATGAAATTACCACCCTTATGCTCAACACGCAAGAGGTTTGAAACCCTGTGGGCAGGTATCGGAGGGGTCAGTTCACTTGACATCCTGCTGCGCTCCGTCCTGATCGTCAAAAGTGCCGCTGCAGTCCCTGCACATAGGCATAAGCCGCATCAGGCCCATCTAGCTGGACTTCATTGGCAGCTCAAATCTCTTCATATCACAAGCGCTATCTCAACCATAGCCCCGTTTCTAACTAATCCCCAAAGAATACCCTGCTTGGCCAGCCATCTACAAGGTTTTGTCTTCACATCCGAGGCTTTTCTGCAGGCAGATATGCTGCCGCCACTCTCGCCTGTGTAGCTCACTTGCAAGGACTCTCCGTTCGCCTCACAGCGGGAGCCATTGCAATGGCACCTAGCATGATCCCAGCTCTAGTGCATCTAGGTGCGGTCGAAGACCATGGCACTCTAAAACATCAAGTCACCCTCATTCACCTCAAAGAGGACTCCCTGTGCTTTTGGCAACCGGACTCTCTCTTGCCCCTGCTCCAACAGAATCTCAAAATCACGTATATCGCGGGGAAGCCTCGGTGGATGGGGTACTCGTTCCATGATTATGCTCATCTACTGGACGAAGATTTGCCACATGGCCAGGTGCAATTTCTTTGCACTGTGCCACATATGCGGCCGTATGAAGTCCGAATCCACGCACCTTTGCGGCTCCTCTCTTGGTCCCGATTTTCACTGACATCCACTTATGTTTCTTTACTCCAGTGCTTAGATTATAATGATGAGATGCTCTTAGCAGAAGCCAACTCTGTCACTGGTTCCTCCCTTTGGCTCGCTTGCAGACCTGCATCACACGTTGTTGCAAGAAGTTGTCATTCATTTGGACAGCAAGCACGACTCATGCGCATCAGATTGGCTCAGTGACTTAGTCAGACAGCAACTAAAGCTAATCCCGGTTAGGGAAATGCTCGTTATGCTCTATATTTACCTGCCGCAAGTTTCGTATAAGTCCTACAATGATACAAAGTATGCAATTCCTAAAACTAATCCGCGCTTGCGGCATAAAGCAACGGAAGCAACCCTCCGCCCCTATGCATTCAGCACCTACTCCATGCATGAGTTTGACTTAGAATTCTCTGACCCCCATGAAAGCCCTGCGCTTTTCTCTCAAAACGAATGGGGCACTGATCACTTTGCTGAGCACCGCAAAGATGGTAACTCCGTACAGTTTGGCGCCATGAATGGAAACGCACTGCATCTGCAGTGCCAAAGAATGGGAGAAGGGGGGACCTACTTTGGGAACCCCTTCTCTCTTCTTATCCTAGTGTTACAGCAACATATCCTGCCCAAGCGCAAAAAGCAGAAAGAGAGTCATGAAGAACTGCTTGCCAGGCGAGCTAAAGCCAAGTCATGGCACATAGCTGTTGTCCCGTGCCCGATGGACATGGGAATGCGGGAAGATATTAATGCCCCGTTTGGTCTCCCGGTTGATCTGGCTACCTTAGAGCGACCTGCTCTCTTAGGCATCACTCATATGGAACTTGTCGGGACCACCATCCCTGGAGCACACTTGGCACGGCTTGCTGCCATGCCACTTCAGCACCGTCCAATCCAGTTCGGTATTACTCATCCGGTTGACACACCCACCTTCCACGTGCGACACAAAGAAGATCTCCTGCGGAGCTTACACCAGCTTACCCAGCTTCTCGCTACTGGCGCGGCGTAAACCTATCTACCGCAAGCACCTCAGTTCGCACTTCAACTGATCCAAGAAGCTGATAATGATGCGGGTCACTTTGTATCATTTACAGCTGCGCTCATGATGGCCCTGAAGTCCGGCAGATCTGACCTTGCCGTCGAAGGTGTATTCGGTGCTGGTAAAACCATCTCCCTCGCCTACTTGCTAGCTTGGCTCTCCCTTACTACCTCCCATGCCAAAGTCACAATTATCCACAAAGAAAACCCTGCAGGCGAGGCGCTGGCCTCCATGATGCAGCGCATGCACCTTTCACCACTGCAACGTAAGTTATTGTTCGAGTAGTGTCAGTCACCGCCGCTTCCAAAACAGATAGACCATACATCGATGTCTGTGTGTGGATAAGTGCGAAGAGCCTGTCAGACGTGCCAAAATCCTCATCTGCACAACAGGAGTTGCAGACAGAGCCATAGATAACTATAAACAAGACCTCGCGAATCATCTTCGTAACAGCTCGATCTGTGTGCATGAAGAGGCACAACAACAGGGTGACGTTAAGAGTGCTCACGCACAGGCAATCCCCAAACCAGGGTGCCTCCAAGTGGAGGTACGTGACGTACATCAAGGGCAGGGTGGTATGGAAGATAAATCTAAAACCACACAAGCCATTCGTAGGCGAATTACAACATCCAAGATAGGTCTCCGCGGAGACCATAACTGGACCGAACCTCGGCGCTTAGCTGCTGCCTTCAGCCAGCTGATTCATACTCAGCATACCGTCGGCCAAATCTTCGCTCATAGCAGCTCTTTGGAATTCCAAGACATCATTGCGGCCTGGCGGATGGATCCCCCAAACAAGCTGTCCCTTCTCCCCAATTCGGGTTATCCGTGTGACCCTCAAGGGCCGCCTGACCCTCAACGCCGTGCTTTTGACGTGTACTTATGGATCAATGAATACAGCACTGACCTCCAGAAGATCAGAACCGACACATCCATTGGAGTCCTGTTAGCCATCAGTCTACTCACAGCAATGCCTGGCTCCCCCTTCAACATAGACACGGCCACCAACACGATGGAAGCCGCTGGGCTAGCTGGAGGCCATCACTGGTCCTTAATCTTACCTACAAGCTCTCGAGTCCCCCAGCAAGTTTATGAACCCACCATCGCGGCGCAATACCCGATGCTTTGCCGAGACTCAGACCAAGGATACTGCATTGGCACAGGGACTCGACGGCAGAACTATGCGCAACCAACGGGCTTCAGGTATATCCATTGGGACCATGACAAATCTATCAAAGGTCATCGCACTTGGACTGACCCAAAAGAAAATGATAATGTCATTTCCCCAGAAGCAAGTCGCCAGGTATGGAAGGCAGTCATGGATCAGCATGAGAAACTCCCCCCCTTTGATACCCAGGACGACAACGTGGCTAATGCTACCCCAGGCCTTTTGGTGCTTACCAATCGGTCGGGAGTAAAGAGTAATCTTCACGGAGCTCGACCAATGCCTCGCAAGCCCAATGGACGTGATGTCCCTCTGCGTGTGGATACAATCGTGACGCTAGCAGGGGCTACCTGCCACACGGGACTTTGCTTTCAAACAGGTGTTAATTTCCTGAGCAGCAGTCACGATGGAGATCGAGAAGACCGCATTGAAGCCTACACCAGAGCCTGTGTCGGATTGACACGTGCGCAAGCTATCACAACAATGATTGCCCCACTCGACCATGCGGGGTCTCCCCGGAGTCATGCAAGTGCTCAGCACTCTGGTGCACGGGGTCAGTTTCATCAAATCAAATCGCCATCAGCTCCTTGATGCCTATGGAGAAGTTGACCCTACTCCCTTTGCTCCACAGGCCCCTGACTACTTAATGCAGGGAACTCACATTGGTGGTGACCACCTTCCCTTAGCTTTTGGCTTGTGTTTTTGCTTCACTGCACCTAAAAGTGGACCCCCTGAAGTTGCCTCCCTTAAGTACATAACTGAGCGCTATCACTTGATGCTAGCTGACTTCTATGCTGTGGCCGATAGACGCAACCATGCGTGGCCGGAGCAGAGTGGCTATTACCCAAGGCAACATGAGAAAGGACATCTGCTATGGGCATACCGGCGAGACAACTCCAGAACCCCTGAGTGGATAGTCATTCCTACCGCCACTGATTGGATGCTGCATCACCAGTTCTGGAACAAGCAAATGTCAAGTGACCAAGGCCAGTTGTTTATTGCCTGGGCACTTGGCAAAAAACACTTTATGACAGCTGGCGAGCTGAGCCCCGGCACCGTGCCTTGGTTGCTGCACATGCAATTTCTGCACCGCCAAAAGTCCCGTGGCGCAACATTGAACCCCAAATCCCGCCGCACCAGATGCATAAATGGGCCATTCGCCATTGCCAAACCACCCGGCAGAGCGAGTGTGGAGGCCGCGCTCTCGCACTCCCCCGGCCCGCTCGCCCAGCCGATCGGCCAACAAAACACCTGTCGGCAAGACGAAGAGCTCTTCACCTTCTAGCTTTTCCAAGGTCTATAGTGGAAGCAGTGAGTTTGCAGCATTGCAGCATTGAAGATCTTTCTCGGAAGATGGCATTGAGCGGATAGCTTGTCACTTGCCCCGTCTTAGCGCGTTGCCGCATTTCACCTGCTTAGGTGATTTGTCGTTGCCGCTCCTCCTGCTGGCTAATGCAATTCGAGGGCACAAACTTCCAATAATTTGCACCTGCTACTTTCACATCTCACCATCACTTTTGTGTACTTTGCGGCTGGACTCGTCAGTGACCCAGACACTCCCAGTGCCCCAGCTACACTTGAGTATGATCAGCACCGGGCTTCCTTCGTGCCAGACTCTGCTTCGGTAATGTGCCTCGTATGATCAATATCAGCAGGGCACAATCCTGCAAAACAATGCGTCACTTGCACCTTATCGAGCAAGAGTATGAGGCATTATTGCAACAAGGGAGAGATGCCTTGACAAGGCGCTGAGCCTCCCAGTTTTCACACCCTGGCCTCACCAGCAAGAAGTAACTTCCGCGAAACTGACCGTCTGGCCTTTGTGTGAGAACAGGAGTGGCTCGCTCCTTGACGGTGTCTCCCCAAACATCTGGGTCATGAGGGCCCACCAATCGACAACAATCAGCTTTCGAAGATGTCACTGCTATCAATAAGCTATGCACACCATGGCCCCTTTGTGGGCCAACTCAACTCACCCTTTGCAAATTGCCCATACTTTGAATTTTTGCAGGCAGTTACCTTGTCAGAAGCTTCTGACAACCAGTGTCACTAAAATGCAATCAGTTTACAATTGAATGCTGCTGACCTGACTGGTCCTGACATCGTGTTTTGCGAATACCCTCTTCCCGCCGGTTTGCCGATAAACAGCACAGTGGAATGGCTATTGGGCCTGGTGGCCTATATGGCCATTACAACTTCTCGCGACGACGCCAATTTTTCATTGAAGGCTCAATCTGCATTGGCGATATGCAGAGCAGTTGTGAGGCGGGGAATTCATTCCATGTGCATACATTTTCGCAACTCTCCTGCCCTTGCTTCCTTTACTTCTTAGCTTGAGCTTCGTCCTGTTTCACTTTGTTTGACCACGTCTCACTGCTTCTTATCGACCTTAGCTTAGCGCTACCGAGGCGATACAGGCAAGCAAAAAAAACAATAAGACCGCTTACGTCTGCAGTGGCTGTGAGCGACGCATATCGAATGTCCTTTTCGTGTGCTTGTTGTTGGCGAGGATTGTACAGCCGCCGCTGCAGAGTGGCACGACACAAGTTTTGTTTGAAGAGAACAGAGCTTTCGTACTATGACGCAACGGATGTGGTGGGCTTACAACAGGACTACGCCGGGGATCATCTGTGCACAATATGACTATAGACTGGTCATCTTTGCATCTGGTACGATCATCTTCTTACATTGACGGACTATGGATGGTGCGAGTTGCAAAAGGAAGAAGAGGATTATAGAGGATCACGATTGTGAGCCTGATAGTCGACACTTGCGATGCGTGAGAGCGGACGTTTCACTGTGTTTCACCTAGTTAATGTTTAACTGCCTTTCAAGTTGTTTGTGGTGCTGGTTTTTTGGGGGTGGTTTTCGGTTTGGTTCTCTGTTTGCTTTCTGGTTTGGTTCCCCCTGGTTTCCTGTCATTGGCCTCTTTCTAGCTTCGCAAATTGTACATGTGACCAAGGCGTCAAGCCAAAATGGCGCAACCGCAAGTAAAAAAGAAGAGATTAGAGCTTACGTAGATGCGGAAAGCAATTCGGCCCATGGGCCACTCCGGCGGGAGTTGACTTAGGTCATCCACTGAACGATATCGGGGAAATAGCCTCTTCTGTAAGACCGTGCGTGAGATACTCATTGACGAAGGCTGCATATTCCTGGCAAAGCTGGAAGAATGACTCAAGCAAGCTCTCGGAGCATCATCTGAGAAGAGGTATGCCAGGTCAGTGGATTCCTCCTTGAGAACTGGTAGACGACTAACCACTTGCCGCCGAGCTTGGCCCTTGCGACGTTGGTTGCGTCTCGCAGTGCGACTAAGTACTGAATCCAGCGATTCTGCAACTGATTCGGGTTGGGAAGCCTTATCAGACGAATGCGTGGTCGGGCAGCGCTGGGCCTGAGCTGGTTCAGAGACTCCTCGGACACTTCATTCATGAGATGGCCCATTGAGAACAAGGCCAGGTAGGTTAAACTAAGGTTGATGAGCCCAGGCATTATACCATCGGGGTCATCCGCGCGGGCCCAAAAATCTCCCAACAACGAACCCCCCAAATGCGCCTCAGGAGCTTTGAGCTTTGAAAGCCAACCAAGCAAACAACCAAACAAACAACCAACCAACCAACCCAACCAACCAACCAACCAACCAACCAACCAACCAACCAACCAACCAACCAACCAACCAACCAACCAACCAAGCAAGCGCGCAAGCAACCAACCAACTGACCAAGCCAGCCATTTTTTTTGCCTGTTGCCGGGCCGTTGCGGCGTTAAGCCTCGGTCACAGGTACAGACTGCGAAGGTGAGAAGTGAAGAAGGTGCCGATCAAACGGCAAAGCAACCCGGGGGGACCAAACAAAAGAACTAGAAACCAACAGAAGCAACCCGAACCACCCCCAAAAGGACCAGTCCAACCAAGAAAAAGAATCGAGCGCTGTAAGACGTTAGCTAGGTGAAACTTCCGCACTCACTCGGCTCACGTGTTGATGTCCAAGGAATCAGAACATTGCATTTGCATCATCATCATCATCATCATCATCATCCGTTCTCCGAAGCGATCTTGCCGCAGCTCCAATCAACCTTCCATATAGCCACTCAAAGTCATTGCGGTTGCATTGCAGTTGACACAATTTGCGACAATTTACAGCACAAGAGCTCATGCGCATACATAGCTCCGTGTGACTTCAACTGACCAATCCAACCAGCCAACCAACCAACCAACCAGCTTTGTTGCTCTACCACTTGGCCCTGGCAGCTTGCAAGCGCTGCTGGTCTTCTACTTTTCCACCTTTGTCCGGATGGGTCCGTTTCACCACTTTCCGAAAAGCTGCCGCCACCGACTCATTGTCTGCGTCTCTGGTGATGTTCCAATTCACTGCGTACTTGGCAAACGTCAACAGCAGTGCGACAAGAACTGGCAGCTTGCGCAGCAGAGAGCACCATCAGCGCGCCGCGGAGGAGCAAGGGCCACTTGGACTGTAAATTCACAGGGATTCACACTCCGCGGAGGAACAAAATATTGAAAACCCCCTAGAATTGCGGCGGAGGAGAGCTCTGCCCGTTTTAAAATTACATAGTTTTTCATTGTGTTTCAAAACCCTCCGCAGTTCAAACTCCTCCGCGGGTCGCTAAGATTCTATGGGGGTGAAGGGGTTTGCCGTTGATTGAGTGAGGACATGGCTTAGTGCTATTTCACTGCGGCAGATTTACGACGTACCCTCCAATATGGCGAGAAATAATCATACACAGTCATGTTCAATTCAGCAAGATTTGTTTTACTTGTGTTACGTGCTCTCTGCTACGACACCCTCGGTGAATGACATATACACAAGTCGAAAAAAAATAAATGTCCAGCGCTGCTACACACGGCAAATACGAAACCGCTCAAAGCCTTGGATTGCCAGTGAAACATTTCGAGCAAGAAACAACCCAGGACGATTCCCCTTCAAAAACATGTAGGTTACAGACACACACGTTCAGCGTGAAACATTGCTCGTGTTTTGTTTTTTGCTATGACAACTACGCACGCCAAAGGGGCTGCCATCTCTCACTCTTGGTCTGCTGCTTCCAGCTTCGCTGCCAACGACGTAGCATCTTTCATTCTTGATCTGCCATTTCCATCATCTTCGCTGCCAGCGAACGTAAGTCGCTGGCCGACAGCGAAGCAGCTGCCTGAAAACAAAGCACCGTGACTCCAAGGCAACACTATGGAAGAACATGTTCTAATGGGCATTTTTCTTTCCAAGATGCCTTCATCAACTTGGAGCGTTTCTTCTCAGCAGCCTTCACTGCAAGGCGGTTCCTTTTTATTTCCTGCCAAGCGAACATTTTTCATTCCAGACACGAACGTGCCTGTCGCAACGTCTTTCGCTGCTCCTTGAGTTGAGCCATTTCCTCTCGCAGCACCTGGTTGGGCGCCACTGGAAAGCCAACCCCGAACGAGTAAGATTTTCAAACATTTGTACGCCCCCAAAATGAAGGGTAGAAAACGCAGCAAATACAGGGCCACCTGCAGT
>VSDK01009193.1:349451-381533 GCA_009767595.1 Symbiodinium kawagutii | reverse complement strand
TGGCAAGCAGTGGCCAGCTGTGATCACTTTTCGAGGCAGACTTTGGCTCCCCAACTTTGCCGCCCTTCCGCAGCGACCTGTGAACCAGGCAGGGCTACCGCCCTGGGGTACCAGAAAAGGTGGTGTCACCACACGTCAATAAGCGACTCAACTGCAGTTATTACTATACCTACCAGAAGTGGCAGTTACCCTGCCCTATCTATAACCTAAGCAACTGTCCAGACTTACCATATGTGATACGACTTGTAGGTTTTGCCCATGCGGAAACTTGCCGCTTCGTTGAGTCTGACCTATTTACAGTCAGCTCCAAGAGTGGAAGATCGAAAAGTCTACGCAAGTGTAAATTGAAATTTCTTGGAAGAATTCCAGGGAACACGAGTACATGCTTTGGCTATCTTTGGCTTGATGTTAGGCAGCAACTCCTGCAGGGGTACGAAGGTACAATATGATTGATGGACATCGACCGCTGTCCCCGCTTGAAGCATTTTGCATTATAGCTGTGTGGCAATGGGATAACACCTGCGCAAACAACAGGTACTCCGACCTCTAGTACTTGGATGTGGATCCCTACTTAGGAAACGGTTACTAGCCATAGTTATGGAGCTACTGACTGCGCTTATATCCCAGTTGTAACCCCAAGTGCACCTAAGGGGTACCGCATTTCCCTCTTGGAAGCATCACCATGACATTGAAATACAAGGGGTCTCACTATTGAAGGGCTGGAGAGCTGTGCGAGCCGCAGGATGCAGCTGACAACGACCTTGTGGTCTTCTTGGCCCTTTGATTGCAATATGTTAGGAATGAACTATGAACAATTTGCAGCCAAGAGGGTGAGGCGCTGTCAGCACGAAGGGTTTTTGAGGGAAAGCCTTTGCGGTTTGTGCTTTGCTAGCTGTTCCATTAAAGCCGTTGGAATGCTTCGACTTGAGGATTGTGACGATTGCCTCTACCAAAACAACTGGACTACTGCCGAGAAGCTTACTGTGCCATGGCTACACCTTGCTGAATGCTGAAGGAAACATGAAACATGGACATAGCCAGAGGCTGATCACCACAATTCCAAATTGTCCTTGGAGGATTTTCTTGAAAATGACTTTTTGTTCAAGTTGTGATTTGAGCTCCAACTTACTTTGCTTAGAACCAAATCTTTAATTATTATGTGCATTTTGCAAGAACCCATGGATTTCACAGTATTTTGTCTATCAACCATTATTTAATTCAAGTATCATAGAAACCCCGCTTGCACATCTTGCGACGATAGCTCACCTGATGCAAAGATTTGCCAAGTCACTTATGAGCAACACAAGGGTTGAGGGCAAACGAATTTGGGTCCCAAACTCAGCTGAATCTACACAAAAAAGGGTTCAACTTTTTCTCTTGGGTTTGCCAATTGGCAAAAAAGACTCTGGTCTAGATTGGGCTTGCGCAACTACCTCTGGCAGTTGTTGCGCAAGAGGTGCAAATAAGCCCTTGCAACAAAAAACATCTACAAATGCTACAAAGCAACTGCGACGCTTTTTGGTTGCGAGGGCTTATTTGCACCTCTTGCGCGACCACCATCCGAGGTAGTTGCACAAGCCCAATCTAGAACAGAGCCTTTTTTGATCTTTTTTTAGCAACTGGCAAACCCCAGAAAACACCAGGATTGCGCAAACTCAGCCCACTTTTACAGAGAAGAAACATGAAAAAAGAAAAGTGCACATTGTGTAGATATGATTATGTCACTGATGTCGAATATTGTTTTGGTAATCATTAGGACCGGTTCTATCACCAGTAAAACCGCATCTAGAATTGTGGTTGTGGGTTGCTTGTGGGGATATAGCCTGTCAGAAAGTTTAAACTTTTGAAACCCTGGGGTTTGGCTGGGTAAGCCAAACATCTTTTGTCAGGGCTTGACAGCAGCATTCTGATTTTGTTCTTATTCCACGGGTCGCTACTAGGCAAGAGCCCACTGATCAAAATGAATATACGAGAAAATCAGTGAGAAAGGTATATTCAAGTTTTCGGTTACTGAAATGATATTGCTATAAATATATATATATATATATGTATAAAGATATATGTATAACAATATATATCTATACATATATATCCAATGAATTCTCTCCTACCTTTCTTTGCTGAAAGGTTTGCTCTGGGATTCCATTTGGCCCAGGAGAGCATCGCTGCCTACACAGCCCGCTTGGGGGTTAGCAAAGAGGAGGCCTTCGCACTGATTCTGGGCTGAAATGGTGCTGTGAAGGCAATTTTTTTTTGGTCTCTGGCTGTGGTTTCTGTTGTCTCCTGTTGCCATTTCTGTGCCATTGTTGCTGTTCTTGCTAGTTTTGCTGTTGGCATTGCAGTCGCTTCGGCTTTTGCCATTGCTATTGCTTCTGCTGCTGTCGTTCTTGTTGTGGTTGTCGTGGTGGTTGTGGTGGTGGCTGCCCTCGTCTTCACTGGCTACTTTTACGCTTCCTCTTTGAAACGGTTGTGAATCAAAGTCCTAGTATGAAGACAAGAGTTCATGGCGACGTATTCTGCGGGCAACCAGTAGAATCGTGCCAACAAACTTTGGACACCAGGATGAAGGATCCAACCTTTGTAATTATGTAGAATTTCCATGAAGAACAGCTGGCTTTCCACCTTAGCCAATCAATCCCTGACCATTTCAAATTGCTGCATTTTTGAGAGGCTGGACACTAGCCTTCCCTTCTTTCAAATCATGCGCCTTCACCGCATATTGACCGTTTATTAAGCATTTATGAACCATCTATCATCCACGAATCAATTCAACCCCTCAAAACAGATCCCTTTTGCAGGTACGAAGAGCATGGGACAGCACTCAAAGGCCTTCTAGCTGCAGGAATCCTGGATGAAACCGGTGCAGAAGTGTTCCTTGGCCTTGGTGGTTTGTCCGAGAACATGGATGTTGTAGGACCCAGATTTCACAAGCATGGGATGATGACAAGGGCTAAATCCATCCAAATCCCACCAAAGGTCAAACCCAGCCGTGGAGCTTATCCGATTCAGGGGGGTATCAAGCCACTGCGTGGAAGGCTTCTTGAAGTTCAATTTGCCAGTTCAAAGGGACCAGATCACTATTCAGTTGATTCAAACTGCTGCTGACAAGCTGACCTGGTTTAACTCGCGACGGCGGCTGTTTTGCTCTCTGAGGTATCTGCGAGCTGTGCATGACATCGACCTGTCTGCTCCTTGCCGAATGAAGACAGGCAACTACGATGTTTGAGGGGGGATTGCCGGGATCGATTCTCACTCTCTTTCTATCTTTCTCTCTCTCTCTCTCTGTCCCTGTCTTTGTCTTTCTGTGCGTGTATGGATAGTATAACATATACATGTACTTATACATCATATATATTTCCATACATGAATTCCAGTGGACAGTGAAGCCAAGGACATCACTCCAGATCCGCTATTGGCGCAGCTGGTGGGTCGCCTGCGACGACCCCCCTGGATCTTCACCGCCTCGACTGAGGAGTGGCTCGCTGCAGAATTTCTGAGTCCAAAATATCTTCTGTCGTTCTAGAGATGGATGTATCAATAGATTTCATGATATATATATATATATATCAATACATATATGGTCACCGCCCTGGTCCTACCCTGTGATATACATACATATCATGGGATATTTCGAAAGATCTGTTGTGTTGGTTGCGGTCAGTTGGACGGCTGAGGCATGCACAGCGCTGTTCCTTGGCGAGCTGGGAAGTTGGCGGGCGAGGTCCATGGTCCCAGGATCAGCAGATCTCATTGTTGAAAATGGTTGGTTCATTGCTATAAATGCTTGATATTGGATGAACTAGGGGTACCCCTATGAATTCAGAAACACCCAATTATTGACCATGAACCTGGAACCAGTACTGTTGGTCATGATTTCATTTCGAGCATGATAGCCCAATGGGTGATTTTCAGCATTGCCGGATGAGTGTTTTGTTTGATTGAAGATTCCAAAGATTTCTGCGAGATGAGGTTAGTTAAATGGCTTCAATCCCCAAAACATGTCGGCCAAAGGCTTTTTTGTTGCTTTGAGTGACATGGGTCCCCCATTTAAAGAAACCCTCGTATTGGGCCGAATTCTGTTGAAGAATTCTCGTGAGTCTTGCCCGTTTGAGTCCTGGCATCCGTTGGTTTTGGATTGTTTCGGTGACATTAGTAGTGTGGAAAGGAATGTGTTTTGACGGCGGCACCACCATTTCACCTGAATACAGGGGGAGTACCCGTTGGTCGTTTGGAAACATTTGATAAGATTCCTGATCCATGCTGGTCCAAAGTTAGTTGGCTTGATATTCCTGAATTTTGTTGGTTGGTAGAACTCATAAATACTTGTAACACTAGTCGACCTCTTCGGATTCAGGTCCAACCTCCCAACCTTGACATCCACACACAAAGATGGTGGTTGATATCATATCCCTTAGTTGCCACTAGCGAAACCACTGATTTGGGTCCGCAGTGGTATAGCAGCGGTTCCTTTCATGAACAAAGTACGCCGTGCTCTCGATTCCTTCGGCCCCACAGGAACGGCAGCCTATGATTTTCGGAGGTTAATAAGGGGGTTTATTAAAACAGGGGGCCCCAAAGTTACGGTTGGTTTACTTCTATAAATGGTTAATCAATAGATTAGTTTGGGGTACTTCTATTTTGAGAAACCACCATATGTTTGTTGACGTGTTAAGAATTTCCGAATTGACTGCGGTTTGCCGTTTGCCTTCTTCAGAGACCAGTACGATCGTGGTCCACTCAGCACAGTGCAATCGTTTTCTGGCTTCGGGCACGCAGTTTTTTGATGAAGATAAATTAGAAAGCAAAATTAAGAAAGCTTTCCATGTGAACATCGCAGACCTGTACTTGTACATGTGGCTGAAGACCATGACTTCAGAGAATTCGTCCACATTTGATGGGAATTACATGGGACTACAGCTCCCTGGTCTCCTCCTGGGAGTCGTTCCGTGGGGCCATGGTCGTCAACGCCACGAGGCCTGCAGCGCTTGTCCGTACCTGACAGAAAGCTGGCGGGGATCATCGACACGCGGCAGTGCAGGCCACGTGGTGCACCGACTGGTGATGGCAGCGCATCATAGGATTCAATAGGCAGAGAACTTCATGATTTATGGAGCCAGGTAGATGTTCTTGACTGGGAACACCACACCATTCAACACTATTGTCGGTGCCAGCAGTGAAGAATCCACAGAATTCTGGAAAGATGAACTTCCATGAATCCTGGAAAGGTTCTCTAAAGATGAACTTCTTCACATTGACATCAGCTGCGCAGCTACAATGGGGACGGACCCAAGCTTCAGACCGAGGTTGGAAACCAAGCATCACCCCAGCAGCTTCGACGTTGCAATGCATCGGGCTGGTGTGTCCAGGTGGGGAAAAGCAGTGGAGGTGAGGGGGTGGGCGGCTGAGGCTGCAGGCCTGGGCGAAGGGACCCCAGCCGCACGAGCCGCACCCTGAGGCCGCAATGCTGTATTCTTTGTGATGACAGCAGCTGAGCAGCATGTATTGCTACTCTTGAAGCAAGGAAGTACCTGTTGGGCACCTACTATCGTGATACCAGGCAAAATTGTCATGATCAAACAACGGCATTGGGATAACATTCAATCAATTGAACAATGCATGATACATGGGGATTCGTCGGTACACCATGGAAAATTTAAATCATTTACAGGTGAAACACCCAACAACGATGCAGCACAGTGACTCTGAGCTGCTTCCGGGTTCGGGCTCCCAGGTCCCAAAAACATCCGCGCAGCCAAGCGCAAGGGGTGGCGCGCTGTGCTGGTGGGGCATTTCAGTCGTGGCTTGGCACGAGCTGCGACCTGATCCCCGCTGAATCGATGCTGAAATGGGGGAGCAGCGACTGCAAATGATGGAATGACACGAATGAAGCAACGCAATATCGAAAGATATTTGTGATTCTTTGGTTGAGAGGAAGCGCCTGGTTTGAGAGGTCAGTGCTTTTGAAGGAGGCCGAAAATCAACGAGGGTGAAAGGTAGCAGCTTGGCATTTCGATCAAATAGAGCCGATTACTTCTGAAACAGTTCTTGCAAATGAATTCTGAGACAATCTTCGAAGCATCGAACCCATTACAGTACAGAGGGAGTGCAGGTACTGCAAGAGAATGAGAAGGCCTGAACGGAGCACGAATTGACAAAATGCACAATCCGGCCTCCATACTCGCGACAAAACCAGCCCGCACGTAACTACACAAAGGCTGTTTGAGGCACGTTTTCCTCGCTGCAACTGTTTTCGCCAAGATTTGGATTGGTCGTTGGTAATTAGATTTGGATAGTCCGTCGGGGATTTGTGTTTACATGTCATGGCTTAGGTGGAGATGGATCACGCGTGCGGTGTGAGGCCGGGTCCGTCCCGCAATGCGTCCCACTGATTGGCCCCCCGCCATTGTGCTGTGCCCTGCCAGGCAGCGGACTTCCACATTGGTGCCTCGTCCAGGGGGAAGGCCACGGATAGTCACTGGGAGGGACAATCGACGTTGGAAACCCATGTCCTCGCCCCAACGCTCAGGGTTTCCCATGAGTTTCCAAATGGATTTTCCTGTGAACATCCATGATTTCTGGGATGCTGGAAGTTCTCGCAACCGGGTCAAGAGCTGAACACAGTACGTCAGTTGATATGCTGCACCTAGTTTGTGGTGTCCTTCAAGAATGGTACTCCAAAACAGCCGCCTGTCAGAATCCATAATTTTTGAGGAAAATCCATGGCTTCGCCCCGATGATTTATGTCATTCGACCCCAATCATGCTTATGATTGAGTTGTGGCACCTCCATTCTTTAAGTAAAACCACACCCATCATTAGCGAACTTTGGCTGGAGACCCATGGCCACCCCATGGACCCATGTATATCCATGCTGCCTCAAGCTGTGTGATCCCAGGTTCCATCCACCAATTGCCTGACGTGATGCCCGAGCTGTGGGAGCCAGGCCTGAGTTTGCGGTGACCTGAGAGCAGGTTTAAACAGAACGAAAAGTCAGACTCGAACATCGACTGCTATTGTTTGCATTGATTTTCTGTCATTCTGTGATTTAGTCTTGTTGAATGTTGTTCAGCTTAAAACCCGTTACAACAAAAGTAAATAGGAAAACCACAGTTGTTTGCGCAATCAGAAGCAGCAGATGACTAATTAGGTTGCAAATCAGCAAGAATTGTGCATCTGGTCTTCCTGCGGAAGCTGCACCAGGTCGCACCAGACCCTGACCCTAGCAGCCTTTCTTCCTGCATTCGACCGCCAACGGGATATCCACTGAGTGAAAAGAACTTAGTGGTGCAGAGCCAGGTCCGATTTGCAAAGGAGAATCACATGCGGGGACACTTTTCCCAAAAGATTTCTTTTCGATGAATACTGTTTTGGGTGAAAATGACATTGAACAAACTCTTCAATTGCATTCTATAGATATTGAATGATTCTCAGAGAATCCCAGATAGTTTCTGGAATGTGGGCCAAAGATGCTTGGGAGCCATGTGCGCTGTTGCTAGCCCAATCAGAGACACAAGGAAGCGAAGAAAAGAAACGAGTCTCCAACAAAGTGTTGACATGTCTTGTCTCGAAACAATGGAGAGCAGCTGACAAGTGCAGGATCACTCAGGCGTAGTTGGAAGCGATGGTGGATGTGGATCACTAAGGGGCTAAGGGGCTAAGGGGTCCTTCATCAGGTTAGGAGTTTCCAACATCGGAGGGCGACATTCCTTTGACGCGCAGCTGAGTTGTCTGGCTGAGCTTGGGCCATGCAGAGTCAGCAGGTATGCTTTTCGACTACATGACTGGATCTGATCAGAACAGTTAGCCAAATACTCTTGTTGAAGTGAGTTCGGGGATATCCACCAGGAATGAGTACTCATCAGTACTCACCAAAGATCCCAAAATGAGCTATTCTTTTTTCCGTGGGGGAATGACTGCTATAACGGCACAGCATGAGATTGGACAATTCCATGCATAGCTGCATGACTTTTTGTCCAACCCATCCTTGCTCCACCCCAGAACTCCAGCACAACTTTTGCAACTCTTGCTTCACGAACTAAAGAGTTTGCAGAGTTCGCAGTCTCTGGAAATAGGTTGAGGATGACATCATCTTCATCGTTCACAGCTCAGCCTCCAAATCAGCTGGCTACACCATGCCGCCATGAGCGATGGTGCGTTCGTGGTGGGTGCACAGGGGTTGGCAGCGCTTTGGATCACATCTTCACACGTACTTGGCCACGCGGCGATGCAGCGATAGTTCTTTTGCAGCTTTTTGATCTGACCAAAAAGGGTACCTAGGCAGGTAGGTGGCTGAGTAGGTTGGTGTAGGTAGGCAGATAGATAGGTAATTTGGTTAGCTGAGTAGTTAACCGGATGGGTTGTCGTGAACATTGCATACTTGAAGACTCTCGAAAGTCCCAACATTGCCAGGGCTTGCCTCAGGGCAATTGGTGGGTTCTGTCAGCCTGCAGCCGACAGTCTCCTGTGTGACTGCCCAATTTCAAGCCCTAGGGGTATAGGAACAAACAACGCTGTATGGTTGGTGTGATATCCAATACTTCGCTGCCCATCGCGAACGTACCTTCATAGGGTCGAGGCTGAATTCCATGAACGAATCCGGAGCAATATGAACGATCACCAGTTCATGGATTAGACCTTGACAATCATTTACCAAAGATAAGCAGCACGTAGATTCATGATGGTTCATGTTCATGCTCATTCGGCTATGGGTCAAAATCCTGTACCCCTGGTTCCCGTATCATTCACCATTAATTTCCTTATTATTGGTTGGTCATTATAAGCCATTATTGATGGTTAATACTGACCCATAGCCATTTGAGGGTAAGCTCACCATTTAGGATAAGCTCATGCCGACAGCCTCCTCGGAGCTAAGGCGAAGAGTACCCTGCCAGTGCCATCAGTGGCTTCACGCGACGTCCTGAGGCGCGGGACGCGCGACGCTGCCGGCCCGAAAGGATCAGCTTTGTGATGGGACAATCCATGATTTGGGTGTGTCTAATGGTTCATCAATGGTTGATTCATTTACTTCCCGGTTCATTAGTGGTTCATTAATGGGTGTCTTCAAATAATGCTACCCCGAAAATGGTGGTTTATTACTATAAATGATTGATATAGGGTACCCCTATGAATTGAGAAACACCCATTTGGGCATAGCTCCGGGTTTTAGGAAGCATTATGAACATCATGATCTTCCTGGCAGGTCATGTCTGATGTAATTGCCCCATGCTAAGCACTGACATATTTGGATTGGGGACCTCACATCGCGCTCACATTTTGCACGAACTGCATATGGATTTCCAGGAGCCGCAGTCAGGCACAGATTCGCAGAAGTATTGGCAAACTTTTCTGAAAAAATCCCAGGCTTACGTGAATTTGGGTGCACATCCGGTGGAGATGTCCCTTTTTTTGGCCACGGGAGGTGTCCATTGAGTGGTTGCTACTCTCCACAGGGTTTCAGCTGCGTCAACATGAAGGCTTCGGCACCCAGAGGTGAAGGTTGGGGCAGGTTGGATCAAGATTTTGGATTGGTTGGTTGGTGCTTGTCCATGGTGGTGGTTCACCTTCGTGGTAGTGAGTGTTTCCAATTTCTGGGAATTCTTCATAGAGCAGGTTTTGCAGCCTGCATCTCTTGATGAAGATCAGGATATGTTCAAGTTGGGTGAAGATTTTTGCTGCCCAGATGGGTGCCTTCTCAAGTTGTTGGGTGGCCTAGTGGTTGGTTAAAGGTTAGCTAGCAATGAATCCTGACAAACAATCTTGTTAATGCCGACCCTGGATTAATAAACCCCCGGTTGATAAATAGGGGGTATCCCCCAAGTTCGCCTTGGTTTTCCATTACCCCAATCAATAGCCTAGGTTGATTAATCCGGGGTCAACATTAATAATCATTCAGCTGCTAGTTTACCATTGTATTTACCAGTTAACCATCAATTAACCACTAGCTAATCATTAATATTAAACATTGGTATTGACCATTATTGTTGGTTGTTGATTAGTTAATTTTCAGCTAGTTATTATCATTTTTGTTATAACTATTAACCATTGTGGACCATTATTATTAGATTTATTAGTCAATTATTAATATGAACCAGTTAGCCATTATATTAACCAATATTGACCATTATTGTCGTATTAATATTGACCATATTGATATTGGCCAATTATATTGACCAATTGTTGGTGAATCATTAACATTAACCAGTTATGGCCAATTATATTAGCCATTATATTAACCATTGTTGTTGGTTACTATCCCCCTACCAACCTCATTCTCCAAGCATCGGCTGAGGCCGTCAGATCCTGGTCCGCAGCGTCTTCACCGCTGCTGTGATGATGGCGCTGGCGTTGCTGCTGCGCCGCGATGTGACGTGGAGCCGGGCGGTGGTGAGGGGAAGATCTGGGAAGGCGATGATGGGAAGATCAATCGTTGAGGATGGTCTGCGTAGGGAATGGTTAACCATCCAACAATGGTTAATACTAGCTGGTGAATGGTTATCTATGCATGGTCTATGGGTCAATGAGCCAACTGATGGTGATATGGATAAGGTTCATCAGCCAAAAATGGTGACAAATGTCTATCAATGGGTGATTTATGGATGGTCTATGGGTCAATGAGCCAACTGATGGTGATATGGATAAGGTTCATCAGCCAAAAATGGTGACAAATGTCTATCAATGGGTTATCTATGAATGGTCTATGGGTCAATGAGCCAACTAATGATGACAAATGATCGTGAGGAGATTGTTGACGTTGAAATTCATGCACACATGACATTGTTGTGACGAAGTGGGCACATTGGATGACCCGCTTTCGCAGCGGCTTCCAGGAGCAAAGCCGTGGGCTGCCAGTTTTTGCTGCTCCCCTGGTGGGATCCAGTGCTTTGGCAAAGTTCAGAACTTGTCTTGGCAGTTTTGGTTGAGCCACGCAGCCAAGTTGTCACCAAGGACGGCTGCCCCCTCCCATCTGCATCGGTGGCTTCCACCTTAACAGCTGTTCTGCTTGTGAGCTATTGCTCAGCTCTGGACCGTGGACTAACGAGCCTGGAACGTCAGGGACGACTTTGGTCGTGACTTGATTCAAAAGAGGCCTGGGTCTTGGGGGAAGTGCAGTTAGACTGGGGACAGGCCAGGCTGGAAAGGTGTGAGGGCATTGATACTCCTGCATTTGTTTGGACTTATATCACTGTGACATAGTGG
Organism: Symbiodinium kawagutii; assembly: GCA_009767595.1. Classification (NCBI taxonomy): domain Eukaryota; class Dinophyceae; order Suessiales; family Symbiodiniaceae; genus Symbiodinium; species Symbiodinium kawagutii. The sequence continues at coordinate 370,338 of VSDK01009193.1, read as the reverse complement.
AAGTGCAACCCATTGTGCCTGGCTGCCCTTGGCCTTGTGATTATTTGTGTTCCGTTGAATGGGAGGTAAATTTTGCACAGCATGGGGCTGCCATTGTTTTACTTTCCGTGTCCGTGATATATTATTGATTGAAATGTTGATTGTTATCAGGTCAAACATTCACTGAAGGGTACCTTCAGGAAGGTACCAACATCAAACAACGGGCTGTTTGTCGAAAACTGAAACAGCGAACAACCATTGTAGCATCTTCTAATATTGCATTCCACATTGGTTTGCTTTCAACTGTCAACAGCTCGAAAGGGGTCAAGCATGTATTCTGTCAAGAATCGGACGTCTTGCGCCACTGAAATCTCAGTTGCATGAATGATGCATGTGTGTGACTGAACAGTGCAGGAGATGTTTGGGACTCTTTTGACATCAGTTACCTCAAAAAGATTTCGGGGCAGTATTCGTAGCTCGCTTGGCTTTGGTGCTTCATTGACCCCCTAGGCTTGGTACAGAAATGGTGGTTTCTCAAAATAGGGGACCCCCAAATCATCCACTATTAACCATTTATAGTAATACACCAGCCATTTTTGGGGCTCCCTATTTTGAGAAACACCCAAATGGCATTGAGTCAAGCTGTGTGAGTCATTGATTCTGAGGTTTGCCGTGCTGGTGTGGTTCACCTCCCTGGTCCCCAGCCTCTACGTCTGGATCAGGGGCGCCTTCGCGCCCCGTGAGTGGCTGTGGACCTGGCCGGTGGCGCAGCTGGCTGATGTGTTGCTAGGCCAGCTGGGGTAGCTGATCGTGGCTGGTGGTAGCTGGTAGTAGCCGGTTGGTTGATTGGTTGGTTGGTTGATTGATTGGTTGATTGGTTGATTGATTGATTGATTGGTTGGTTGGTTGGTTGGTTGCTTCCTCAAGATCTTTTTTTTTGACCAAAAAGTTGAGTCAGGTGCCTGTGCGACTGGGAAGCCCTTCGCGAAGTGGCAAGGAGGCTGGGTCACAGGAGCCACAATTTGGTGATCAACCACTGGGGACTGTGAAGGGACCACTACTCAATGGAGATGGGTCAAGGGGTACTTGTCAAACTTGGGCATCCCAACAGGGCCTTATTTCGTGGTGAGGGCGACAGCTGTCCAAGTTTGCTGGACTTCCTTCCAGTACCCCGCAGAAGCTCCAGGGGCCGGGACAGGTGTAGCAGATGCGCTCTGCATGTTGCTACTGTTGGTGCTTTTGCTGCCGATCAGCGAGCCTCTCGTTTTTTGTATCACAGGAGGAGGGGCACAGAGGTTGAATATGCAGCACTGCTGAGATCTGTAGAACTGCTGAGATTTTGTTGGGCTAATTGTGCAATTTGAGCAAGATGCCAGGTGGCAGGTCTTTGACATCTCCTCTTTGGTCTTCCACACATCTAAGTCATTTGGCAGGTTTTCTGTGCATGTGGTTTTTCATGTTCTTTCTGCCTGGGTTGTTTTGGAGACGGTTGCCCACCAGCAATGACAACGGCCATATACCGTATATATATATATTTAATATATATATATATATTTAATATATATATATATATTTAATATATATATATACATATAGAATATAGATATAGAAATTGTCATTGTATTGATTAATGTCCAGGAACAGATACTTGTAGATACAGATCATGCACTACACCTTTTTCCAGCTATCATGATACCCTGGCATACAATCAATTGACAATGAATGCCGAAAGGCAAAGTCGAGATCACAGGTCCGCCATCATCACTGTTGGTTCACCCTTGCTCGACAAATAATTATTGATTTAGAAGAAGTTAGAGCTAGAATCAGTATACTGTATGTATATAAATAATAAATAAATATATATATATATATATATGTATACTGTATGTACTATATGTTTATACAGAGACAAGGTGGCTATCATAGCAATTGAGTTTGCAACGCCTGGGTAAACCCATTGCTGGTGGATTTTCGCTGGCGCCCGAGGTTGTCATTGCCGGGGTTCCAAGCGGCCAAATTCGGCAGCTTGGGCATGGCGCTGCTGCTCCCCGTAGGGGCGACGAAAGGAGGCGCTGCTGACGGGACTGATCCAGGAACTTCATTGAGCGACTCAGGGATTGACTGACCGATGGATCAATTCAGTGCTCCTTCAATTTGATTCGAGTTGGATTAGGCTTGATTCTATTCGCTTCGACTGATTTGATTGATTGATTGATGGATGGATGGATGGATGGATTGATTGATGGATTGATTGATGGATTGATGGATTGATGGATTGATGGATTGATGGATTGATGGGTTGATTGATTGATTGATTTGACTGATTGCTTGATTGTTTGATTGATTGATTGATTGATTGACTTTGCAATTTGGGATGAATGGGATGCAACCAACAAAGACATGCAAGCATTATTGACCACTAGAAGAGCCTATCATCAACTAGGTTGATCATCAAATCTGCAAAAAATCCATCCAAACCATTCCACCCGTTGGGATGTCCACAAGCAAGTGCCCCCGTGACATGGTGAATCTCGAGGATTATAACAATGCTTCACAAAGATCGTTTGTAAATACTGTACTATGTCATGATTTGTCATATCATATGCAAATCTGTTGCCGCTGATGCGATTGATCGATTCCGGGGATTATTGTACTTGTTGCTTTTCTTCAGCTGGTGATTGGGAGTGATCAATCATCGGAAAACTGGGCAAGGACACAGCGATGGCTGTTTCACGCAGAGCCAGAGGAACCATGAGGAAACCAGGAATCTACCCATCCTTGGTTTGGCTTGCTGAGAGTGTTACAACTCCCAAAGTCTTCCGGAGATTCCTGGTATTTCAATCATTTACGTATTGGGGATGGTCCAATTTCATCTTCTATTTATTCAAACGGGCTCTTTCCTTCCAAAAGATGATCAAGTCTGGACATTCTTTGCAAGGGCACCTCCATTCTTTCCCTTCCTCCACTTGATACCGACTTCGTGCAAGGTGCAAGTTTCTTCGCGGGCTTTCTTGCACATCCATCCCTGGTAGGACCATCAGCACCTGAGATGCGCCAGGGGACAGTCGGAGGCTACGTACTTGCGGACACAGGAGGCTACACACTTGGTTGTCATCATTTTTTTAGGTTTGGCAATCCAAATCCTTTCCTCTCTCCTCTTCCTTGGAACCAGTATTCCCCACCTTCACCATGCTGAAACCATTATGAACTATCATGCACCATTCTTAAACCATTACTAGTCATCATCCACTTTTCTCAGGCATTGTTCATCGCTATGAACCATTCTTCACCCATGTTCTCCAGCCCCTTACGGGCCGATGCAACCACCGGTGCCGATGGTGCAAGGACTGGGCCAAAGTGCCTGGGAGGCGATCTTTCTATGTGGACCCTTGTGCCTAGGCGCAGGTGCAGCGGTTGATCCATTGATGGATCGATTTTTGTTCACCGTTTTTTTTGCATAAGTGTTTGTTTGTTTATGTGTTACTGTTGGGATATTCTTGTCATTTCTTGATTTGTGGATTGATGTTTTGTTGTTGAGTTGTCCGTTTTGCAAGATATTGTGGGGATGTCGGCAAACAGTTGAGGCAGAGCATGTGTGAAATGAGAGCACGACTTCATCCAATGTCCTGGTCGAAACGCTCATCGACGTAGTGGTTGTTAAGAGAGGGAGTGGCTTGAGACTCATCCCAGACGTTTGATTATATCCGACTTAATACCTAGATCCTACCATATGCTACCTATCTTCAAGATGGAAACCTCGGAAGTGGAGGACGAGAGGATGAGAGGCGATGAGAGGTCAGGGTGTCAGGTTGGCTGCGTGCCTAGACGTGCCTTTCTTGGCGCCGAAGGTTAGACCTGTGTGGTCAATTCCTGGGCCCTGACTTTCACAGAAGTGCGCCAGGCGGGGCAAGTGGCTCCGCTGGATAGTCGCACGTCTATATATGGAAGTGTATGCACATATCTATCTATATGTACATTTATGTACTATACATAAAGCAACTTGTCTGTACATTTATGTACTATACATAAAACAACTATCTCTATGTCCATCTCTATGTATACATCCACACATTTTCACTCACGCATGACTTTCGAGTGTGCGAACGCATCCATGCGTAGTCGCCGGCACTTGTGGCTTCGTGGGATCCTGGAATCGCTTTCCAGGTTTCTTGGCCTTCAACTTCTGCCTATGGACCTTGGCTTCGAACCTGGCCTCTGCGATGAGGTCCCGGTAGCGGGGATGGGTTCACACAGTCCACAGGATCGATGCGACCAACGTAGGAAAACAGGATCCAGTGACACTTTTGGAATCGAGAGAAGAAACTCTGGGAATCGCAAAGCTTGGAGAGTCCACAGAGTCTTGTAGCAATGTATGGAACAAACAGGCGCCGAATGCAGTATTTTTTCCAAGAATTTTGGATAGCAAGGAAATATCATCAATTTCTTGGACTTGATTGCTACATTTCGCGTCTGGAGGGCAGTTGTGGTTCGTCTTGAGGCTCTTCGTTGAACACCAATGCTCCTCTGAGGCTTTTCGGACCCGCACCTTGGAGCAGTAAAAGAGTTTGCCCCAATTTTATCAATAGCAATCTCAGGAACATTTGTGTTTGCTGACACCTCTGGATGAGTGAAGCATGAGCCATTTTTCACGCCAGCTTGTTTGTAACATTTTGAGGATGCACGCACAGAACTGAATCGCTTCAACTTTGTTGGTTGGTAATGATTGTTGATTATTGGCCAATGATAGTGTTGATAGTAATGATCCACTTTGTTGGTTGGTAATAGCCAATCATATCCAATCATGGTAGCCAATAATAGCCAAGACTACTAAGGTTGATAGTAACGATAATTTGCCAGTCATGGTAGACAGTATACAGACTCTGTCAAGTCAGGTGTATCCCTACCGCAGTTGCCACTTGCACTGGGTTTATACCAGCGGTGTTCATCCAGTTCGTGGCTCAAAATGATAACGCCCGACATGAGCAATGGTGAGCAAACGTGCAATTTCGCCTCGAAAACACCCATTTTGGTCTTCGAACAGGTAAGCACCCAAAAACTGCAATGAGCCGTTGGATGTTCCGATGGATCAACGATGGACAAACAATTGGCTGCTGGAAGGCATCTCCTCTGTCATTGTAGAGCAGCTCACTGGATGCACCAAACTACCGCCACAGCTCGACCTGATTGCTCCGCTTGTTTCCTGGATGTTCCAAACATAGTGTCAAGAAAGGTACCAGTCACTCCTGTCGATTTATAGTCAGTAGATGTTGAGAGCCTTACAACTTTGAAGTGACCCTAAAAAACACATCAATGCAACAAACCTTAACATGTGTGAAAAAACATCAATGCCACAGCCAATTCCAGGGTGAAAAAATCGAGTCCGTTTCCATCCGAGCGCCACGTGGAGCCATGGCTGCCATGGCTGGATTTGGATCGCTGAGATGGTGGAGGCGCTCCCGCAACAGATCCCACCAACCAAGCAACCAAGCAACCAAGCAACCAAGCAGCATGATGAGAAATTCCTGAGCCCTAGAGGTCATAGGAGACTTCTGTTTCCAATCAAGATCCTTTTTTGTCCACGGAGGATGCTGCTTTGTTCTTGTTGTTATTGTTGTTTGCGCGGCTCAAGCGGACCATGACCTTCACTGCACCATGAGAGGTGATCCTGCCTCCGCGGGTGCCCAGAGCGTCTGGGGCACTTAGTGATGGGATTTCCGTCTGGTGATATCCTTGTTACTGTTTGTTACTTTTGGTTAATGTTGGTGAATTGTCTTTATTAACCACTTAAAGCCACCACTGAGCATCATGAAGCTTTGTCAACCATAATCAACCATTTATCACACAGATTTATCACTATTATATCCGTACATTGACATGGAATGGAGTATTCCTGGTCCACGGCATCATCTTCCCGACCCCAAAAAGATATCGTGGTTTTGATGGCATGCATCCTTGGGAGCTATCTGGTGCATCTGATGGGTCGTCAGCACAGTCTCTAGTGGCTATCGAGGACCTTTGCATCAAGCTTTCGTGCGCATGGTCGGAAGCCCCGGTTGGTCCCCAGCGACCTGTGACCGTTGCATGTGACTCTTCTTTTTAAGGTGTCAAAATAGGGACTGTCTCCAACATTAAGCGTTCCCGTTTCCTTGCCCAGTGCCGGTAATTTCATCAACTGCACATGTTATGCTAGACTAGCAGCAAATTGTGAACTTCCCATGAAAGGAAGGTCAAGGAAGAGTCACTGATCCGGAAAGAGGAGGGAAGCTGAAATTATATCCAAAACACTTGGTTCGAAGTGTTTACTATTCTGACCATTCTAAGCCTAAGGCAACACCTCTTCAAAGAAATCACTAACACGGTTGGGTTCCTCTCGCGCAGGTCGGGAGTCTCGACGCAGAGTGCGGGACCGCAGATTGAGGTTCTACCGTACAAGTAAGTCTTGGGCACCCGAGTAGAGTATTCAGGTGCCCTTCCAAAGGAGCCTCTGGGAACCAAGATGGCAAATCAAGATTGGTTCTGACTTGGAACTGCCGAGGAAATATGAAGTCTGACCAATCTGACATTAGAGCTTCGGCTTAGCCGGCTTAGCTACAGGTTGTGGAAAGGTGCAGCAGTTCTAAGTGCTGACATGGAAAGTGATGACCATCGCCAAGGCCCCAGTGTCCTTACTCGTTTCTCCTCGGCCCAATGTGGAAGGCTGGCTTGTGTCGAATGTTCTCAGCTTCCAATGGCAGGTCAGAGCATCATAGCGAACAGATTCCAATGGATTCCTCCAAATTTGCAAACTTTCGAGGGTATTCCACGAGTTCAACTCTGGCAACTGGTAGTTGGCTGTAGCCAAGTTGTGTCCAGGTCATCTCCTTCATGCCTGCAAGATGGCAGTGGAGGCGAAAAAGCTGCGGTTTTGATCCCTGGTGGGTTCGGTTCTCTCAACTGAGTGAGTGATGGCTGGAGTGGCTTGGAAGAAGACTCTTGAGCCGGGTTGAAACCTGGCATTACAGCTGCTTCCTGGCAGGACCCCACGGGACCCTCCACAGTGGAAGTGACAGCGGTGCGCCCTGCAGATGGCGAACAAAGTATTGAGCAGGTTAAAATGCCAAGCATTTTGATGTGCCAACTGTTTTGAGATCTTTTCTGATTGAAGTTTTGACGCAGGATTGCCAAGATGATGTGCCAAGGGTGAGTGTTGCAGGCCGTGCGAGAGCAGAGGCGTTTGGAGATGGAGCGAGAGCTTTGCGAGAAGCGTGGGGCCCAGTGCGGCTGAGATTTTGGGAAGGCCTAGGCATGGCTAGGCATGGCTAGGCCAATACTCAACAGCGATGGGTGAGTTTTGAGTGGAAGATTGAAGCCAACAGCTGGGTGCCAAGCACCCAAGCACCCAAGCACCCAACCCAACCCACTGCTGATGGGCGTCGAATGCCAACTCGGCGGTGGCAGCGAAGCATTGTTTTAGTCCGGGAGCAGCGGTTGCAACGAGTCCCGGGTGGGGCGTTACCAGTGGGACCTGAAGGATACATTCAGAATCGGGTGTTTCTCAAAAATAAGGTATCCTAAAAATGGTGGGTCTACTAGTTCCTAAATATGATTACTTTGGATGATTTGGGGCCCCATTTTGAGAAACCACCAATCGGACATCTCCAGACCAGCTGGGAATTCAGCATGTGGGGATGAAACAACCGTGATCAGCACCAGTTCTATTCACGAGTTCCTTTCACCACTTTGGAACATTGCCATCTTGGGATGAACGTACCTAACTCCATGAAGGTCGGAACTCTTAATCAGCCAGTGCCCCACATGGGAATGGATCGCCACTAAGGTTGGGCCTGCAGACACCGGAGGCAGCTGACTCCCCAGTCTGGTGCACATTTTTGCGACTTGGAGCTAGGTGTTGTAGCACGCGGTCTTTTTAGTTTTCAGCTTGTCCTGTATGGGAACAAAGAAGTGTTGAGAATCGCCACTGGTAGCACAAATGATGTACGTGGTTTCCTGTTTTCTTTCTTTGTGTTTCCTTCTCTTTCCCCTCCCTCCTTCCTCCTCTTCCTTTTTTCCCTCTCTCCCTCTCTCCCTCTCGCGGTCTCTTTGTCTCTCCCTCTCTTCCCTCTCTTCTCTCTCTTTCTCTCCTCCCTCCCTCCCTCCCTCTCCCTCTCCCTCTTTTCTCCCTCTCTCCCTCTTCTCTCTCTCTCTCTCGCCATACACCAGATATATTATGCTGCAGTTCATCATTGCTCTTCCTGGTCAGGCCAGTCCTGTGGGAGCCCGGCCCAAGTTACCTAGCAAGGTCTTGATCCTCAGAAGTGCTGCCTCAGCGGCTGGCCATTTCCTCAACATGTCCTGGACACGCCACGGGCTCTACACAAAGTGGGATATGCTTGGGCATGACATGTATGTTTGCAGCCAAGTCATAGATTTGAAGACGCCCACAATCTGCCTCCGCTTTGCCAGCAATGTGTGGTTCGAAAATTTGGGATTTGCACATACAAGACATGGAAATGACAGCCATTGATGTCGCGCAGTGAAGCAACTTATCTCAATGTCGCCCACTGGCCTTGGAACTTGGTCTTTGGATGGCCTCTCTTGAAACTGAAGATTTGATAGAATGGAAATGAAATGAAATGAAATGAAGGGAATAGTCTTGAAGCTAAGTAGATCTGTGGTTTGATTTTGCGGTGGTATGGATGGACTTTGTTTTATGCGGATGACTTCATGCCCGACCGCTCCTGTCCCATGGCCTTGCTGTCCCGACGATGATCAGAGCGCTGCTGAATCTGGGACAGCACTTTCCAGCGGATCGGGGAAGTGGGATGATCTTGTTGCCTGAGATTGTGGAGATTCAAAAGGCTATGAGTCAATGCCGTACCACCCCGTCCATGCCACCCCGTCCATGCCACCCCGTCCGTGCCACCCCGTCCGCGCCCATGCCTGGGCCCCCCATAGTATTTCAGACATTTCCAAAAGCTTCAGGTACTTAAATGTGTGTATTGGTTCATTCAAAGTTTTTTGTTGCTGTGGTTGTGGTTATTTCTTTTGTATTCGAGGGGTACTGTTGCGTTTTGGCTGAGAGCCAAATTCCACCACCAGGAACCAGTGAATGGGAGCATGAAATCCTTCACCATTTCATTTCAAGGCGCATGAATCGTATGCCCAGTGCATGCACACAAACCCGATTTGGCCCGCGATGTGTTGAGAATCAGGCATGAAATGGTCAGCCACCCTAGTGATAAACCTACCTTGCAATCCCTGGAAAGTAATGCATTGCTTGCTTTGCCCAGGAAAGCTTCCGAGCTTTTCAACAGCTGGTTGGAGCCTGGGCCATGACTTTCCCGCCATCCAAACGCCTTGGATTGCTTGCGAAGGTCCTTGTTTTGTGAGATGTTTCAAATTCCTGTGAAAGTAGAAGTCTAGAAGGGAACCTCAGTATTGAACACGAAAACGACACAAGAATACACAAGACATATCTCCAGAAGTCAAGCATCTTTAGGCATTAGCTGGCATGCCGACATATACTGGGTGTACCTACCACCACATGCACATACTTTGAATTGAACAGACTGAAGAGGCTTTTGAAGAGTTCTTGGTCACAAGCAACGCCCTCAACCAGATTTGCAGCAAGCATCCTCTTTGCAGCCAAGCCAAGGAGGGTCCATATGGAACCTGGGTCAAGTTGATTTATGTGAGACACCTGGCTGAACATCAATGCCATGCTGCTGCACTGAAATATCTCGTAGATACCCATTCAAAGTGGTTGAAACCACCAACCAACCACCAACCACCAACCACCAACCACCAACCACCACACCAACCAACCACCAACCACCAACCACCAACCACCAACCACCAACCAACCACCAACCAACCAACCAACCAACCAACCAACCAACCAACCATTAGATACCCTATAAAATTGCTATTTATTTACCCCAACCCATCCAGACGAGTTCAGATCCTTTTCGGCAGTTCAGCTGCGAGAAGCTCCATGCCCATGGTTTGCTGAGCTGCACCATGCTGGAGATAAGGTCTCTTTTTTGGCGCTGGCGTGTTGGGCCTATGGGGCCTCTCAAGGAAGCTTGGCAATAAGGGTTGAGATTAAGTTGTGGGAGTTATATGTTAGGTTCGTGGCAAGCGCTTGCCATGGCAAGCGCTTGCCACTTCACAGGTTAGGCACATGTTTGATTGGCCACATTCTCAACATATTCAAGATGAATGCAACTTTTTTCCTCTCACAAAGGGCATTTCTTGCTGTTGCCTTACCGGAGTTATCAGTGTGAGGCGCCATGGCTGCCATGGCCTCGCCCAGGACCCTGGAGACCTTGCGAGAAGAGCATGAGGCCAAAGTGCAGGAGGCGCAGATGGATGCTGAGGATGGCAGTGGACAGTGGACCTCCTGTGATGCACAGGTCCTGGCGGAAGGAAGCGAGGGGACGCCAGGGCATTCAGTGCGCCAGGTCGGGCATCTCAGGAACGGGTCTGCAAGCGTCATGGCGGTAGGTTGCACTGGCTCTGTGGCGAACATGAGAAGAGACCGGCAATTTATTGCCGAGAGCAGCCGAGCAGCCATAATGATGATTGACGACCATGGTCTAGTTGAGGCCGAAGTGAATGAATCTGTAGTTGAAGCAGTCAAGAATGAACGTGTCCTGCTACAAAACTGTTCAAAAGTAATGATTTCATCAATCCACTGGAGTAACGTCCTCGGCTTCCTGTTGAGGCAGACGGCAGTGTTCCTTGGAACGCAAAAATTGGAAATGAAAAGAGCTGCATCTGCCTTTTGAGGTAGAAGTGATTTAACGTTCCGCTACACAGATTTTCACCTCAGGTATGTGTCGGTCGCATATTCATAGCCACAACATGAGTCTGTCCACAGCTGACACCCCAGGTCAACATGATTTCGTTTCGATATGATCATGATCAAACTTGCTGGGGTGCTCCCATTTTTGGACCTCTTGACGCATTGGAAGTGCTATATTTTTGGATCCCTGGGAGAGTCCCAGGCTGCAAAAGCATCCTGCAGAAGACGCAACGAAGGTCGAAGTTGCAATGTGGACACGGATCATTTCGTGGGAACCCTGCAGTTTTTGTATCCATTTTTTGGTTCGGTATCCCCAAACATGCCAAGATATTATATGCTTGTTCTTATCGCTGCTTAGGGAGTAAACCATCAATAGACTAAAAATCTGTAGGGAACCAGTTTTGCATGAACTTTGAGAACCACGGATTCCAAGCTGCGCAAAGACATGTCTTTGATCTGAAATGTGAGACCAGGCTTGGCCTTGTGATGTTTGTTCCCTGGTTTGAAATGTGCTGACTGGTGCTCTACATCGTGAAACATCACGTCGTGGTTCTCCTTGTCGGTTCTGTAAGTGCCAAGTGCCCCACAAGGCCAGTCGTTTGAAACTGCTGGATGAGATCTCGCAATGAGGCGTGCTTGTGACATGGTTTGATGGGATCAGAAGTACTGTGAAGTTGAGAGGAAATTGAAACGTCTTACGGATAGTGATCAATACTGCTTCGGAAAGGAGTGCCATTCCACAACAATATTTTAGTTCTATTTCCCGCAGATCTTCTTATCAAGCAGCCCTTGTCAAGAACGGCACAAGTACCTTTGTTATCAATATCTTTGGTGTAAGATCAGTAGGAGTTGCAGATGGGAGGTCGGTTTGTGGCTGTTTGCAATGTTTGTAATTACACACAGTGGCAATCACCCGGGTTGTTTAACATGTTTCATCAGCAGTGTGAACTCACCACCTTTTGGTAGACTCATCTCTTCACTGACTGGATACAACTCAAAGTCATACCATACGCACATGATCCAAACAGTCTCACGGCTCGTGCATTGGGTAAGGATCCTTTCGAGCCACAAGCCACACGGAATGCCTTGGACCAGGATCCTGTGGCAGCTCAGATGCTCAGCCATGGCGTCGCCACGCAGGCGCTTGCAGCAGTGTCCAAAGTAAATCCTGGGGATGTTCGCCAAGGGAAGGAAAGAGTAATCGCTGAGTACTCTCAAGTGATTGCTGAGTAACAATTTCAATACTTTGTCATTGTTTAAACAATGATGCAAAATGATCACTAGTAATTACTTAAGCAAAATTGCATACTGAAAAAAAAATCCTGGAGAGGGGATAAGAGACTCCTGGTGTAAAGTCAGATCCTGGTCTCAAGACTAGTTGGTCGTGGGGTGAAAGATAGCCCGTTGACGCGTTCGCCACATATTCCGACAAGACATTGCATGTCCGACAGTTTGCTACCAATGTAATGGTACTACATAACTACCATCAATTATTTATTTGTACAAAATATTACAAATAGGGGTATTACCAGTTGTACAGTATGAGTTCCTTGGAGCCTTTGCTCATGTCTGTCAAGTCTCAAAGAGGTTGTTGCACATAGTAAGCAACCTATTTTGTCCACAGCGCTCGGCTGGTTCAGCGCTGGTTCAGCGCTGCGTTTCCGAAAAACTTCAGGCCATAGGTCTGAATCCCATGGAGTCTTGTGTGCGGAGCCAGTGTGGTCGATCCAACAATTTTTTTTCAAGAATCCTGGATGCCGTTTCTTCAAAAGAACTTGATTGTTGGTGCTTAGGACCCTCTCAAGGGCCCTCTCGGCTGATATAGTGGTCAGACTTTGTGGCAACAGATAAGATTTGCTGCTCAAAATGCCATCTAGGGGGAGCTGGGTTCGATCAATTCTGGATTGCACAGTTTTTACTTTTTAATCGTTCACAGAGAAGCCATTTTAGACATCGCACAATTGTACTTCTGAGTTTGCAGGTTTTGGGCGTACATTTCGCATACTTTCGATTACTCGAAGGTGTCCGTATGCAGCATCGTTCCGTGGTTCCGGGAGTCTGGTATTGACACTTGCAGTTCCGAGGTTCCAAAGCTCCACGATTTTGAACTGTTATTCTCTTGTGTTGACGGAATTGTGCAGTGACTAGGTACAATCTTTTTGTTTGGATTTCACCGAAACTTTGTCAGAGTCTGCCAAACTAGTTTTGCCGGAGTTCCATCAAAGTTTCGTTATAGTCAACAAGTAAATTTGCCAAAAGCTAAGGATGAAATGACTCAATGAGGCCATCCTTTCTTGGTTGAACGGCTGAGTATTTCGGCAGCAGCTCTCGCCGGAGGCAGAAATCGGCTGCGAGCTCCTTGGCTTGCGATGGCAGTCTTTGGACCGTGGGAGTCGGCAAGGACCCACTGAGTGGGCAAGGCTACAAGGGCGCGAAGGGCGGCAGGGGGACGCGAAGGGCCAGGGAGTCCTTGATGTGCAGCCATTGTACAGCCAAGATGACCGAACTTTGCTGTGGCCAAGATGCAAAAAACTGCGGATTTCCAGTGATTGAAAGTCGGGGTATTTCAAAGGGTGAAAACAAGTGATCCTTTGGAAACATTTTTCGTCATGGTATGCAACATCATGGTGACCGTATCAACTCGTCAGTTTCGATCGTGAGCCGGGTTGTCTGAAGGGGGAATTGTAGCTTGAACCTCATAGCATGAAAATGTGGTGCCCTCTCCCGTTCATTTCGCTGCTTTGTAATCCCATTTGATTATGTTTGAATCCAATGTCAGATGATGATCATCCTCCTCCTCATCCTCCTCATCATCCTCAGGGTTCCAGGCTTGCGGCAGCATTATATAAATACTCAACATCATCCTTATCATCCTCATCCTCATCATACCATGTTTCTATATGGCTGTGGGTCAAAACCCCGTACCCCTGGTTCCCCATCATTCCCCATTGGTTTCCCTATAAAGTGGTTGTTCATTATCCCCTATTATTAATGGTTAATATTGACCCATAGCCATATAAATTGCTACATGTTTCTACGATTTCCAGTTGCGGTCAATCAGCCGCTTTCCCTGAGGCCACCTCCCTGCGACCCACGTCCGCTGGCCCATCGCGGCCTCCCAAGCCGAAGCCGTGCGGACGCCCAGGGATGCTTCTGAACCGCAGTAGGGAGATCTCTGGTGAGGCCAAAAATCTAGTTTCAAGATGCGTGTCATACTTGCAATCCACAGATTCATTTTGAAACTCTATTTAGGCGGTGTGGACACTCTCCATAATTGGTACCTACAGTATAGTTTTTTGCGGGATTCCTATGAATTCCTATAGTTTACTGTGGATTCCTGTGGATTCCTATGGATTCCGATGAATTCCCATGAATTCCCATGACTTCCTGAGTGGCAACCACTGGCATGGCTCCCGAGGCATCGTCCGCTGCCCGAGGCCACAAGATGGAGACCTGGGACCGGGGGTGCTCTGCAGCCGCCAGAGGTGGTGTCTTCATATTGGGAAGCACAAAGTTATGGTAGGTTTATAACCAGGTGATTATAAGCAGCTTCATAGGGGGATATATCCCAACTACAATGGGATTGTAGTGGTAACAACCATTATTATACTAACCAGGGGATTATAAGCAACAATAACCAGGGGGTTATCAACCTACCATAACCAACAATAGGGGATAATAACAACCCTGGTTTATAACCAGGGTGCGGCTGCCGTCCTTTTGGTAGCCTGCTTTGGTGGATTGCTAACTCACACAAGCCGGTCGGTTAGCTTTCCAGTGTGGACCTTTGGAACGCTTTAATCTTCCCATACTGATTCCACCCCCAAATGAAATGCATTTCTTTTGATGCTTGCTGTGGTTAATTAATGGCCATAATTTCTGCACAGGTCGATGTTGCTTTGCCACCAGCAAGCCACCAGGCACCTGGAAACTTCCAAGCGCCGGTGTCGGCAGAGGAGCTGCCTCCACATGGGAGTTTCAGGGAGATCTTTGGGTTGCTACTGGCTTTCAAATTTGGCATCTTGTTTGCATTTGTTTGCCGTATGTTGGTTTCTCAAGTCATAGGGGACCTCCCAGTTATCATCCACTTTAAAAACCGTTAGTAGTAGTAAATCAATCAATTTTGGGGGGTTCTATATTTCAGAAACACCAATATATCTTCATATCATGTTCATATGGTTCCCATTCTGTTTCCCCCGGTGATTAGCTTAATTGATATTATTTTGCCATACATTTTTTGAAGACTTTTGAGCACCAACTTTAGTGCTAAATGACCTTAGACATTCACAGTTTATTTTCGGTACGTTTTCGTTCTTGGGGCAGGAGAAGTGCAGTATCAGTATCAGTATCAGTATCAGTATAATTAGCAGCAGTAGCAGCAGCAGCAGCACTTGCACTGGCAGTTGCACTTGTTGTTCTTGTTGTTGCTGCTAGCAATTCCATTGCGACGTTTGATATATTAGGTTGTCATTATGCCATCAAACAAATGCAATCATTTTCGTGTTGGACAATCACTCTTATTTTGGAATATTGGAATATGTAATTATATATATATACATACATTTCCGGAAACACGTACAGATGTACCAAGAATCACACCCTCAATCTCCAACTCCGGATGCAACCATCAATAGTATACCTGGGTTGTAACTTACAAGCCACTATCATACTTAGTGAATATGGGTATCAACAGTCTCACAGCTGCACATATACAAAATTTAGACACCTATGTATCATTGTGATTCTCATTTTCCAACCAACATTACATAAATACCCCTTGTATAAATTGAAGCAAGCAGCTGGGCACCCTTTAGGCCCAACTCATCTACTGCTGTTCCCACTCAGTCACTGGCTGTACTCCTGTGATGTCACTGGTTCGGTCCAGGACTTGCCCCGGGTTCGCCGCTGGAAGTCTTCCGCTTTGTCCGAGCCCGCTGTGTGCCTCGGGGCTCCCGTTGGGGTCAGATGGTCGTCGGAAGAAGGGATTGCCATGCGCTCACTTCCGTGAAGCTTGGGCCTGGCAGGAAAGAAAAAGGGTCTTCAGGATGATGGCTGCTGATAACATATGGTCATATCGCGATTGCAATCCTTCGTTGTAAATAGCTGGTGATTTGGCTTCCATCTCCGAGCAAAGGCTTTCTCAGCACAAAAAATCAACAGCAGTCTCCAGGGGTTCAATCTCTGATGAACAAAAGTGGATACATGGAAGGGAAATAAGCAACACAGGTGGAGGTCAAGCGTTTGAGGCGTCAACCTCAGAACTTGGTCTCCAGTACGACATTGTCCAGTTTCTGAGTATATAGAAGAAGTGTTGTGGCAGAATAGAACTTATTTGGGTAGAACACCATGCATGTATAACCAATGCTGCAGTGGACTGCCATCGAAACGCAACTCAATTGATTCAGTGAAATAGTGTGTTTGCCCCCAAAGTTGCAAGCTATTGTGATCGAAAACCAGTGGTTGAATGCACAACGGCCGGGAGATTTCTTTTCCATGCGTTTCGGGGGTTTTCCCAGCCCAATTGCCCATTATTTACCATAAACCACTAGTTAACCACCAGTTAACCACTAGTTAACCACCAGTTAACCACTAGTTAACCACTAGTTAACCACTAGTTAACCACTAGTTAACCACTAGTTACTGACACCAGCTCAGCCATCAATATGCACCTTGCTGCGTTTCAGCGCCACGTTGCGAGGCTGGAAACATCTCCAGACCTCGTTTCGAGGCGGGTTGCGTTGACGTGGTGAGAAGTTGAAGGGCGGCGGCTGAGGGCAAGTAGTGGTGAAATGATTGGTGAAATGATGGTAGAATGATGCTGAAATGATGGTTTAGTAGTGAAGTGATAGTCAAAGGATGGTTGATGACTGGAATCACCTCACTCTGATTAATGATTCACAACTGGTTGATGGTTAAGAGAGGTAGGTAGTCAATGATCGTGGTGATCAGGATGGTAGGTTGCTCCGTGATTGGTAGTTACTAGTGGTTTCTAGCAACTTCACCCGATGATGGAACCATGAACCTACGAATTGATGATCCTTGCTTTGGTCTATCTACTACCCATTGCTCACTTTACAAGCAAACACATTCAGCTTGCAGGAACCGATAAAACATTCATGCTGGAGCTCTGGGATTCTGGGCTAGGTCGCCTGAGCTTTCCAAGACGGCTCCTGCAGCCATGCTGGGAAGCCCAGAACCTCGCGCAAGCTGCCCGCTTGTTCAGGATTTTACCGCTGTACAAACAGATAGCGGTTCACATCCCAACAATGACTAGAATAGTTTCGCTGTTGGAAGGTTCACATTTCCATTTTTTGGATGGTAATGACCAATAGCAACTAGTAAGATCGACCAATAGCCACGGTTATCCCACGGTTAGGATGACCATTGAACCATGGTTGTTAACATCAACCATGAAGGCTCAAACTCAGATAGCACCCATGTGACCAGGGTGATACCAACCAGACGTTGAGGAGAACGGCAATGCTGCCAGGCTCATCCATCAGCTCGCGGTTGATTCCACGTTGGGGGCAGCAAAGCGTAAATCGTAGGACTTTCAAGCACGGGAGGTCTAAAAATGGTTGATTTATCACCAATAAGGATGAAAGATGGATGATTTGGGGGGGTTCCCCTTTTTGAAAAACAGATGTAGATCCAATACTTAAAGCCTGTAGCGGCCAAGGTTCTTCGTCATTGTCTTGAATCAGCCATTGTCATCGCTAGTGATGATCATGTGTCATAGTTAAGTATGATCCATACTATCCAAAATCATACGCGGCAACCCTCCAAAACATTTCAGTATCACAGGTCGATGGTTTCTTTGTTGACCTTTGTCGCGAGCCTTTAAAAAAAGAATTGACCATGAGTTATTGACCATATCTGAGCATGATACAGCAATTGCGTATCATACAACCGCTTTCTCAAAATAGAGGTACTCCCACATCATCCAATATGAATCATGATATGGCCATCATATTTTTAAGTATGATACAATCATCATATCTATCTATCTATCCATCTATCCATCCATCCATCCATCCATCCACCCATCCATCCATCCATCCATCCATCCATCCATCCATCCATCCATCCATCCATCCATCCATCCATCCATCCATCCATCCATCTGTTTGTCTGTCTGTCTGTCTGTCTGTCTGTCTGTCTGTCTATCTATCCCTAGCCATCCACCATCTTCATCAGCCCTGGGCGTGCTCAGGTTGGCCCCCGAAGGCGAGGAGAGCCCGAGCCACGTTGCCAACCAGGTGGGGGGTTCAACTCAGATCACAGCAACTGAAGGGTGAATTGGGATGGAACATTAATAGGGATACCCTAGTGATAAACCTAGTGATAATAGGGATTCATAGGGAATTAGCCAGGCGAACATGATGGAATTGAATGTTGGATTGTCAATTAGCAATCACAGTTGGTTTTTCATCTACATTTCTATTGATGGAAGCATTGCTGAATGCTTTTTTTGACAATCTAACTTAAACATAATGATGTAAAACCAACTGTACGGCCGATCATAGCGCCATTTGCACAAATTTGGGCTCTGGATACAGGGAACATAGCGGTCGGACCCACCTCGACACCTCGAACGAAGGATTGGCTTTCCAAAATGACTTTGGCAGGGCCACACTTTGTCGCCAGAGGCGCCTTCTGAAATACTACGCGGAACTGGACTCTGTCATGGGCTCGGCTGGGAGCTGATGAGTTTCAGAGCTTGGCTTTCTAGATCTATCTGGAGATCATCAATAAACCAACCACTGTGGTCGATCACCAAAGAGGTTTGCCCATCAAAGTTGTCTCAGACTGGCTGTCGAAATTGGGATCCCCGATTGCTGCCCCATTTTTCACGCTACACAGTGCCATTTTTTGTGGTTCAGTCATGGTCGCAACATGCATCAGCGAGACAGGATGATCCTCATATCCACGAACCATGCGCAGTGAGGATTATATTGTGAGGTCTGTCAGTGGATGGGAGGAATGCCCTGAGGCATAGCGGTGAATATCAAGCAGCAGCCATTTGCTCCACTGTCTTTGGAGGTTCGGACTTTGGACTCGCAAAGTGACGGTTGAAGACAGTCACTTTGGACAAATCTCTGGAGTTCTTAGGAAAGAGGTCGCTCATGGTTGCTCCTATTGGCATCTCCCACTCAGTACGCTTGTTTCTTGCTGTTCGGCGCGTCTAGGAAGCAGGTCGATGTCCGAAAGTTTGGATATGATGGACATGGTATGATGCTGGTGATACACGGTCAGACATGCTCACTTTTGCAGCTCCAGCGTTGAAGTTTTGGCTGAGCTTCCCAGTCGTGGCCCCCACGTTGAGGCTTCGCCTGCTTCAGGACCTGACAGCAGGCAGTACACAGTGTCAGTGCACCAAGCTATGGCAAGGGGTCACCTTGGTTCAGAGGATCAATTTGTAACGGTATCATTTTGGGGTTTACTGGTGTAGCACGGTGTAGCATGGTGTAGCACCAACACAATCTCTTGCATTGCTTATTTGCTGGTTTCTCAAAATAGGGGTACCCCCCAATCATCCATTAAAAGTCATTTATAGTAATAAACCAACCAATTTTTTGGGGTCCCCTATTTTGAGAAACAGCCATTTGCTGGCCACCGGTATGCTTGATTTTGAAACAAGCCTCACAGGCTTGTCCTCGCGAGGCATGGACTTGCCCTTGATCGGATTGCAGTGGTTAGCTCATCCCTAATATGGTGGTGCCTCGAAATGGGCGTACCCCCAAATCATCCAAGATTAATCATTTACTTATGATAAACAATCCAATTTTTTGGTTCCTCTTGGGTCCCCTATTTTGGGAAACCCTGACCACCCGAACCACCCCCGACAAAGACGTAGATCCGGTTTCCCACCGGTGACTCGCTACTGGTGGTGTTGCGATGGATCAAACTTCCCTGCGAGGAGCAGTGGTCGATGTGCCATTGGACTCCGATCCATCTCCACCTTCGGTGCAAAGCAACGAGATGGAGGTGGAGTTCAACCAGCTGAAACCTTGCAAAGGACGTGTTGTGGATATCATCAATCCTGAACCACTAGCTGAAGCATCATCACTTGACATTCTATGAACCATTCACTGCTGGTTGTGATGCCAGTAGCATAGTTGATATGAACCATCCTCACATGGCATTCTCATCAGCTGTGCTTCCGGTGCTTGTGAATTGCCCTCCGACCTCTCCCCGGTTGAACCAGGCCGAAGATGTCTGCGAAGCGTCTCCCAGTGAGGCTGGGAACGCTTGGTGCTTAAAGCTGCTTACTGTGCTTCACCACCACCACCCTTCACCACCCTTCACCACCCTGATGAGGAAGATGGACTTGATGATCATGATCATGATCATGATCATGGTGATGATGATGATGATGATGATGACGACGACGACGACGACGACGACGACGACGACAATGATGATGACAATGATGACGACGACGATGATGATTGTGATGATGATGATGATGATGATGATGATGATGATGATGATGATGATGATGATGATGATGAAGATAGTAATAGTGATTTCGATCATTATCAATCGAATTTTGGCTCAAGCCATTGCGTTGGCTCTAGCCACCTCGTGCACTAACTAGGTTGCTTACTTGTTTGTGCCTGTGTAAACAATGTCGACCGGCCTGCTTCCCAGCTGCTTTAGCCCAACAGCAACACCCCCAACTGCAGCGACAGCTGCAATAGTCGCGACACCCAAGCCAGTCTCACTGGAAGAGGTGAAAGCTGCCCAGAAAGCATGGGCGGATGCCATCAAGAAGATTTCCAAGACCTACCTGGATGGCGGAGACTATGTGGCTGCGGCTGCTAATGCAGCTGGTGAACTGTACGGCTATGGTCATGGCAACGTGCTCTTCAAGCCAACAAAAGCCAAGGATGTGCAGTTCCGCCCTGAGGCAAGCCAGGCCATGTCGTACTTTGTGGGTGCCAAAGCTGTGAAGGAAGCTGATGGAATTGCCGAAGATGGTGGCTTTGCAATCAATGGTGGCAAAGGTTGGAGCGATGTTGCTGGGTGGAGTACAACTATGAACTTAGCTTTTTAGTTTTTTTTGGGACATGATTGATTTGCCATATAGCCACTAAAAGTTGGACTTTTAGCAAAGGA
>VSDK01009193.1:286525-338142 GCA_009767595.1 Symbiodinium kawagutii | reverse complement strand
TCATCGTCATCGTCATCGTCATCGTCGTCAGCATCGTCAGCATCGTCATCATCATCGTCATCATCATCATCATCATCATCGTCGTCATCATCATCGTCGTCATCATCATCACCATCATCACCATCATCCACCACAACATTTCCCAACCATTTCCCTGCACCCCATCCGCTAGGGCTCTGGGACCGTCGCATTTCGTGTGCCACGAGGAGCTGCGTCGCAAGATCGCATCCCTGGAAGAGGCGTCGTGGGCCGAGGAGCAGCGCCTGCGCTTGGAGCAGAAGGAGTCCCAGGAGCCGCCACCGCGCGCTTGGGCGCTGGGGCCATGGCTTGGGGTCAGGTTGGAGGTGCAGGTGAGGTGAAGAGATGAAGCTACAAGAAGAGGTGAAGAGACAGGAGTAAAAACATAACTTCTTTGAGAGCCTCGTTTTTCTTGACAGAGTTTTTTTTTGTGATGTTCTTCATTTTCTTTTTGGGACTTGAGACTCAAGGTTTGTGAAATTCCATTGCCTGCAGCTGTTGTTGGCGTCATGCCAAGCAGGAACGCAGGGAGAAGCAGATGGCCTTTGAGCGGAGTCTGCAGGTAGGTGTTGGCTGATGGTTGCCGCGAAGACAAAAAACATCAGTCGTTTCCTGGGTGTGGTCATCAGAAAATGTTTTCTGTGAAAAAATAAGGTGTTGACAAAAATCCCAGACTCATGTTGAGAAAGGAGATGGTTGAGGATTGAAAGGGCTGGACATGAACCAGTCCAAAGGTTGATACACATGGTGGTTTCTCAAGTCATAAGGGTCCCCCAGTTATCATCCAGTTTGTAAACCTATTTTGGTTATAGATTCCGACCATAGCTTTCGGGTACGCCAATGGCTTGCCAATGGCTGCAGAAACCACCATATTGGTCTTATTGTGGGTTATTATCCCCTAGTGTCAACCTTAGTAATCACTAATCCCTTGTAAAACCACCTTTTAGGGTTCCCAGTCACTGGTTTGAGAAACCGCTATGAGTAGTTAACCATCATTGTAGTTGCTTATCCCCCAATTAACCATTATATTCCTTTAAACCCCTGAGAAACCACCATTTGGGTGTTTCTCAAAATAGGTGTACCCCCAAATCCTCCAACATTAGTCATTTATAGTGATGAACCAAAAATTTTGGGCTTCCTCCATTTCAGAAATCACCATATCCCCCAGAATTTACCATTGTTTTCCCTATGAAATTGTTGGTGAACTGACCCCCCATGAAATTGGTTGGCTAAGTGCTTGACCCAGCTCGCCATATCACGGCTAGACGTCTCCGACGTCTCGGAACCCCCGTGGCTATGGGTCCAAACCCCGTACCGTTGGTTCCCCCATCATTAACTATTGTTTTCCTTACTATTGTTGCTGGTTAACCCCCCTTAGTTGGTTGGTCAAGTGCTTGACCCATGGCCACGTACCGTTTCGTTCCGTTCCTTCGGTTCGTTCCGCCAGGAGCAGGTGGAGCGCCAGCTCCAAGAGCATCGCGAACGCGAGGCGCGGAGTGAGTTTCTGAAGCGGTGCACCAGGGTATCCCCCTCCGCGCCTGGCTGGTTGATTTCTATTTGTGGTGAGGGATGATTGTTGGTGATTATTTTCACAAAAGGTTGTTATCATGGTGATTGTTGCTGTTCAATTTCTGTGGCTTTCATCATTGCGATCAACCATTATTGCCATTGATATCATTTGGTTTTACACCATAACAATCATGAAAAGTTGTCGCTATGATTTGGTGGTAATTTCGCTCATATTAGATTATGAAATTGAATCAAATCATTTCATGACCACAAGTGGTTGTAGTGCGTCGGTCGTACGGGGATGGGTGTCATAAGCATCCAAAAAACAGGTAGCAGTGCCCCCACCCAGCCACACCAGTGGCTGGTTGTGTTTGGATGTGAACCGCTGGGGTACAGGGGCCCTTGACTGACCCACAGCCATACTACAACAACCGTACTTAGTTTTGGAGGTGCAGAACGCCATGTATGGATGCCTGATGTGGTTAAAGCTGTGAAATCTGGGGGTTCATGTTTAGGGAGTCCTTGTAAGGACCTGTGGCGTAAGCAAAACACTGGTTGGCGTATGCCTGCCTAAGCAAAGCGTAAAGCTCGGCATAAGGTTTGGTTTATATAGTCAATTTTTTCTGCACACGTTAACCGCCATCCTATATAACCCAAACATGTTTGTAGCTTCACAGGGTTCTAGTGGCACCTGCCATGTCGTTATTCATAGATCAGGACCATAGCAAGTGGGACTGGTAAGACCCGGCTGAAGCTTTTCAGCTCAATGCTGAGGCAAGAGAAGCAGAAGAGCAAGCTCAAAGGGATGAAGAGGTCTGCCTTACGCAGACATGGCTGGTTGACATGGCTGCTTCATAGGTCGCAAGACCTATGGCCACAATTCACAGATGCTTGGACATGTTTGGAATGAAAGGTGGCGAGAACGACACATCCAACCATTTTCCCACAATGTTTGGCAAAGCTTTGTGGTTTTAGGGTTCACATTTCCAGCGAAGTTGAGCGTCTTCAAGGGAACTGGGGTTCCTCTTGACCGAGCAGGATATATTTATGGATTTGAGGGTACCGCCCGTGTACGCAACATCCAAACGAGACAGAACAAGATTGAAGACTGAAGTGACAAGATTTGGGTCTGCCGATTACCAAAATTGAGATTGGTACAATGTGCAATGTAATATTTTTTTTTGTCAACTCCTTTTGAACAAAACATCCGAGAGGAAATCTCCAAATGTTGTGGTCATGTATGCATTTGCATGTACACAGCTACGCATAATGCACACTTGCACATGCTAGATCAATGTAGATATGAACATAACGTCTTGTAGTGCGGTTCCTCGGAGTACGCAGGAATTCTGGATATATAGAGGTAACATTGTTGGATGCGAAAAGGCTTCGGCTTGAACCAAAGCTGGTTCCCCGGCGTCCTAGCCAACTTGAACTGTTGATGGTGCTCCAACTAATCACCGAAGAATTTGGCAACCATCAACGCGGGGTTCCGGTATGGAATGTCTGACAGGACAATTGACACATGCACCCATTCACTTTCTGCCTCCTTCCCCCTTGGCTATAGACAATTGAAGACAGACATCTCTTCCCCCAGGTTCCCAACACAGCAGCCATTTCAATGATCATGGGGACAGATCTCTCACAGGCGCGCCGGCAATTCTTGGAGCGCCAAAGTCGCCGGAAGATGCAATTGGAGCAGGTGGCCCGGCGGGCTGCCATGGCGTTGAAATCTGTTGGTTGGGGAAAGATGGCTTGGTAAAGGCTGGGCATTGCGGGATAGCCATTGGATCTATAGATGGCCATGGTGTGTGATGGTGAAGCGGTTAGAGCTTCTGGCAGTGGGCAGCTGTCAGAACTTAAGGGCCCCCCTGATTCTGCTGGCAGCCACTTACTCCCGCCCTTCAACAACCAACATCACCGCATAGGGACCAGAAACGAACAGCTTTGCTATTCAACCTGTTTTAGTCTTTCTAAGTTCTCAGGGAGCGACAATGTTTCAGCAGCTTTCTTCTTATCGTTTTCTTTATATACAAACTATTGACAATGATTACATAATATGAAGCGTTATTTGCTATTACTGTAGCCGGTATTACCTATCATTAAATAGCCGTTGGCCATTGTATGATAACAAGAACCGCAACGCAGCCTGCCTCTCCGCAGGAAGAGCAGCGATCTCGGCAGAGGGAGGAGCTGCTGCGTAAGTGAAACGTGATGTGCTCCATGAATTGTAGCAACGCAACGCAGGTGTTTAGGACAACAGTCAGCTCCGATTTGGAGTGCCAACCCAGGATTGATAACCTCCTGGTTGATTCATAGGTGTATTCCCTAAAATCCTGAGTTTATCATTAAAGTGGGAACCCTCCCAATTAATCAACCAGGGCTTAGCTTCATCCGGGGTGAACATCGCTCTCTGTTGAGGAAATGATGATGCTGTGCTTTCCAGATGATATCGTTAAGTCTAAGAAATACTGTTACATCTATAGTTTATAAGATATTCAAATGTTACATGCTGTGCTTTCCCTGGTGATCGTCATGAGACAGTCGCACCTGAGGAGCAACGCCTGGGGCGAGCATCGAATGATGCACCGTCCCAGCTGGGAAGGCCGGCACCTGGGCTGGTGGTTGCCCACTGTAGCTGGGTGAAGTATCTCGATGATGGTAGGCCCATGTAGGCCCATGTAGGCCCCATACGAAACTCAGTATATTCTAGGCGTTCATAGGATTATAGGCCATATATTGAAAGTACACATATGCATACACATATATTGGTAGTCCTACATATATATATATATATATATATGTATATCTATATATAAATATATATATATATGTATATGTATATATATATAAATATATATATATATGTATATGTATATATATATATAAATATATATATATATTTTTTTTTCATACACATATGTGTATGTGACGAGCAAACCGTCTCACGTACTGAGTTGGTGGTTCAAGGTGTTTACCATGTTTCATTCCTACCCAAAGCATGATGTAGGATGAGTCTCATTGGACCACTTCGTTGTCTCCCCGATGAGTAGCTATTGCAATGCAACATCCAATCCCAAGTGCCATGAAAATTATCAAAGTCACGAACTGTTACGACCAGGTCATATCAAATCACCATTCATATTTGATATAAACATCAAATTATACATGGTGGTTTATCAAAATGGGGGTGCCTTCCCAAATCATCCAATATTCACTATTTGCAGTACTGAACCAACCACCTATTCATGTAGATTTACATCCCAGAATTTCCATGCAAATTTGCTCCTGCCAACAGCTCCCAGGCCCAGCGAGCGTTTGGATGAGCGGAACCAATGGGCAGAGGCAGAAGCAGAGGAGCACTGTCAGACCTCGGCCACCAAGATCACCTTCAGGTGGTGATTTCTCAAGTTACAGTAACTGGGGGTACCCCCAGTTATCATCCAGTTTAAGAACCATGTATACTGGATTTTTAGGTTTCCTCTATTTTGAGAAACCCCCAGGTAAAAACTCCGAAGGTCAGAAATTTCGCTGCGAAATTTCGGTGTGGAGGTGATTCAGGGGACGACTGGGGTGGTAAGGCATCTATCGGGGTGGAGATTGGCTCTGGCTATCTAGCTCTTATTCTATCCTTGTCGCGAAACACATGTGTGTATTTACACACGTAGCATGCACATCCCCATATCCTTTCCACCCACCCACACACCTAGGGCTGATACTGCCCTTCATCATAGGGTGGCTTCTTTTTAGCTACTGTAGATCAGAACAAAATTCCCGGCAAAGAAGTTGATCGGTGTGTCCAGTGATGACAAACCAGTTGCACAGTGATTCTTCGTCGTGATGGTAGCTAGTAGTGTTTGGAAATAGTCACCATCAAACACTAGACCACCATTGATAGCAACTAGTGATGGTGGTTATTAGCCCATTGTGGTGGTTAATAGTCCCACCTTGATTGATAGCTGGCCCAAGCATTGAACCTACCACCATGTAGTGCCACCGCAGATCTCGGATCTCCGCCATAGGAGCGCCGCAGAGTGGAGGACTATGCGCGGTTCCGGCGCCGGCAGTTTGAGGCGCGGTGGGGTTGGATTTACCCACAGGAATGGCCACATGGCGGCTATAGCCATAAGAATGGTGAATGGGAGGAGATACCCATGGGAATTTCCAGGATTAAGTATGGTCAATGGTGGTTTTACAGGGGGTATAGCTATTGATAGTGGGGATTGTAACCATGAATAATAGGGGAGATACCAATTATGTGGGGGTTTCTAATGGGTATTGATCCGATGCGGGTGATTGTAGTGATTATACTGATTATAATGGTTAATAGTAGGGGTGACCAGCAATTATAAGACCAATATGGTGCTTTCTCAAGTCATAGGGGTGGGTACCCCTGAATCATCCAAGTCATGAACCATTTATAGTGATAAAACCAACCATTTTTTGGGCTTCCCTGTTTAAAGAAACCACCATGTGCGGAATGGGGTATTTACCAACAGGAGGATATAGGTATCCCACAAATCGTGTAGCACCACTTGGAAATTGTATAGTTTCCAATGTATGCGCAACCCCCGAGCCACTCTAACTCTAGATCTCGAACTGTTTTTGTTCGCTCATACAGTTCCGGTCTTGACCCAGCTCTATACATTGATTGCCTTGCATTGTTGTTCAGATGGGGTGGGTATACAAATGTATTTCTATCTATTTGCCTATCCATTTCTATGTACGGGTGACACTACGTCTGGATATATTACAAAAAACACCTTTGTCTTGTATCTTATCTATATGGGTATTTCTCAAAATGGAGGACCCCCCCAAAACCATCCCACATGAACCATTTATGGCAATCAACCATCCATCAAGAAGGACTTCCCAATGGCTTCAGAAGCCTCCTGGCTCGCCCCGCGGCCCGCCCGGTCAGGAGTGGGAACGACACTTTGCAGCGGAGAGGCGAACTTTTGGCGGGAGAGGGGTGTAGCATTGCCACAGGGTTTGATCGTTATAAGTTATATAAGCTATTGGTTGGTTAAATACCATTGGTTGACTAGCTATAATTGGTTAAATGGCTATCATTGCTTAACCTTCAACTAATGGCTGGGCAAATGGGGATGTGGCGAGCCAGAAGGTAACCAATGGGCCCCACCGAAAAATGCTCATTTTTGTAGGAAAGCATAGGTTGACTGAGAGTACCACTATTTTTGGCACATACCCATATAATATAGGTGCCAAATAATTGGTGGCAACATCCTGTTAAAATAGGGTCTTGCATGGTCTTGCCAGGTTTTATAGACACTCCATTATAAGGAAGATGTAGAATAAGGTAAGGTATTATCAGGAAAGGTATAGCCACTAATTACAGGGTATTCCATTATTTACTATTTATAGCAATGACGACAACCTAGGGTTTCAAAAAGCCTATTTGCTGTTCACTTGTTCATGCCCTTTGACTAGTGGTTGAATGCTTGGTACTTGGTACTAGGGTTCCTTACATGGTTGGCACGGTGACTATAATGGTTGCTGTACATGATAAAGACAACTCGTAAATAGTTTCCAATGATGATGATTGCTCATTCGGATTGTAGTGTCAGCTGCTCGGGCAATAATGGTTCATGATTGTTGATGCCAGTGGCGATGAATGATGGTTAGCTTTGTTTTTTTTTCTAAATCAGATATAGATATTGTTTACATACAGATTGATATGTACATATATATATATAAGTCATGGTATATATATATATTCACTATTGATCTATGAGTCATGGTTGCCTTTTGTGTCGATGTTTTTTTTTTTTCTCTGTCTTCTTGGTGCCCAACGGACGGTGCTTCACGGGGCCCCGTCGCATGTCGATCGCCCAGGCTGCGCTTTGCCAGTGAGGCGGAGTTCTGCGCAGCAAAGCTGCGTCAGAAGGCCGACGGTGACGTGGGGGTTTGACTCGGTGAGATTTCAACTAAGGGAAGATCCCATGTTGGTAGATCAACCTCCCATTTGCAGATAGATAAACTTCCACTTTGCAGGTTGATCAACCTCCATTTTTCCAGAAACAGTTGGTGATCCACCTTTAAATGTAGGTTTTTTGTGCATCTCTGTGGTGATCGCTTCCAACCTTCAAAGCCAAAAAGATGGTGATGTGAAAAGAGCTCCAACACCTGGTATTTTTTATCAACAAACGAGAGCAAAACAATGATCGTTGGAGGGTATTGACATCTTCGTTGAAACAGTCAAAACCACACATATCCCTAAAAAGGATTTTGAGCCAAAACAGTTTATTGTGATATTAGAGATTGTTTCATCTCATTCAGCAGCATGGCGGTTTTTCAAAATAGGGATACCCCCAGTCATAGTAATACTTATTGCATAGTTATCGGAGACCAACCATCTTTGGTGTCCCATTTAAGAAAACCACAATAGGGAGCTTTGCAAAGTCTACTGTTTGGGTGCTACGAGTGGGGCTTTCTGAGGCCCGAGTGAACGCGGCGGCGGACGAGCGGCTGCTCGGCATTGAAGTAGTTCCCAGATCATTGGTGGTTGACAATCCCCGAGTGAGGTTGGATGGCTTGTTGGCTGTTTTGGTTTGTTGCTTGATTAGTTGGTTGGTAGGTTGGATAATGCTTGGTGGATACAGTAGCAGGTCCCAAAGCATCCAAGCAGCTGTGGAGGCTGCTTTCCTTTCACCTTTCGCTTTCTGTCGGTTTGCTGATGATGTGGCCATCTTCGGTGCATGAATATGGCTATGGGTCAAAAGCCTGTCCCCCTGGTTTGTTGGTTATTATCCTCCATTATTGGTTGATTGATATTGATCCATAGCCATATGCCATATGATGTAAACTTTAAGTAGAACTTCAATGGTTGGTTGCTGTGGTTACGACTTGGTCTGCATTGGCTGTTGAGCAGGTTCTACGCTTCTCAGCGCGACTTTCCATGGCTCCTGGGTAGCAGAGAGCAGTGACCTTCCTCGCCAAACTACGCATGCCTATCGTGAAGGTGGTTGTGGTGGTGGTTGATTTTTGCGGATCTACAGTTCTAGTGTCTTGTCAACTTGTCTCTTTCTATACAACCGTCAGGGTGGTAAAGCAAACGGCAACCAGCCACGGTTTGCTTTGAAGAAATCGTAGCATGATTCATAAGTACAATGCACCTTTTTTACTCCTGCTATTGGGTTCACTACATGTGTGTCGATCTTGATGTTTGGTTTTCCCGCCAGGCTTTCCCGTTTGCAACCTGATTTGAGGTACAGGAGTGAGCGTCTTCCAACGCCATCTGAAGCGGGAGGCGGTGGTTCGGTTCGTGTGCCGTTTCATTCGAGGTCCCCGGAAGATGATCCTTCCAGCAATGAATGCAATCTCGCTCTCAAATCATGTCTGAAGTCTGCATTAATATTGAAGATTGTTCAAGCACCCTTATTAACTAAGTCAATTAAGTATAATATATATATATATGATGCAATCAAGTAGGTATTCCCACCATCTTATTCCCCCCTTCTTGACATGCCTGTTTCCAGCTTGTACGCTCCCAGGCGATTCCCACACGCCAGAAGAACGGCAGGTGATGAAGGACTGTCGATGGTACCCAGGGCAGCTTTGGGGCTGATCTATGCTCAACTCTGTAACTTTGCATGACCTTGCACTTGGTACTTGGCACTTGGAATGCCCTAGATAGATACGTAGATAGATAGAGATAGAAAGATATAGATGGATAGAAAGATATAGATAGAAAGATAGATGCAGTAGATATTTGTGTTTTATCCATCTCTTTTCTTTTGAGTCTTATGAGGTCAAATGGGACGGCATGAAACCAGGCCGTTGTGATTTGTTGCCCACTGCAGGGCTGAAAAACTCATAGCCACGTGCTGACATGTTCCCTTCCCGCTTACTCCAAGCGCGGTGGGGCGATCCCAGTTGTCAGGTACGACAACTGCTGGATGAAGCAACCATTATCAGCCAATAATACTGCTCCTTTGGCGGCAGGATGATTCAATCATAGATTCTTCTTCTCAATGACTGGATTATCAATGGTTCTATAAATGGTTTACAATGAATTATTGGTCAATCATTTGTAGAACCATTCTTCATGATTATCCAATGGATCCACCTGTTATGATCATCGATTCGCCAATGAAAATCGGATAATTCACCAGTTCTCAACTCATGATCAATGTTAAGCCCGGATTGTATAATAAACACCGGATCGATACAACCTGGTTGATTCATAGGGGGGGTATCCCCCCAAAAGCCTTGGTTTTCCATGAAAATGGTACCCCCCAACTAATCAACCTGTGGTCTATTAATCCGGGGATCAACATGATCCGATTCACCAGTTGAATTTGGATGATGCACCAGTTCTCAGTTCATAACAATCCAATTCACCAGTTTGAACGTGTGAGTTCACCAGTTCAAAGATCTTCACAAAGGAGCTGCGCTCGGTGCTGGGTGCACCGCGGGAAGCGCAAAAGGTGGGCGGCGCAGCCCCTCCTGAGCTTTCACCATGGCTGATATGAGCCGTGCTGCTTTATGAATAAGAACGAAGCGTTCATCAATATAGTTTATAGTGATCAGTAGTGATATCTGTATTATCTTATCCATGGTTGATCAATTCAATGACTATCAATGGTTCATCGAGGACTATTGAAATTGAGTCTTCAGAAAATCCTATTAGTAAATGAGGGATGTTGACTCACCATGATAGTTCAAGATGGTAACAAGTGATTTTTGATGAACCATTATTCAGTCAATCTATCGTGGTGGTACAAGATGTTGATTCGGAATTGAAGAGAGAGAAATAGACACACACACACACACATAGAGAAATATTTGCAGACATCGAATTTCGAAAGGTCGACATAGATACATTTACATGTTTCGATTCAAGTACAAGTATAGATGCAAGAATGGTCTAGAAGGGTCAGCCACACACACACAATGTCAAGCACACGGAACCTTCCGCAGGGCTTGTGATCATTTGCCGCAATCACATGACACATGGACCACAATGTAGAGCCGATAGCGATGTGAATCACCTTGGTCTCAACAAACTCCGTGGTAAACAACCCGTTGTTGGCGGTCTGTTTTCCTGGTGATATGATAGTTCTCCACATCAAACTCTCAGTTTGACCCATGGTAGATTCAGTCCGTGGGAGGCTTTTGTTGGTTCAGGCCCCTGGTAAGCCGAAGGATGCATTGGAAGACTTCTGGGCTTCGAGATCTCCAGAGATTCCTGAAAGGTCCCAAAGGAGACTATGGAGAAACAACCAATCATGGGCCAAATATTTGGATGACTTTGTTCGTGTGAAAGAGTTCATGGCTTTGAAAGCACTTGAACTATGTGCACCCACCTTGATTTTCTATAGTCATGGTTAATCCATTGAATTTACAGTATGAAGCCGAAATAGAGGAGCAAGAATCCCTCCCTTCGGACATAAAGGGAGTTGTGCCACAAAACCCTGCATGGAGTGCATCCCATTATCGGAATCTTAGAGTAACACTGGTCATGATAGAAAATTATCCAGAAATGATTTGCCACAAAACTCTGGGGCCGTGGGGATCTTTAGAGTCCACTGGTCATGAACCAAATGCACAACGCATTTCGAGACAGTCTGGGCACCTGGACGAATGCCGAAAATATCTCCAGGCAAAGGTCAAGGATCTGCTCATCCGGTGGCATCCCGACAAGAACCCCGGATGTACCGACAAGGCGCCCCTGAGATTCCGCAAGATCAGGGAAGGGCGGCCTTCCAACCCCAGGTATTGCAAGGAAGGAAGGCCATGGCAGTGCTGTTGTCTATCCTGGAATAGCAGGCGTTTAGTGGACTCCTTTTGATGTCAGTGGGCTTGTGCACATCCCCAAATCCTACAGGTGTGAAGTGGCAAGTGTACCAGCATGGGGCCCCGATGATAAGTTTGAAGGGTTGTGTTTGATACGTTTGGTGTACACCTGCCACTGTAGGTGGTCCAACCAGCTGTGCTCTACACCTGCCACTAGGCCAAGCCAACATTTGCCAACTCGAAACCATGGGTAGTGGCGTCCATGGTCTCAGGCGAAGCACCTTTTCCAATTCCTCCAAGAGTGCCTTGGCCATGCGCAAGTTTTGACTCATTACGGCTGTGCGTACTTTTGAAGCAACCGCCTGGTTTCCAAATCCCGGACCACTGGGGGTTAGTCGTGGAGAAGTGGTTCCCAGTTTGGCTGGTACCGACCAAAGGCAGCCATCACTGGCAACATTGCCTTGAAAGCGGACAGGTTCCAGATCAGCTTCTGTGGCAATTTGCGTTTTTGTCACTGTTTAAGGTTTGGCAGGCCTTGGGTGAACAGTTATCATTACTTGTTCCTAGATAACAAAACTTAACATGCCAATTTTGGCTCAAGGGACCTTGATCCAAACTGGCTGGTTTAGTTTTGGTTTTTGTCGTGGGAGCTACCCGTGACTTAACCGTCTATGCCGGTCGGTTTGGGGATCGATGTTGCTGCCTATGTTGATGGCCAGGCTCACTCGATGCTCGCCGCAGCTTCTTGGATGGAGTTCTCGGCCCACGTTCAAGAGCTACTTGAACAGGGGAGGCGGGGCTCCGCTGTCAAGTTGTGGAAGTCGGTTTTCGAAGTGGTCCACTTGGGCAGCCCCTCTACCGGAGTGTTGCAGCACCCCGACATGCCACCCTTGGCTAGGGTTCCTTGTACCACTCTACCATGCCGACGCTGTGAGCTACACAGGGGAGGCTTCCAGTTCCCATGGATCGGATGTTGGAATCGGCGGGCCGTCTTGGTTCAAGCAGAGGCACCACCAGCCCAAGCCTGGGAACGTTTTCATCTCCGCCCGGAGAAGCTCGACCTCATCTTGGTCCATGCCTATGCTGCGCATGTTGGCAAGGAAGCTATCCTGCCAACCCATGTCGCCAGGCTGTTGGTTCGTTTGGGGGAAGACTACGATGGCTACCCCTTGGCTTCGGTATGGAGCCTCATTCGTGAGTAGCAGCTGGGACAGCGTCTTTGGAGGGAACCCTGGAAAGTTGGCACGGTTGCCATCACCTGTCCACCTGCCCTTCGTGCTGGGAGCCTCCTGCGTACCCTCCTCGGAGCTACCGAGGCTGCTGTCCCCTTCATCCCCCCTCCTTGCTCTCTCTGTCAATCCCCCACCTGGTCTTTCTGTCTGTCCTGTCAGGGCTTCATCTGCCAGGACTGCAACTTCATGGACTACGAGGAATGCCCACTCTGTGCTGGCAGTTCTTGCTCAGATTAGCATAGCCCTGTCTGCGTGTGCCATGGCGTCAGGCGGTCGTTATGCTAGCGAGGCTGCTGGGCATGTCGAAGGTTGGGACCCTGACAGGGCGACTGACCTGGTTGCTGCTCAGCGTGCTCGTGAACTTCGTGAGCAGTTCCAGCTGCAGGATGACACCGATCTCGCCTTTGCCTTCGAGTCCTTCGAGGATGCGCAGAGGGCAGGCGGCAATGCTCTAGCCATCCAGTGGGTGGAAGCGAGAGCTGCAGCAGAGCCTAACCTTTTGGGTGATGCTGCCGATGTTGTGGAGTCAGGTCGGGGCTCTTCTACTGATACAAGACCACCTTTGTCGCTGTCTAAGAGCACCCTTCACCTTTGGTGCGAAAAGGGGAAGCAAGCCCATAAGCGTGAAGGATTCGACTGGGTGGTTCCATCAACTTTCAGCACCGGGTTCACTTGGGCGGCAGCCTTGTTGGAGGCGAAGCGGGCGCTACCCGCCGAGTCACAGGATACCAGTGGCATCGTCTTCAATCCTGAGGGCAAGTCCTTTGCCTTGATTGAGTGCCAGCGCACCTGCCAAGAGCTCTTCGAGGGCCACATTCAGGAAGGCTCGTCCTTGACCAGCTACTCTTGGAGGCGGTTGTCACCCACCATTGGGCATGTTGCTCGGTTCTCTCCTTTGGAGTTAGTTGCCCTAGGGGACTGGCAGGATTCGACAGCCCTTCCCCAGCCATCCAACATGCCCATCCATTACTCAGGTGGTCGCAAAGCTACTGCGTTGAGGATGAAACATACGGCCTACCTTTTGGGTGTTGAGTTCCAAACAGCCCAATCCTGGGAGTTGATCACCCCCACCGAGATCGAGGAGGCCAGGCCCAAGGTGGCCCCATTGGTTGATAGCCTGGTGCAGCGAGCCATGCGACCTGAGCGGATCCACAATTGCCTTTCAGTTTCAACAGGAAGTGGCCCAGCAGTCGAGTGCTACTCGGCAACAGGCCTTGGAGGGTGGAGCCTCAGTGATGCCAGCCAGCATCAATGACAAGCTGCTGACCAAGACACTGAGGAATGGCGATCCTCTTTGCGCCAGCTACCAAGTTGGCCAATGCAAGGCCACCCAATGTACGGAGAATCACCTGTGTGCCATCGTGTTGAAGTCTGGACGTGCCTGCGGTGGCAAGCACATGGCTAAGGACTGCTTCAATCGCAAGTTCCTGGCAGTGGCAGATGCTCCAGTGATGGCGGCTCCAGTCCCCAGCGGAGTTGGTCCAACACCCGAGGCAACTGCCGAGGCACCAGCAGAGGAGGTCCAGTTCGTCCCACCGTCAGAGTCTGAGTCCGAGGCTGAGTCCCCTCAGATGGTTTCGAAAGGTGAGGGCACCAAGGCTACTGGGCGGAAGCGATCCGCACCGGTAGCTGCGCCCGCCGCTTCTTCTAAGAAGAGCAAAGGAAGCGCTAAGCCACCAGAGCCCAAAGGTCCTCCTCCGAAGGCCAGACCTCCAACCCCAGTTGTGACCTATGACCTCCCTGATCCACCTGCGACTTTCACAGCTAGTGCTGCTGATCAGAAGTGGGATCGGTTGGCCACCATCAAGGGCAAACGAGCTCAAGCTCCCACTTTGGTACTTCGCACTCGTACGGGTGGACAGCTGTGGTTGGCAGGAATCCCAACGGAAGCCTCAAAGCAGTACTTCCCCCATGTGCAGTTGCAGGTGGCCTGCTTTCAAGAGTCACCCCAGTCCCGAGGCGGTGTGGTCCTTCCAGGAGCCGTGCTGCGCAACTTCTACCTGGCTGATGGTCGGAGGCGATCCGACGAGTGGAAGTTGGTGTGGCCGCTGATCCGCCAGTCCCTTTGGTGCGGGGAGTCAGTGCTGCTGCACTGCATTAGTGGGCGTCACAGAGCTGCTGGCACATCCACACTGGTGCGGGCTCTCCTCCTAGGAGAGACTTGGGAGGAGAGTGCTCGGTGGCATGAGCAGAATCGCGATGTCGATCTTCGAGGGTTGATGCGAGAACAGAAGCTCGCTCAGTGGATGCACGAGACCGTGAACTCGACGGGCAAGGGCGTTCAATGGCCGGCCCCCACGGGCTACCTCGCTACGGCAAAGAGCGCCTTGCATCTTCAAGGCTTTGACAGGATTCCTTTGTGCTCACACAAGCAGACGATGTCCCAGGCTCAGCGATTGCAGAACCCCATGTTCTCCGTGGACGTGTTCACTGCTATTGCTTGGGGACGTCCGTGGTGCCAGTCTTGCCTCCCTTGAGCACCGGCGTCATGGCAGCCAGAGTGAGGGAAGGTGAGCTACACCGGACCTCGAATCCTGTGAATTTGTTCGCATAATAGCCGGCTCTTCAGTTTTGGAGCTAGGTGTGAATCACCCTGGTTCCCGTAGCCGATTGCTCATTAGTAGCAAGTTGCATGATTGCAACCCGGATCCAAAGATGTGTGTGTGAAAGAGTTGGGGGTTGCGCAGTCGGTCACTGTTGTCGAGGTATAAAGGTGCATGAGGACAGACCGGACTTGACCACTGGTAGGCAGGACCCTGCTGACACTAGTTGGTTTTCATGTTCAAGTCCTTCGCATGTCACTGGCATAATGTCGTCTCCTCCATGCACCTCCCTCCATTTCACTTTTCTTTTTTCCCCATACCTCTTTCACTTTTAGGAGGCATCCTAGCACACGAATCCCAGGGAGTCCACCCTGAGTTTCCCCCTGGAGCCACCAGGGTTATTAGGTGGTACCCTAATGTTTAGCCTCAATCGATCCAGGGAGCGCACCCTAGTGATCATGGCGTCTGCCTCGTTGGTTCCTAAGGAGGGGAGCGACCCCAAATCATCCTTGGAAGCCCTGGGTAAGAATTTTGAACTATCTCAGGTTGTCGTTGATGCATTGGTCAAACATCAGATCAGGAATTTCGAAGAGTTCCGTTTCTTCTTTCATGATGGTTCACAAGTGGAGACCTTCATCACCAAGCTCAAGCTGCAAGATGATCATCTCATCCAGACCTCCCGTTTGCGCAGGGCGTGGAACGCGGTGTCCACCTACTACCTTCAGGCCGAGCAGGACCGTAGCAAGGTCAGTAGCACAGACTTGGACTCGTTGTTGGACGAAACTGAGTTGAGGGACACAAAGCAAGCTTTCTGGCGGCGCTACCGTCAGCGTTTCCCCCCGGAGATTCATCCCGCTGATGCTACCATTTCGAGGGTGTCCAGGGAGCTCTCCAAACGCATGTTATGCATCTTTAGCTTGAGTAAAGTTAAGACCCTTCAACATCAATTGTTGACCAGCCAAAAGAAACGCAAGCTCAGTGAACATCTGTACATGGATGACCTTGAAGACGACCAGCCCTTTGACCACACAGTGGACTCGTATCTCGATCGTTTGCAGACCTTGATGTTGGCTTATGCTTTGGCTGGAGTGAGTGCCCCCAAGACTTCTGATCCCAACTTTGATCCCAAACAGGAAGCTATCCTGGGGGCGGATAGTACTCTCTACGCCGAGGTTCCCCTTGATGTGTGTATGCAGTACTTCTTTCGGGCCAAGCGTACCACCATGACACTCCCTCCAAGTAAGCGGTTGACCTGGTTGACAGCCCGGGACACCGAGGAGCGATCGGAATGGACTGCCCGCTTCAGAGAGAGCACATCAACTCTTGGAGCCGTGATCCGGGAGGTCTACATCGCTCGGGATGCTCATTGGATCCCCCAATTGAGCCATGATGTCACCAGTGTTCCCCCTACTTTGCCAGTTGCTTCCCAACCAGCCGCTGGTGCTACCAGCAAGATGGTGATGGGGAAACCGGTCAATGGCCGCCAAGTTGCTCGCGTGATGCGCGACGGCACGCAACTATGCCCTGGGTTCCAAACAGGATCCTGCAAGAACAAGTCAGGCAAGTGCCCTAATGGAGCTCATCGCTGCGGCGCCATCACCAAGAAGGACCGGGTGTGTGGTGGCAGTTCCCATGGAGCGGCGCAATGCCGTTCCGCTCTCAAGGCCTGAAGGGGCCCTTCGGAGGATGCGGCGGCCTCCGATGGGGATTCCCCGGCTTCTGAGCCAACGTCGCAACCCCCTTTGATGATTGACCTGATGTGCGGCCCCAATGCACCTTTGACACGTGCATTCATCTTTTGTGGTTGGCGGACCATATCTGTTGATTGGCTTTTGGATCCATCCCACGATCTTTCTGATGTTCATCGACAAGAATCATTGCATTCCCAATTCCTGGAGGCGGACTTCGCCTTCGCAGCTTTGGATTGCTCCACCAAATCCCGGGCTCGGGAGATACCCTTGCACTTCGATGACGGCCGTCCGGGCCCCAAGCCACTGAGATCTGACGAGTTCCCAGAAGGCCTCCCCACTTTGGCAGGCAAGGACAAGCAGCGTGTGGACACCGACAATGCAGCCTGCCATTGGATCCTCGACGAGCTGACTGAATTGGCTCATAGAGGGGGAGGCTCTGTTCGTGAGAACCCCTCTCGCTCACTTCATTGGGCGCTACCCAAGGAGTGTGACATGATGTCTTCGGGTATCTGGAGTGACCAAACATACGCGGCATGTTGTCTGATGGGAGCCCGGTGCAAGCATCAGCGGCTTCGACATAACATTGAGGAGATCAATGACTGGCAGCCCATGCGATGCAACCACCACCACTCTCCAGGGGAATGGGATCCCTATACTCAGGATGGCGCTACCATCTATCCCAGCAAAGAAGAGGCGGAGTATACCGCCCCGCTGGCTTTCTTGATCGCCTGCTCCGTGTCTTGGTGGGCAGTCAGGACCGGGAAGGCCAAGCTCCACGTGCCTCGAGCTCCTGAGGCCGAATGTGTGGGCCATCGGGCACATTGGCTGAACTTCGATTCGAGATCAATGCGTGAATGGGCCATGACCCCGTTAGCACTGAGCCTCGGCCTCCACCCCACTGACCCCATCGAAGCTGACCGGGTCCCTGTTGTTCGTGCAGTTTCTGAAGTTCTCGTTGAAGGAAAGCTTCCCCCCAATCACCTGTACGTCAGCCAGGGACATCGTTCGCATCGGCTCCCTCGGTCCAAATGGGCATCCCCTTTCATTGCCGGAGTTGATTGTGCCTTAGATGATTGGCTTCCACTTTACTTGCTTCATGTTCGCCAGACCTTGTGGGATGCTATCCCAGAACTGTTTGGGCTCGCCCTTGTCAGTGATACGGCCCCGGGGGCCCAATGCGAAGCTACAGCCTTGGCAGGGATGGTGTTTGACTTTCAAGCTCCTCAAGCTACGTTAGCTCACCCTCGGGCAGCAGGACGGGGTTCTTCGTCCTCTTCAGGAGTCCCGACTTTGATGAGGCATGTGCTCCTCTCAGGCGTGAATGGCCTCCAGCCTACCTTGATGTTCAGCCAAGAAAGTACCACGCTAGCCTTCAAGAAGCTCTTCCCCGGAGCTTGGTTCGAGGGTTTCAGCTTCCCGATGATCGAGGACCTCCTCAACCAGCACCCGTTCACTTCCTACATTGAATGGCGGCGGGCCCACGATCTTTGTTGGGACGGGCCTTTGGTCCCCCAGGGCGCTACCCTGAGGTCCAGGATGCAGCAGAGGAACTTCGAAGGGCAGCAAGCTGGAGTTTTGTCGCATCGAGCGGCTCTCCCACCGCTGCTGAGCTTTGGCCTTTCTCCCGACGAGCACTTCTCCCAAGCATTGGTTGTTGGCCAACAACCACTCCCCACCGAGAAGCTTCCAGTCCTTGATGACGATCTTTGGTTTGCAGCTCACCTGGCCACCAAACCTGCTGAGGAGTTGCACCATTGGAGACGTACTTCTATGGGAGCCCTGAAAGAACTCAAGAGAAGATGGGCCCGAGTTGGTGAACACCTTCGTCGTTGGCAACCCTCCCCCATCAGGCGAGTGACTGCCCAGCGAGACTTAGGTCTGACCTCATTGCTCATCATCCTGATTTCTTGGGCCGACACAACATACCCGTTCGGGTTGATCCAAGGTACACCAGCAGTGGGCACTGCTCCACACTACGGAGTGTTCCCTCGCCAGCCAGGACGATCCATCACTTTGGACGAGGTTCTATGCAATTGGGAGTCACACAATCATCACATCTTGCAGGAGCTTCGACCAGGCCCTTACGACGACACGTTGTTGGAACAGAGCTGCCTTGACGCCAGTCAGGGCTTCAGCGCCCCACCTTTGTCGTCCGCTGAGCTACAGCGGCATACCAAGGGGCGACCATTTCGCTTGATCCCTCGCTGCATCATCGTGCAATCCAGCGGCAAGAAAAGGATCATCGACAACGGCGACACAGGAGGCCAGTCCGGCCTCTCCTCCGATTGGAACAAGCTAACAGCCCAGCATATCAGTTTGGTTGCAGCCCAGCACACACCTCTCGATTGGGCCCATCGACTGACCCTTGATGGATTCGAAAGTGGAGGCGAAGATTGGCCCAATGCCTACAGACACACCCCCATTTCAGAGGCGGAATCCCTCTGTTGTGCTGTGTGCTTTTGGCACCATAAATGGAAGCGTCCAGCATTTCAACTGTACCACTCCCTTCTCTTTGGTTTACCGTTGGCTGTGACGAGTTTTAATCGATACTCGAGGCTGGCAGAAGCGTTGGGGAGGCGTTTCTGCGCCCTCTTGGTGTCACTCTATTTTGATGACGCCCATCTGACTGATTGGCGCAGCGCCAAGGGCTATGGGCAGGCTAGCTTCGAACTCCTCAACGAGTTGTTGGGGACTCCGTTCGCCTCGGAGAAACGCCAACCAATGGCGGAGTCCGGGTTGTTCCTGGGGCTACACCATGACTTGACCCACGCCGCCGACGGCTATGTTCTCTTCTGGCCACGAGATCGCCTGATCTCCAAAATGGAAGGGCTAGTTGGCGAAGCCATGGCCTCTCAGAGCCTCAGCGCTGGGTCAGCAAGCAAGATTTATGGTATGATGAACTTCTTGGAGCAAGGAATGTATGGTCGAATCGGTTGCAGTGGATTGCGAGCCTTGAAGGACCGCCAACAAGAGAAAACTCGAGCCCTGACCTCAGCATTGACTACCTCCCTCAATTTCATCTTGGATGTTCTTCGGCTTCGTCCCGCCAGGATGTTGGAAGTTATCCAGCGTCCTGTGCTTCGGTTCATCGTAGCATCAGATGCTGCCCTTGAAGCCCCCCGTGAAGGAACAGGAGGATTCTTGATCGTTTGGTTCGACGGTTCTCAGCAAAGCAGGGAAGCATTCATTGCCGATCTCCCCCCTCGTCTCTATGATAGGCTGAGTCCTGGCGATCACAAAATCGCGCAATTGGAGCTGGTTCAAATCTTGTTCGCTTTGGTGTCTCGGCCAAGTCGCTTCCGCAATCGTCGCGGTGTGTGGTGGATCGATAACATTGCTGCATTGATGGTTTTGATTCGTGGCCGCTCTGACAGTGATGACCTGGAGAAGATTGCCCAGATGATCCACTCTCTCCTGTTCGGCCTTCGATGTTGGATGTGGTTTGAATGGGTTGAATCCAAATCCAATTGGGCTGACGCTATCAGCCGACTTGGAATCCAAGATCCTTGGCACCGGCTACACCAGTTTCGTTGCTTTCATGCTCCGTTTCCAGACCTTCTTTGGGACCTCCGGCCTGTTGACCTCATCCGAGTCAGTGAATTTTTGTAGTTTTCCTCTTTAATTTTCCGAAGTGCGTTGGGAGTGCATTGGGAGGGTATCCTAATGCCTACCTGGAGCTACCAGGTAGGGCCATCTCTGAGGAATCAGAGGGACAGGTGGCTAGCCTGTCTGGCTATCCCAACGTCATAATCCTGTGGACACACAGGTTGCGCACTTCCATCATGTGAAGAGAAAAAGAAGCACCGCAGCGGAACTGGGTAGCTTGGATATCTAGACAAGCAATGTGTCACTGTTTAAGGTTTGGCAGGCCTTGGGTGAACAGTTATCATTACTTGTTCCTAGATAACAAAACTTAACATGCCAATTTTGGCTCAAGGGACCTTGATCCAAACTGGCTGGGTTTGTTTTGGTTTTTGTCCCACCCTAAAACCCACCCTGTTTGGCGGCCCTCTGTGAGGTTACCCCCAAACTTGAAGGACTTTGTCCGGGGTTTGCGTGTGGAACCCACGCAGTCACCCGTCCTTTTGGGACTATGGACCGACGCTAGTCGGGTATCCTAGTGCCTACCTGGAGCTACCAGGTAGGGCCATCTCTGAGGAATCAGAGGGACAGGTGGCTAGCCTGTCTGGCTATCCCAACGTCATAATCCTGTGGACACACAGGTTGCGCACTTCCATCATGTGAAGAGAAAAAGAAGCACCGCAGCGGAACTGGGTAGCTTGGATATCTAGACAAGCAATGTTTCTTGTAATAGGACCTTGATGGATCTCAATGGATCTCAATGGGTCTGCCAGAGTCTCTTTGAGAAGTCACCTGTGACAGCAAAGGCAAAGACGCGCCGTTCTGGGTCTCTGAGCTGCGACGAAACTCCAAGGTTCTTCGAGGTTGG
Organism: Symbiodinium kawagutii; assembly: GCA_009767595.1. NCBI lineage: Eukaryota > Dinophyceae > Suessiales > Symbiodiniaceae > Symbiodinium > Symbiodinium kawagutii. The sequence continues at coordinate 316,940 of VSDK01009193.1, read as the reverse complement.
TAAGGGCAGCTTTCCTTTTACAAACTGATGCCACTGTCTTTTCTCATTGATTGGAAAACATATTAAAAAGATCAAGTTTTGTGTAATTGATGAACCCCACATGGCCCACATACCGCCAGAACAGACACACCGAAGTTGGATGAACGTCGCTTCATGCGAGTGTTGTCGCAGATCTTCAGCAAATGTAGCTTTGCAACCAATCGGGTGGTTTCTCAAAACAGTGAACCCCCAAAAATGATAGGTTTATTACTACAAATGATTAACGACTTGGATGATTTGGGGATACCCCTATGACTTGAGAAACCACGGAATCTGTTGACTCAAAAGAGACAACAGCAGGTTGTTGATGGACCTGCGAAGCCCGCAGATCTATCGCCTTCACGTTTCCAAAAGGCTCAGGCGGCCACGTGTCATAACGGGGACCCTATCCATTTAGATTTAGGGACCCGAACCATGGTGTCAAACCATAACGGCCTCAAAAGCTTATATAGACTGGACCATCATCATCTTTGGCAATCATGCGAAATTCCAGCAATCAGATCATATTAAACTCATATGGTTGGAAATCCCAACACATCATTTCCCTAAAAACGCATATATTTCATTCATATAATGCGAAATTCCCGCATGATTTTAGCATCGGCCATTTTTGTTGGGAAATCGCAGCAGCGGTGAAGTTGATGAGATCGATCCGCAGATCTACCTTTTTGGCGATCGGCACTGGCAAAGCATTCTGGGGTATACCACCATGGACCTAAAGTAGACACCAATACGATTCGTTGCCCAAGTCACTCGGCGTAAATCAAGGTCACCAACAGTGGTTCACCAGTAAGGTACCACCTAAGATTGATGTTGGTAAACATATTTGCTGATGATTGTTGGCAATAACTTGAAAGAATCATAAGTGACTATGCATATGTATTGTATGCATCAATCACCAGCTACTTTCCGGAGCCTCTTTGCTTCTTGGAAAACCGTGAAGGTATTTTTTTCGCACTAGCGGCTCTTCCGCAATCGGAGGAGAATGCATGACTCAGCACAGTCTCACGGCCGCCTGGTGTTTGATGAGTTACCAGCAATTTTGATTGGCAGATAATTTCACTTTGCATGACATGGGGAATATGGGGATATTCTATTGAGCTCAAGTTTCCCACCTGACCTTTGTGTATCCTCAGCGCGGCAGAATGTGTGTATATGGTACCTGGTGCGCCATCGGCTATTGTTGTCCCATATTTCTCCAGCGTCCCTCTTGATATTCTGCAATGAAACTCGTGGTTGTGGCTAAGCGGAACGCGATGGAAGTTGTTGAGCGCCGTGGTGAAATTCTGGTGAGAAGACCAGGTTGCATCAACTGAGTTTCGGGTTGACAAACAATCTCATTTCCAAACATGGACTAAGACTACTCATGTGAATTGCTGGTACTTATCCAGGATGTGGCAATTTGTGTCCTGCTAGCTGTAGATGAGCAGCCGAAGCATGGTGCAAAAAATGGAAGTTGTTTTGATTGACAGTCGTGATTGCATGAAGGTTGGGTTGCATGCTGTGATGATGGTTTGGGGTTGGTGTGTGTTGTTATCTGCAATCCTTCAAAGTGTGGTATATCCAATCCAACTTAGCACAATGGAGTAGAGGCCAAAACTGCTGCTTGATCCTTGGCAGCTCGCCTACAACCAACCAGTAGCTGGGACTAACCATGGTTAACCGCGGGGCTCAGGGTGCACCTGCAACCGTTGCTGCTGTTGCAGGAAGTCAGCGACAAGGTGCTGTGGCATCTCATGGTCATCAACAATGAAACCATGTGGCAACAGGGAGACATGCCGACTCAATCCAGTAATGTTTGCAAAAGATGGGGATGTAAGCTAATCATCTGTGTGTGTATATAAATATATGTATATCATACAAGTATTTATATGTAGATGTAATGTATTTTACCAATTTCCGTTCATTGTGTGTACTGAAGTTGTCGATGGGATGGTGTGGGAATCCAAAGCTGGACCGAGTTAACATGGCAACGTGGGCAACCAGCAGACGCAAACTCCGCAACATGGGCTCAACCAGCAACGTAGCACCTGATCGCGGCGATTTGGAGCCGCTCCCTCGATCGAAAAGTCAGTTGCAATCTTCGCAGATCAAAAAGCAAGCTCTTTTGCTATGCAGATCACTACTTTTGCCAAACCTGGACACAGAATAGCAGCAACGATGCGACTACTACAATTCCAGAGCGGAGCCGTTGGTTTACATTGCACTCCTCCTCATTGGAAGTGTTTGAAGCGCAAGGTTTTTCCCACTCAGAAAGCATCCCCCTTTGGATTTTGATTTGCAGCCTCGCCAATGGATCACCTGTTGCCGCGGGAAAAATGGACGTTGAACGTCCATGCCGCTGTGGACGGTGGCCACATTTGCTGCATAACCGCCCTTCCCACAGTTCCTTGGCTTCTCCCGGTGTGGTTGTTGGTAGGTGATTCTGATCATATTTACATCTATGTCTATAGGTTCAAATTCCTTCTGGCCAAGAAATGGATCTGTTTTGTTCATGATTTTCTTTAGATGTATGAATGAAACACATACACGCACGCACACACACACACACATACACATTGCAGTATACCTTCACAATTCTTGGTTTTTGATGATTGATGACCATCAACCGAATCATTGTGGGTTTGATCGACCACTGATTCGAAGGAAATGTCATGGTTCAGGTTTTGTTAATCCAGCCATGCTCGTTCAAAGCTTTTCCGGCTTCCACATGGGTACCGTGAAGACTCTAAATGAGTTGTTCCGAGAAAGCTAGTTTGGGGTGCGGAAACTTCTTGGTGTCTTGTTTTCTTTTTACTTCTGGGTATCTTGTTTTCTTTTAGACTCCATACCAAGTAGGGTCTCAGAATGGGAATCCCAAACAGGTGCGTAGATGGCGTGGGAACCACCATGGCATCAGATTGAAAGCCATGTACCCTGTGCAAAAGCTTGAGGATGGCATGTTTGCGTCAGTTCCCAAGAAACCTTACATGAGCAGTTGCCACGCCACGTCAAGGCGTGGCCTTACCAACTGGTTGCCGATCATCGGTCATGAGGATAGAAGTGAATCCGCATGAACTCTTGGAACCAATCATCTACAGTCTTAGATTTTCATAATTTGCTCATACAGCATTTCAAAGTGGACGGATTGATCATTCTCAACAAGCTACTTGTCATCCCACCATGCAATTGACAGGTTTGCACATTGCCATCACCAGTTAGGAGGGTCAACTTGCTGTTGCCTGTTAAGTCCTGGAATCAGCGACTGACAATACGCTTAGTTCACCAGCCACCATAGAACCAGTGTAGTGACCCTTGTGAATCAACCCGAACTAAGTGCTATCGATCCAGTCGATGAACCGCGCTAGGCTTGTGTTCTCCAGTACTGACCATCATTGAGCGACGAATTGCCAGGCAATTAATTAAACATGCTTGACTATGAATCACTGTACACCGCCATTGCCCACTTGTGAACCATCAGTAACAATTGTTGCCACTACTTGGCAATTCTCAACCATTATTATGATGAGCCTCTATTCACCAACCACACCAACTAACCACGATTCTTCACCAAGCCTCGACCGTTGCTAGACCAAGCACGCTCATTAACCACCATGATTCTTCGCCAAGCCTTCACCATTATCATGAGTCTTAGCCATCCTTAACCATCATTAACTATCATAAACCATTCCATGAACCATTCCATGAACCATTCCATTCCACGGAATCATGGCCCTAAACCATCATAAACCATCGTAAACCACCATTAACCACCATCAACCACCATGAATCATTCCATTAACCAATTCTTCAGCGCCAGGATTCTTCCCCCCTCGGTGCCGGCAACGACTTTGCCAGGACCTGGTGGTGTCCGTGCGCCGGCGCCTGGCGGAAGTCCACGGCCGGGTCCGGCGCTTCCGACTGCTGGCGGGCTGCTGCGTGCTGTCGGGCGGCGTGACGTTGGAGGTGCCCCCAGGGGGGACCCAGGGACCCAGGGTGTCAGGCAGGTAGCCAGGGGAAGGTCAGCTGAGATCTGGTGGATGAAGACTATGGGTTGATGTGTGGGTTGAAGCAGAATCACTTGGGGTGAAGCATAACTTAATTAGTTGATGATTGTTGGGTTATACATTGGCCTTTTCGCTGTCATGAATCATTCTCCCATTGGGTTGAGCATGATTTTTTGAACTGCTATCGAGGGTCATCGACCGCCATAAAACTTTGTCCGCCACTATTTCTCACCAGTTGTGGCAGATGGTTAGTTCAGAAAAAATGCAAGCTGGGGCACAGGCACCACGTGTGGATGAGGCCATTCCTGGATCCTTGATTCTGACTTGATCAGCCAGGTGTCATCAACCACCCTTCACAAGGTACTCAACTCCTGATTCTTTGGGTACAAGTCGGTACAAGCCCAACCGCCGCCGATGGGGTTGGTGGGTTGGTGGCTTGTTTGATCCATCAGCCATGACAGGAGGCAGGTCTGTGCGATGGCTGCTCCCTTCAGCTCGTCTGGCTACCAGAAGATGTCTTTGCCACGGCGTCCACTGATACCACTGCTGCCTTCTGGAGCCTGGAAACAGGCGGGACGGCGGGACGGGGTGACAAACCAACCGTAGTGTCAAGACAGGGGTGATGCATACGTGACCAACAACAGGGGGTTAAGCAGAAAGGATAGCGGCATGGTTAAAATATAACTAGTGGTTGCTGTTGATGCTGATGTCGTTTGTGATGTTGCTGATGATGCGGGCGGTGGCACCGCGGTGGAGGACAGGGCAGGTGAGGACACGTTGCTGAGTCACCATAGGCGTTTCCTGGTCGACGCCAACCGCTAACAACAGACCAAGCGGGCCATCATTCATGTCCAGGTGGTGGATCTATCTAGGCAGATGGCTTCAGTAGATGCAATGCCATGATACTGGAGCGATCTGGAGCCAAGGGTATCAGGGTATAGCCGAGCTACCATGGGTGTTCTAACCGGTGAAGAGCATCTGTATCCATGACAAGTCATGACAAGTCACTCATGGAGAACCCCTCTGCGACAGGTGAAAGAGTGCAGCTCTTTGAAGGCCAGGAACGTGGCACTCCCATCCCCTGGAGCTGAGGATCCAGGGATTCATCGTTGCTTCTACAGCTGGTGGCTTCATCATCTTGCATCCTATCAATTTCATAACCGATCATTGATTCAATTGATAGATTTTATATGATTTCATCAATTTCACAACCAATCATGGATAGATTTGGAAATCTCAAATCGCCGTCCCAAGGCCACGAGGATCAAGTGATGTGGCTGTGCTTCTCGCCGGATGGTCAACTACTGGCCACGGCCTCCACGGATCGAACGGCCAAGATCTGGTGCGCGGACAGCGGACAGTGCCGCTGTGACTGCAGGGAGGTGCTACGATGTTGACCCAGGTGGATTAACCAAGGGAAAGCCAGGTGGATTAACTAATTATAATGGGATATAACCAGCTATAATAGGGGATATACCAGTTATAATGGTTAGTAGTAGGGAGATTATAGGCAATAATAGATAATGATAGGGGATATAGATGGGTGTACCAATTATAATGGTTGGAATCTACTAATGTTCACACCAGAGTAATAAACCCTAGGTTGATTAACTGGGGGGGGTACCATTTTCAAGGGAAAGCAAGGCGAACTTGGGGGATACACCCTGTGATCATCAACCAGGGGTTTATGAATCCTGGGTTGGCATTGTGATGGCTATGAGTTGTGCAGATGGGAAAGCTGTTGGATATTGCCCTTGAAGGCGGGAGAACATGTTGTAATTTGACTGCGGCATTTGAAAGCTGGAGGTAGGCGAATGCCATAGGGATGCGATGAAGAGAAACTACGAGGACTGAGCCATTTCATTTCCGTGACAATCAATATTACAACGTTCACATCCAGGTTGGACCGACGACAATTGTGCGATTCGTGCATCATCATTTCCATTCAAGATATTTCAATCTTTGAGACTTTAAGACATCATTATATATCTACAAGTACAGCATGCACTGGGTATTGAAAACAATGCACTTTGTTTTTCAACGTTCTATATATAAGCTAGACTTTTGAGGCGAGCATTTTTCAAGTAGTTCCACTAGCTTAGCTAGGTGTTTCTCAAGTCATAGTGGTACCCTCAAGAATTGATTACTATGAATGATTGCTTTGATACTGGGGTACTCCTATGGCTTGAGAAACCACCATATAGATCCATATAGTCATATAGTTGGTATATCCCCTATAATTCTTGGCAGTTATGATCCCCTATTATTAACTAACCCCTTATTATTAACCCACTATAACCCCCTGTTAACGATTATTAAGCACAATGAACCATTATTTGTGTTAGACGTACGAATACTGACGTATTGCACCGCCAAGTTTCACTTGGTAGCAGCGCCAAAAGCCAAAAGCCACAATTCACCATTATTAACCACTATTAATCACTATTAACCATTATTAACCACTATTAACCATTATTGCCGACTATTAACTATTATTAACCATTATTAGCCCTTATTAACCACTCTGAATCATTATTAACAACAACAACATGGCTTGAGACCCACCCGGTCACCCACATGGCACCCTGTGCCGAGGTTTGACCACGCTCCGCGGCCACAATGGCCCCGTCTTTGCAGTGCCTCGGGCCAGGTGAAGTCGACAACTGATTGTGATAGACTCGTATAGCTAACACACATGAATTTAAGATGTACATTATTTATACATACCGTATTGGTAAACTTATGTATATACGTTGATGTAGAAACGTCTGTATAAACAAATCATATTGATAAATTTGCAAAAGACACAGACACTAATAGCGGAACAACTTTATTGCGAAGCCGCTCTTTGGAATAGACACAGACAATGAGTTCATATTCTGCCTTCTTTTTTGTCGTTTTCTAAAGCACTTGGTCCTGTTGTCCAATGGGTGTGACGTGGTATCTCTGATGTGTGAAACATTGGTGAAACATTTTGATTTGGAGGTTCGACTCCTCCCAGGTCCGCTTTGAGCTTAGTTATCTAATGTTATCCCAGACTATTTTCGAGGCATTTCCTGATATCATTTGATTCATATGAATTTGTTTTGCGAAGAGTGGGTTGTCCAACCAATCACAGGAAAGCTAACATGAAAGCTAGGAACTGGCCCATGGCCACTGACCCCACGATGTTTCTCATCATTGATATTTGAGTTTTGGTAGCTTTTCCGAAGATGTTGTCAAGGATAGCTGAACAAATCTATGAGCAACATCAGCCTCAGGGTGACTAAAGGCGGCAGTCCTTCCAAGAAAGTTGCAAGAAATCCGGTTGCTATTGGCAAACGCGATTTTGTCAGTGCTGCGCGCGGGCAGATCAATGCGATGGCGGATTGTTTTCTTTTTTGCTGGGCCTTGTGTCCGTCGGGGCGATCCCTAGACGGAAGATGTACGTTTTTTCAGGTGTCATTGTTTCATATTGTTTCTGCTTGGTCCATTTGTTTCTGTCTTTGTTCCCCAAAGCTTCATTGCTGCAAGAACACTTCCAGTACATTTCTCAGAATTGATAATTCTTACACTATCCTATCGAAAAGCAATAGCTTCCCCTTCAAATCTTCGGGGACCCCAAGTCTGGACTCTGGTGTTAGTCGTGTTTGCCCTTCCAGGTCACGGTTGATTTATTTGCAGGACGAAGGCAAAGGATTGAATCCAAGCCGCCAGCCTCAGCTAGACCCATGGCGGCGATTTTCCATGTCAATCGTCCATAGGATACAACAAATCTCAACAAGCTCAACGACCATCAGCATTTCTCAAGCGTCACTTCGCTCATCATGAATCAACCATCATGAATGACCCGCCACAATCATGATGATGACTGAACAGTGAATCATGATGATCACCATTACGAAACTACAAGGTGACCAATACCAACTATTGGGAAGCATCAGGGCGGCTTATTAGCTTAGCTTTTTGGTTGATGATTAGATAACCATTAACTAAGTTATTCGACAACCGTCATCAATTGACCATTTACTAAACTATTAGTTGACCATCATTAACTATTAGTGAACCATTAGACAACCATAATGGTTGACCATGACCGTCACCATCGCTAGCCATCAGGGCTTGGTGCTGGCGGGCCCCCCACGGCGTAGCGTGCCGTGCTGTCGCCTTTTTCCAGGTCACCTTTTCACCTGATGCGGAGTCGGTGGCCACGTGCTCACATGACCGGGAGCCCAAGAAGTGGATAAACTGTGCGTCAAAGTGAGGATTGATGATGGTTGATGATGATTAGTGAGGGTTGATGAGGGGTGATGAGGGTTGATGAGGGGTGATGATGGCTGATGATGGTCAGTTCTAGTTGATTATGGTTACCGGTGAATAGTTAAATACGATGATCATTACCGATTGATAAGTGATAACGGTGACTATGGTAGTGATATATCAATGGCAAGCTTGATGATGAAGGATGGTTCATGATTATGAATTGCAAGGTTGAGAATGGTTTCATAAGGATCAAGGTTCAAACAATAAGATGGCTAGTGATCAATGGGAAGGTTCAAGGAAGGATGATGGTGCGTCATGGTCAATGATGGTTCATGACAGTGAGGGAGGGTTCAGAATGGTTATAAAATGGACTGACAAGTCATGGTTCTCCCATGAAAAACTTGAAGGGCACATCTTTCAACCCCCGGAGGCAGTCCAGAACTTGAGCTCAGTATACAAACCGTGAAGCATTCAGAAGCTCAGAATTTCATTCCCTTGTAGAAGATGTGGCCGGGTCATTTTGTTCAGGGACTGCGGCCTTGTAATTGATCGTTCTATTTTGTTATAGTCTGTTTCATCGTCTACACGACCGCACATACTGCAACTACTTCAGGACAACAGTTTGCACCAGCCACGATCAGCCTAGTTACAATCATGGCATAGTTGGGCATTGATTCGCCATCATCAACTCGAATTAGTCGACCGGGAATAGCTTACTGTCAATTCTCAATGACAATTAGAGTATAGCTAAAGTTCATGAACGACAAGAAGTTTGCTATCAGTACTATGAACCGCTATACTTACAAGCATCATTAACCATCAGCAACCAGAGCTAATCATTTCAAGCGGCATTTTTCGTGATTCCGTGACCCAGCTTAGCCATGCCTGGACCTTCGCACTGTCCGAGCTGCGTGGGTTCACCAACTGTAATTGACAATCATCAACTAGAAATATAACCATTATAGATGTTACAATCATTTTTCATGGCTATTAGACACTTAGAACCATTAATGATTGTAGCATCTATAATGGTTGTAACATCTATAATGAATATATAACCATTATAGATGTTAGCCACTTAGAACCATTCATTTTCTCAATGATTGTCCCAGCTTGCATCCATTGCAATCGTCGACGGTAGCTCCAGGACAAGCAGATCAAGCTGTGGGACACCAGCGGACGTTGCCTAAGCACCTTATCGGGGTCCGGTTGGCTCAGTGGCGGCCAGGGGGGTTCCTCATTGGTCAATGTTGGTTATTGTTACATATCTAAAAGACATTATGATTAAAAGACATAATGTTGGTTGATGTTGGTCAGTTTTGGTGAATGATGTTTCTTTCATAACTTGTTTAATGATGATTGATTAATGGTGGATAAATGATGGATTCATGATGGCTGATTTTGGTTAATAAAGATTATACTGGGTGATCAACAACGAATTTTCTGGACTAGTCTTTTGAGAATCAGGTTTGTTGGTGTGAAGGGATACTAACCTCCCCGTCAACTTCTGCACAGTATTCCGAACGCGAAAACATAGATGACTCATTCGCCTGGAGATCATGATGGTTTCTACCGGGCATGATCCTTATGCTCTCTCCCGCGACTGGAACGGGTACGTGCATGGATCAGCATATGAGGGGTTTCTCAAAACAGGGGAACGCACAAATATGCAAAAAGGGCATTTTCTATTGCTCTAAATGGTGAGTATTCGATGATTCGGGGTCCCCTACGACTTGAGAAACACCCAAATAGTTGATGTATCCCCAATTCTGCATGGTTATAATCCCCTATCATTCACCTTTACTACTGGCTATAACCCCTTGAAAACCACTGTTAGATGGACTGCTCACCCATGGCGCCGGCGGGTATCCCTCACGGTGGGTCCCCATGGGACATCCCAACCGCGGCGGCGGTTCCAAGGCACAGCAAGCAGATCTTCTCTGTGGCCTGGGCGGGTGACAGCAGCTTGGCCACAGATGGTGGATCGCGGCTGGCAGATTCGGGTGATTTCTTGCAGATTTCCATGTTGGATCAAAAGTTGCATCATCTTTTTTGTTGTATCATTCTGATGTATCATTTTTGTATCATTTTTTTAAAACTTGTTCTCTTTTCAAAATCATTTTCTTGATCAATTGTTTTTCTCATTCAAAGCAAACATTTTGTTTGGTGTTTGTGTATACGTTTCTTGTGACTTGTCACACTAAACTGGTGTGTTCACAATGCCGTAGAAAGATGTGATGTTTGAAATAGACAATGTACTCCTGGACCTCCCAAAGACTTAGTGCTTTCCCTCTTGAAACGTGGGGGCTTGTCTGCCGTTGGGGTGGAAAGCCGTGCTTCACCTCTCCAGGAATCCATGGTCGTGTTCAGCACGTGGGTTTTCCTGCAAATTTCTTTGACCAAGTCATCAATGAAGTCAGCAATTCTCCAGATTCTGCCAGGGCTGAGGCCTCACACGCCCTTGTCTTTTCATTCAAACAGATTGGATGATCCAATCCCTGCATAAATCACCGCTTGGAACACCGATTTGCCGACGATGTGGTACAAAACGTGCGCAGTTCAGCTATTGGTGGAACCAATTTGGTGGAACCAATCACCATCAGTTTCAAATACCTTAGAAATGTGAATTCGTCAGCTTGGAGCATCCCTGACCCAGGCCGGACCTTGGCCTCGTCTTCAGATGATGCCACCATCAGGCGGCGTGGAAACGAGGGTATCCAGTGCTAGCCCCTTGAACAGAGGAACGAGTTGGAGCTGCAAGGAGTGGTGTAACCAATGGTATTAATGTTGCTGATGCTACTCTGACATATTTTTATGACTACTGCAATAGCTCACCAGCTATTTAAGGTAAACCGGAGGTGGTTTATGAATACAGATCTCCCACTAGCTACTTTACGGATCTGTTGCTTGTGAATATTGCTGCTACGTACTGGTGATATCCATAAATCTATTGCTGATACTACGATCGCTGAAAGACTAGCAACTATCATCCATGAATTGTGCATAATTAAATTGCTACTATCATCCATAAATCCAATCGATTTCATGTTTTTTAAAACCATTTTTCTACCATAAATCGTAGATTATGACAATTTAAATCCATGATCAATTTTTAAATCACTTATGTTTCATTTCTACCATAAGTCCTAGATTTTTAGATCAACTAGTATCAACTAGTATCCACAAATCCCATCGATTGGTACGACGCGTCCCGACGCTCCTGTCACCGATCAGCGGATCGCGGCCAGGCTTTGGAGTCTCGCTACGCAGTCCTGCGTGAAGGTGCGACGGAAACGAGCCGACCCATGGTGTGGAGGAACGGCAGCGTTGAGTTTTTTTTGAAGGGCCCTTTGGGGGGTGGTCAATGCCCTTGGTATACATCATATATATATATGTCAATATATATATATATATATATAATATGGGTATATTTATTTATTTATTTATTTATTTATTTATTTATTTATTTATATATATATATATAAATATATATATATATATGTGTATGTATGTACATGTATTTTTTATCACACATGTCTAGGTACTACATTTATTCACCAAACATGTGTAGGGAACATTCCAACAAAAAAGTGAGGACCTGACTGGTCATGTAACCATTGGCAGTGGTTGGAGAACCATATTTGTCACAACCATTGGCTTATACTCATGGTTATGAAACTACAATGCCATGGTGGGTGATTGGTTGTGACCCTGGGTGCAACTCCATCGCATCAACGTTCGCGACGTAGGTCATCTACGGGCACACCGGCGCGGCACCTGGGCCTGTTTGGAGCAATGGAGATCTGACGTTGTCGGCATTTGCTGGTTGATTCAGGAGGCAAGGAGGCAGTTTTTGGCTATCAATTTGGTTGATTAACATGCTTATAACAGGAACCATGAAGCATTAGAAGCATCAAAGATGATCAAAGATGGGGTAGCCATCAATGAGCTTGATAGTGGTTAATGAGGAGGGTTATTGACCATTGACAATTCTGAACGTTTGATAGCCATCATTTGCCATCAAGGTGATTGACCATCAAGAGGCTGAAGATTGATTATAAAACCATTCATGGTTGATGATGCTTGATGTATTGTCAAGAAGTTATTGTGAAGGTGGCAAGAAGCATGATTCTGTTGATTTTTTTGATCAGAAGACGACTCTGCTGAGCTTTGGCCAGTCGTCACATCTTGCAGCTGAAGCAAAGCGTGAAGCTCTGTGTGGGTCATTGTGATGCCAGGTCTATTCCGTGTCCATCTCCAACGACTCTCGCAGCTGTCTCAGTGGTGCAACCGAATGTTGGGATGGCACTAGATCAGCATCTCTCTTGTTATTGGTTATTCGGCAAGGCCTGTGATCCTCATTCATTGCTCTTTGTTTGGTTGCAACCACTAACAACCATAACATTAGGTAATGATCATATCAACTCATTCATACTATCTGTGTGGATGTTGGTTGGTTAGATGGTCGTTCGTCACGTTGCTCAGCTTGTGATCTGTCATCCGTCCCGAGGTAAGCTGGTAAGTGCCAGTGAGGAGCTGCTGTGGCCGTTGCACACCGGATTGTAGGGCAGTGCATTGATGAGCCAAGCGGGGTCAATGTACACAGGATGACAGCTTGCTTTAGCACAGATGTTTTGAATCATAGGGCTTTTTGGCAGCACAACAAGCTTTGAGGAATTCCCAAGTGTAGGCTTGACTGGCGCAGTTAGTCTGGAACTGAAAGCGTGAGCATTAGGAAAGGTCAACGAAGAAATCCATCACAGGTTGCTGTGAATCATTATTAACTAATATGCAAAGAACATAATTTATTGACCATATTACTGTATCATAAATGGTTTCTCGATCATGGTTCTTAGCCAACATTCCTTAAAGGCTACAGGCCAGTATTAGCCATCACTATTCAGTGAACGACAAAGGGCAGGCAGCGGACGATACTGGTTTCGTGAAAGTGGCCGAAAAAGTGAGTAATAGGATAGGTAAACCCTAGTAAATCGTGGTGGTCAATGATAGTGGAAAATACTTCAGAGGTTGCACGTGGATGTGGGTCAATATTGACCATCGAACAAATGGGTATGAGTTCACATCCCAATAAGATACTTGCACAGGGCAAATGCCAGGGGTAGACCCACAGCCACGTGGTTACCCCAGTAGGTGTACGTCTAAGACCCTTATAAATCACCAAACCAGTGGTATTTGATTTAACTATCAGTATCTGAATTTCAGTGGGTAGCGGGTTGTGTGTCATCACGATTTATTCAACCACTATTTATTAGTTGAACCAACATCAATGATCAAAATCCACTATGACTAACCATTGTATAACCATGATAAGGATCATGGTAATACACTGGTTAGTAACCAATACACTGGTTAGTAACCAATGTTACAACCACAATATTTGATCATTGATTATATTATCACCATTGATTCGGTGGCTGAATGGTGGTTACTTATGGATCCTGGCTTATCAGGGTGGTGGGCCCCCAGTGGTTCTCCTTTAGTTCCAGGACTGCACGGCCAAAATCTGGTGTCGGGAGCTTGGGATGCAAGGTGAATGATGGTTATTTGATGGCTTTTCATGTTGAAAAAGTGACCATGGTAAATAAATGCTTCGTCAATGGTGAATAAGTGGTTTGTTTTGATAAGCATACTGAAATGGTTATTCAATTCCAAATGATGTGTATATAGTGGTTCATAAATGGTTAGTAGTGGTGAACAAGTGGTTGACAATGGTAATACAGTGGTTATATAATGACTGTGCAATGGTGATATGATGATTATACAATGGCTGTGAGATGACTGCGATGACTATATTATGATTGGATAATGATTGCATGATGATTCAGAGAGTGATTCTACAATGATTCTATAGTGATTGCGTAATTATTTCATAGTGACTATGAACAGTTCATATATACAATGGTATTGATCTATGAGCCATATTCCAAGCCTGGCTGCTTCCCCATGCAGCCAAATATTTGAAGTGGTGCTTTTGCTTCTTCCTGAAACACCTAGACCCTAGACTTCTCTGGAACTGAGACTAATGCTGTATAGGTAATGATACCCACAACAAAGGCCTATGTGTGGCAAACTGCTAGAGGCCTATGCTGTTTGGTGTTTTCAAACATAGTATTACCAAATGCTTGGTTGACTAATATTTTCCATTTGGGTGGTTCAACCACCAAGCAGTTTGTCTTGTCTTGCTCTAAGAACGTTCCATCCGTTGGTTTACCACGAAGTTCACAGCCGGATCTTTAACCGGGCACCGAGGTTTAGATTCAGGTGATGGTCGTCCAGAACGCAGCTTTGTCCACGAGGTGCTGTTGCCATCGTTGCCATTTCAATTTCGATGATTTTCCTTCTATCCCATCATTAACCATCAAAAACAGGAGATAATAGCCAACAGTAACAGGAAAAACAATGTTAATCATGGGGAAACTCCTCATCATTTGGATCCTTGGGCCAAGAATGATAGTTTATGATACTAAAAATGATTACAATCATTGTAATATTATTATGCCAAGAATGATAGTAATAGAAATAATGATGGTAATGATCCTAAAAGATTCAATGGTAGAAATATTGTGCCAAGAATCATGATAAAGATGCTGATAGTAATAACAATACACATATTTTCAAGACGGGTTGTTCGATCATGTACTTTTGAGTTTCTCCAACTCACGAAAACAGCAAAGATAAGAAATATCCTTCGATTGATGCCTAGATGAACAAGCTGATTTCATCGGGTGCTTTGAAAACGGTTTTCGCGGCACCAGATTTCAGCTGCCTTTTGTGCAAGAAAACTTCTGCAAGCTGCACATTGTCCAGGGTTGGCTGGTTAGCAATTCCATGACCTGTTGGCGCGGTCAGCATCACTCAGCTGCCTGGCAGGAGTGGGTCAGACATGCCGTCTTCTCTCCCGATGCATCCAAGGTGCTTCCCGAAAGCGGAGGTGAAGGATGCTTAGGACCACCTTGTCTGAAATAAGCTGCAGATGATCTTGGATGCAGATACCCGGGATACTAAGCATGTCACTTGAATAGTACTTGATGACTCAACCATTACCCAAACCATCTCTCATTACCATTCACCATTTACCTTAGACCATCTCTCATATCACTTAAGGATTCATCATTTTTGAAACTTCCATGAACTCAAAACCATTGATCCATGAAAATGGACCACCTGTACCCATGAATAACCATCTCAACCATTGCCTAACCATTCACCAGCCTAACCGTCAATAACCATTTACCAACCTTTATATAAACGTAACCTTTAACCATCAACAATTAACCTTTAATCACTCCTAACCATCAACCCATGAAAACTGCTTGTGGGTCAAAGTTGGTTCACAATAGATTTCCACTATAAGTTGCCATATGGCTGTGGGTCAAAATCCTGTACCCCTGGTTCCCCTATCATTAGCCCATGTTTTCCTTCTGACTTTGTTGCTGTTTACTATCCCCCATGAAATTGGTTGGTTAATATTGACCCATAGACTGGTGAAGAAATCAGCTGAACAATAGAGATAGGCCATTATAGATTGCCATAGTGAGAATTCATAACTTTGACCCATCTCAACAACCTTTCCCTTCACTCAGGTGATGACCTCAGTGAGCGACAACACGGCCATCCTCTGGGATGTGTTGAATGGCGAGTGGGTGGCACTCAGGGCTTGTGCGGGTGAGGAAAGACTGGGGAGCTGAGGTAACTTTTGGTTGGTAACTTTTGGCTTGGAAAAGAATTGGTTGGACATTTTTTTGGTTGGAAAACAATTGGTTGGTAACTTTTGCTTGGACTTTGGTTGGAGTTTGCCTGAGAAACCAAGTGCAGCAGTGGGATGGAGTGAGCAATGATGTAGCAAATTGCTTGGCTGCTCGGCATTGCTTGAAGCTGCCCGGATCATGGCACTGCGATGTGCATCAACTATGGGACTGTGGACTGTGGACTGTGGATGCTACTGCTGGGAGTGCTGGGTATGCCCAGATTGGTTGGCTGGTCACAAGCTTGTGGGGTTTCCAAATTGTACTGCCTTGACCTGTTTCCAATGGCAAGCATTTGTCTAGATTGGAATTCATCGGTTCATGATGGTTGATGATGGTTGACGATGGTTGACGATGGTTGACGAAGTTTGATGATGGTTGATGATGGTTGATGAGGGTTGATGATGGTCGATGATGGTGGATGATGGCTGATGATGGTTGATTAGGGTTGATGAGGGTTGATGATTGTTGATGATGGTTGATGAGGGTTGATGATGGTTGATGGTGGTTGATGAGGGTTGATGTTCATGATCACAACAGATCAGAGCCCCTTATGACACTGCCATTTGTCGTTTCAGCACCTTATGTCTCATGCTTGAGAACTTTTGGCCTTGCAGCCAGAACACTGCACAGCACTGGTTTGTCAGAAAGTTATGGTTACACACACACACATAACACATAATGTATCTACTACGCACATAGCACATGTTTTACATTGAAACACATATACACACATATATATATATATATGTATATATATATCAGGTATATATCTACTGCAGGAAGCTGGGGCAACTGCTGGTGTCGTGGCTTCGGCTTCTCGAGGTCCTTGAGGATCTTCCGAGGGCACACGGACTGGATTCGAACCTGGCCTTGAAAAGTTCACCAATGGTGGAGTAACCATTGGGTTGCAATATGTTGGTTTCTTGAGCCAGTTTTGGGTCCCCAAAATTTTTCAAAAACTAACAATTTATGATATTAAACTTATTAAACCAACCATTTTTTGGATTTCCCTATTTCGAGAAAACCACCATATGGGGGTTTCTTAAGCCAGTTCGGGACCCCAAAGTTATGGTTGGTTTATTAATAAGCAATGATACAATGGGATGAAAACTGGGAGTACCCCAATGAATTGAGAAACACCCATATTGATAGTGCTTAAAGATGTTGAACTCCATAGAGGTTTAGAGTAACTCTTGGAGTAACTGTTGTTCATTCTATTGATTGACCATATACATGTACATATATATATGTATATCAATATCTATAAGAATGTATGTCTACATAGAGTGGTGAACTACATTGGTTAAATCTCCAGCATTTTAGAGGAACCTTTTCTAACTTTATTTGCCATGGACGGGTTGAGGACGATGGCTAATATAAAGCCGTTATGGCAAGAACAAATAAGCAATGTTAGCACTTGATTTATGGCGTAATCACAAGGCTGTGTACGAGGTCAATGATGGTGGAGAACGCTACAGAAGAGGGGTTGATAAGCTGGTACCGGCGCTGGTCAATACTGGTTGAGTGCCAAGCGTGCCTAGGAATGGCCAAATCAAAGCATTGGTATAGCGGCAGTTGAGGCATGGAGTTGTAATTGATTGATACCGTGCAAAAAATATATCTAAATTAACTCTGAGTCGATACATCGGCACGAAAGAAGTTCATGGTTCATTTTTTTGGAATGTTGACAAGGATGCTCCAGGGATTAGTGGGTTCGACCTAGAGGTGACTGTGGTTGAGACATGTTGAAACCAAAAACAACAGCAGTCCCCCTGGTTGTCGCAGGTTCCCAGTCGTTGAGCCCAAGATATCCCAAGTCAGCCTCCCAAAATGGACCACCTTTTCTTTGCTGCACCCCCTACAGCTGGTGGGAATCAAGGTTAGTTTCAGCTGTTCAGGAAATGTTCTGTTCCGAAAGCAAGATGGAACAAGTACTAAACATCAAAAACAAAGGAGTGGGAACAGAAAAGAGAAGGATTAGACAACTCATATTTTATTTTTTGAATGAACCATCTTGATCCATGCCTGCACCCATTACTGTAATACCTGTGTATTTTCAACAGGTTGAGGGCAAATAAAACAATTTAAGAAAAGGAGTTTGGAACTGCGGCATGTACCACAAACGTGGGATTTGTAGTGCTGACGGGCAGTTTCTGAGTTGAAGCGTGGCCAACAATGGCCTGTTTTCGTTCGCTCAGGAAATGCCTCCTTTTCATCGGACGGACAATTCGCACGACAACCCAGGGGAGTGCGGTGCGTGTTCGTTTCGGGGTGGTGATGCTGACCCAGTTCTTGGTTGTGACTGGGCGGAACACAGAGCCCATTGCATAGCATCTGCGACCACTCCTAAAGACTCCGAAGCAGATGTTGACCAACAGTGCACCTCAGTGCAGCTGAGTCCACCTCCAATTCATTGGTGGTCGATCTTGTCAAAAGATCTCCACCAGCAAGAAGTGATTTCTTTGGTGATTTCTGGAGCAAGCTGCGCCGCCAAGAAGTCTCAGCTTGCTCCTCGGCTTGCTCCGGACCCCCTGAAACACGGTGATGGGTCAGTAGCCATGGTTACGTGGTAAGCAGTAACCGGCCAGGAAGCATTCGGATGTTTCCACCACCAGCTTGAACTGAAGCCAAGTGCCCTGGCCGTTTTTCGCCCAGGTCGCTACGGCATCGAAAGATGCCTGCGCAAAGGTTTGGCGTTTGGACGGTGCGGAGCCCGCCTGAAAATCCGGAGGTCCCAACCACCTTGAACCTCAAAATCACCTTGAAACGATCAAAATCAGTGGGGAAACCGATTGAAACAACAGCAACAACACCGTTTAGTAGGGAAACCTTTGGGAAACCACTGCGAGGTGGACACAAATTGATCCAGGTTTGTCACGGTCATGATTGTCCACAAGATTTGGTGTTTTTTTGGGGTGTAAGACGACCTGATCATTTTCGACAAATTGTATCTCCCATGGTATCCTGGCGGTCTTGTTGATTACATATTTCACCAACCAATAAGTGGTTGCATTCACCATCATGATAATGATAGAGCCATAACCATACATGTAATTGTCGTAGTTTAATGTAGTCATACAAGGGTATACTTGTAATAGTTTAACTGATGGGACTGATGGGTGAATAATGTAACTAACGATGTTTTGATAGGTACTATTTTTACTAACCCATTATGACAATTACTAAGCCATTATTGTACTAATTGTCATATATCATCCATATACTTAAATTATTTGTTTAATTGTAAGTCTAACAGTTCATTGTTTTAATTCTTACTAACCTGTATAAGGATGACCATTCTCCGGTTAGAAACCCATGCTACTCCCTCGGCACCAGGCAAGTGTTTGAGGAGCGTCACAGGTCACAACCAGTGGGTGCGGGGGCCCAATGATTGGTTGATGCTGGTAGCAGTTTGGTGCTTTCTCACAATAGCTATTCTATAAGCACCTGAACCCCCATGTGAGAACAACACCTATAGCTACAATATGCTACAATAACAATGTTTATACCCAAAGTAGTGGTGGGTTCATGAATGGTAAAGAATGGATTACCTATTTTGAGAAACACCCACAGGGGTTTGTCCAAAATGCTGGTACCTCCTGACCGTCAAATAGTAACAGTTCGGGATTGGGAAACCATCAGTTTTGGGGGCACACCATTTTTGGACAAACCTAATGCTGGGTTAGATAATGAATGGTTGATACATGATAAATGGCCTAGAAGCGTTGATAATGGTTGAACATTGTTGATAATGGTTAATAAATAGGTGATAGATGGATCAAGATATGTCGATAATTGCTAATCATGACTCAAGGGTGGGTTCATAATGATTGATGGTGGATGATTAAGACATATTGAAAGTGATGGTTCAACACGATTGATGGGGGATTGCTACTTAATAGTCCAGATCCAGCTGTAAACCACATTTGGAGGTATATCACCAGCTATTGAGCTGCTAGGGGTGGGAATGTATCAGGATGTCATCATGGTTGACCTGCTGTTCACTTGACCTCCTTCGGAAGGTGTTGAATGAATCAACAACCAGTTTGGGAATATGTAGTTTGATTATCCTTTGGTAAAAATGGAAACTCTTTGTGTATGTGCCAGTTATAGTTGGTTTTTCCATTAAAGAATGCACTTTTGACCTTCCGCGCAGTCGTTTCCCAGAGTGGATTACAAGCACAATGCCGTGTAGTTTGTAGGCTCAAGGAGTGGCAGGGTACGGTATGGTACGGTGATACTCCCACCCCAGATGCTTGAATGCTGAAAGATCGCCCATTGCGAGCAGCTCTTAACTCCCGGGTTTGGTGGGGCTCTACATCTGCGATCACTCAACCAGTGGATCCAGTGCAAATCAATGGTTGATAACTAACTTCATTGATTTTCATCGAGCAACCATTTTAAAACCGCCATCAACCACTTGCATCATTTGAGTTTGAATTTGCTCCAAGTTGCGCCTTCGTTGCTTGAGGTTCGGTGCGTTGCCTTCGCGTTGCCCGGCGGCAAAAGGCGACAGGTCACTAGTGGCCCTGTTGCAACTTGGGTACTCTGACACATGGCTTCAGGACCAGTTTCATTGGGATGCCTAGAATTTGGGGGCCAACGTTGCTGAAGGACTTTGCTGAACCAATTCGTTTTTGACTCGCTAAGCCAGGATTGGACATGAGCCTCTTGCTTGAAAAAAGGTTCATTGAGCCCAACCTACCTGGCTTGCTGGGGATCATCATGAAGAGTTGCATGAGTTGTGGGATGTGTCATTTACGGACATCACCATGGGTGCGATGCACTTCAGACAGGTCTGATACAAGTGGAAGTCCACGAGTTCGTTCCGAACCAACTTAGTTTTCACGAATTTTGTCCAATACAATGCTCTTCCTGAGACTCCTCAGACTTTTCACCAGTGGAGTCGGTGATCCAACTTGCTGCTGGTGCTGCTCGGTATCCTCTGCCCGGCCGTGCCGAGGCCCAGTGGCCCACTCCACGGTCATCCGGCCAGTGAGGTCGCTGAGAACACCGAGGAAACAGCATAGGTCGTCGATCCTCGATCCCTCGTTTTCGGTGGTCCGCCAAGGTGAGTTGACATCCGCAGACATCTTTTCGTGATGTATGGGAGATCCGTATTGATAGTAGTATTGGCATGTTTTACTTGTAGCTGAACTTGTATCTTATTGACCAGGATTATTCACATTAATTAATATTAATCCATATAAATATATATCAATCAAGAAACCCTGAGGTCGGCTAAATCACCATCTATGTAAAGCAATCTGCAGCAAATGATCCACTGCCAACAAATCTTCGGCAACATGTTTGCATCTAGGGAGTGTTGTCAAATCCACCAAAGGAATCTATATAGGCGTATCTGGTTTTGAATTTGTGTTTCTGGGCTGTTGTTTGATGTTTACATCAACCACAAGTTCACAGTGTGATGCTCGATCGATGACCCTGGAAGGACCACCAGGCGTAGACACAAGTCCTGCAAGCCCTGTGCATTCCAAGTTGCCTGTGGAACTGAGGGAGCCGCAAATCAGCTTACTGGAATCATTCTGAACCATTCCAGGAGCAGTAAAGTTGGAGGATTCAGGGGAAGCAGCTCTGATCCCTGCAGTACACATAGGTATACTACTACTTGGCTCGAGGCTGAGATGGTTCTAGATTGGAATCATTGGTGTGTTGGACTTGTAGGACAAACCACACGGCGCAATTTTTTTGTTGAGTGATGCTTTTGATCAACCAGAGCCGAATCCAATATCAGGAAAGTTTGCTTGGAACAAGCTGCCAGGAAAATCATTTGAAGCTGCATGGTGTTGTTAGACTCGAGAACTTGTACGCTTCGAAGGGGATATTTCGTTGACATTCATTAGCTGTTTGGACCCCAAACTGTTGTTGGTTGTTCCATGGGTTTGTCACAGGGGATCATCCACGTCGCAGTCGGGGTTTGATGACCACCACGATCTGCTGTTCATGGTTTGTGCAGGGCAATCTTGGACTGCAAGCCGTTCTCTTCAGTACAGCTGTCTTTGTGAACGTGCCAACGGTGCTTCCAGAATGGGATGCCTCTGACAGAACGAGGGTTGGGCTGAATGGGCAAGGGAAACTCCACAGCTTACAGCTTAATGTTGCGCATCCCTCGGCTGTTGGTTTTCTGAGTTGAGCAGCTGGAGGCGCGAAATTCTTGGAACCCAACGATTTCACTCGGCTGGGTGTCAGGATCGGATCTCCCCATGACACGATCCGAAGATATCCAAAGCACCTGACGAATCTGGGGGTCTGACTGGCATCCAGCAGACGAATTTGGCTCACGGGAGTTGTCTCTGTCTCGGCCAAGTCACATGAGAGAAGTGCAAGATTGGAAATGCATCTAGGTGTTCATAACTGAGTCAAGAACAGACGGTACCAAAACAGACCATGAAATTGTTGATGATTTGAATGGCGGACCATTTTCATCCCCACCTGTGTGTTGTGTTCGTTGCTAGATGCGCAATTGCAAGAAGAAGGCCGTTCTTCCGCTGTCGCGGTTTTAGTTGCAACTTTCTTAGATGCCGGAAGATTTTGAACAAAAGACTCCTGCTGTGCTGCTGATGGAACGCAGCAAATACCTACCAATACCTGCTGATGCTCTTGATAAACTTATTTCAGCAGTGGCTAAGGTCAAGGATCACAAGCACATTGTGCCAGTGCTGATGCCAAACGCTTGGCACGTGGCCAGCTGTAAGTATATGAGTTCAGACGCTCAAGCAGGAGTCTTTTTGTGAACTTGTGCATGTTCCAAATCCCAAATCTGATTTCCAATTCTCAAAACGGCGTACGGATGGAGAAGTCAAAGACAGTGCACATTTTGGGCAGGTAGAACTTTCATCAGCACCACTACACTGAGATTTTCTCTTTCGTTCTTGGATAAGCGCACTTTGAACACTTCTCTTTGGCCACAAATCAAGTGATTAATTCCCTCTGCGCAAATTATTCTTCCACTGGGGAGCCATCAAATTTGCAGGTAACGATCCAACATTTAGCAATTTCTTTTGACTTCTCTGATCTGCTGACCTTGGAGGGCTTGCGCACATGGCCGTTCCCTCTCATGCATTTAGAAGTGATGTCTTGACCACTCGCATTGGGGGGCCAGTCAAATTTGCTGTTGTGTTCAGCTTGTTGAGAACATTCTTGGCCAGTTACAGCTTGGCAATGCTTGGCCCAGAATGCCCAGAATGGCAAGAGATCCTGCGAGAGATGGTCGGCCCAGATGGCCAACCGCAGTAACCTCGCGATTCGAAAAACTGGGAAAGCAAACCTTGAAATCACCTCACCTGGATGGTAAAGTTGAGCCCCGAAGAGTCTCAGACCAACAAACCCTTGCAATGAGACACTCCGAGAAGACCTCACACTGCAGGGTCTTGAAACCCTACGCTGCATCGTCCAAAATAGTTGTTTTGAAAACTCGCACCATATGTTGCACAGATGATGTCAGGAGGTGTTGAGAGACGTGGGCGCATCCAAATTGTTGCATAGTCTCAAATGACGAATGGAATGTAGGTCGCTGAATCGTGGTGGAATGAAGCAAGAAAGTGTTACATTGGTTTTCAGTTGCAGAACAAAAGTGAAGGTGTTGCAAGAGACCGCTTGCCAAGCAGGGATAGGTCCAAAACACAACTTGTATGGGGTTTTGTGAGGGAAACCTTCGGACAGAATGCCATGTCAACCTCCACATTTCGCCCTTTCGTTGCCGTTGCAGGACTCTGCGCTAAGTCTGAGACACAACATCCATGGACCAGCACCATGCCTCCAACCAAGCAAAGTAACTCTTAAAGAGCATGCAGTTGTACCATGTTGCACGGCTTGAAACATCATTGTCACCACCACCTTGCCACATGCCGTGGCCGGGCTTCGCAAGGCGGGTTGAAAATTGCATTTCTTTATGAGGCGCCGAGTGGGTAGCCCCTGGCGATGATAATTATTGATCAGTGTCATGATTATGCTTACCGTCAGGTAGGCACATTTGGTTATGGTCCGTGCCGATAGTTTTCTCCGGTGTACTGTAGGTGTAGGCCGAGGATTTTTGGAATTTGAAATGTGTCACTCCAATCTGGAAAGAACTGCTGTGACGGGCGTTCAGCACTAAGACTCGCGGCGCGTCGTCTTCTTTGCAGCATTTGTAGCTTTCACCATTGACCGTCCCGCGACAGCATTTGACTGAGTCCCGCCATGTTTCGCTTCGCCCTCTCTTTGCAGCTGGGATGAGAGATCGGGCTGTTCGTTGCACCGTGGACCATCATCATTGGTGCTATTCGTGTTCATTTTTTGGGTTGGGAAGTCATCACTCCCTTAGAACATACCACCCTCATGCCGAGTAGTGACAAAATTATTGCCCATGAAGTGAATGTAGATGTGCTTTCATACGCAAATGAATATGTATGTAGATTTGTAGACCTATATGATATGTGCATGCGCATCTATCCCAACATGTCCATATTTAAGTGCATATGTACTTGTCCGTGCAAATGCATACAGGTATATGCAAATGTACGCCATTGTACGTATACATATACAAAGAAAATGCTATCATAGTTCAGTCTTCGTCGCAGATCAACCAGAGTCAAGGAGCAAGCGCGTAAGTTCACTTCTCGCATTGGGCTCTGCTGAACTATCCATGGCTAGTGGCACAACGGATGCAGGATCTGCAGCTGTGTCCATGACCTCATGAGAATGGGTATTATACATGTAACCGTGCTGAGCTTATTGTTACCCATTGTAAAACAGTTCATTAGCCATGATTGGCTTATTGTTGAATATGATAGCGCCTATGAATAGCAAACTTGGGATGGTTCAGGATACCAATCATTTCTGGATCTCTCCCAGCTTGAGCTTGAGCATGAGTATGGTTTCGCGCCTGGGAACACCTAAATCCTTCTTAGTTCTGAGATTTTGGGTGCTTGACACAGCAAGAAATCACAAACATGTTTGGAGGTTGCTACTTAAGCTGACCAATAAGCTGACCAATAGTCTATGTGACTCCGAACTAATATGGGCTATCCACACCAACTAGGCCATATTGGATTCTGGAATGATAGGTGGTTCATGATTTTTATGGCTATACAGCTGAGGTTCCCTGGTTTAACGGGCTGTAGACTTGCTTTTCTTTTTGCTCGATGGGTTCAATTGGAATGTGCCCAAACCATTCGAAACCCAGACCTTTGACGTTCCATTCCGCCAGCTTTATGACTGGTCCTCAATTTGTTGGTTCACGTCCCCGAGATTTGTTTGCTCTATGTGGTTCCGATTTGTAAGCCACTGGCCGAACCGAGCCCGAAATCGGCTAGCCTTGGACTTGGCGGTACGTAATTTATGCACAACCACATTTGCCACCTGCAAGCACAACATGGATGTATGTATGTATGCATGCATACGTAATGTATTTGTTTGGACATTTGCGTATCCACATTATATGATATGTATAGATTGCAAAAGCACATCAGGATATATGTATACATACACATACATGTCAATATATATATATATATATACGTATAAATATCTATCTCTCTATTGATTTTCCTTTCATACAAACACACACACACATGCATAATTCCAAAGATGCGTGCAGATATGTAAAGAAGTTTTACTATTTATACATATGAATTTCTGTCTTGATATGTATATACAAATATAAATATAAATAAATAAATATGTATATATATATATATACATTGACATATTTAGATAAATATACATATAAATATAAATATATACATATGCACACTTGTCTTGATCCAAACACATATATATATATATACATATATACATATGTATATTGTTGACATGCTCGATTTTTTTTGGTCCTGTAGTCGTTTGTTTTTTTTTTGAATCTGTTGGTTGTGCCATGAATTTAGGCCATTGAATGGCTCAGTCAATCTGTGGCCATTTTCCTGTTGGCTGAGAGGGATTTCCATCGAGCAAACAGGCAGAAACACAGCCATCTCGTTTATAGCAATCAGGTACTGGAGACTCGAAACCTTGCAGAGATCAAACAGCGCTTGTTATCGTTCTCCTCGTATGGATCAAGATTGACCATCGTGTCAGTTTCATTTTTCGCATTTGTTGCCAATGTTATTCTAACGGTTCCTCTTAACATCATGGCTCTTTGAGTCGTCGCAATTTCATCATGTGGAGGATAGTGAATTCAGCACTGTTTCAGTCTGAATTCAAAGAGTTTAATTCGATAAGTGGTACAGTTTGCACTGATATTCTAATAGTTTAGACTTGTTTCTAATAGTTGATAATTTCTGAATAGTTCTATACTGTTGAGCAGCTTTGCGTCGTGCATTGAGTCTTAAAGTGGAGAATCAATCGTTAATCACGTTTCATGAATGGTCAGTTAATGTTCAATTAATGATGAACTACTATCCAAATGCCAATCATAGGCCAAACAGTTATAACCATCAAAGGTCATTGTTTAAGGTCATTTACAACCATAAGCTAATCAACAGATGGCAACCATCAACAAACTATTCTAGGCTGCTTATTATCGGCCAATGGCTAGCAATTGGTACTTGATTAATTCACGATAGTTGAACATTTCTTACTTGCAAACCAGGTATAATCAAAACTAATCACTGTTTATTAACAAATTAGACCTTTTTGTTAATGGTGTAACACTAACCATTAACAAAAAGGTGTAATTTGTTAACTAACCATTAACAAAGATATCACCTGGTTAGCTAACCATTAACTAACCACTAACTCACCATTAACTAACCAGGTGATATCTTTGTTAGTTAGTGGTCACTTCACCAATGGTCAGTTGACAGCTCAGTGTTGGCCCAGGCTCTTCCCGGCGGCCGTAACGGCGGACAAGTGGGCGGTCATCGCAGCAGGATCCTCCGGCTTCTGGAACTACCGGCACCAGGCAGCCGCGGGGATGACAACTTGTTTGTGATTTTTTTCATTTCAGCTAGTCAACTTCAGTCAGATTCTAAATGATCAAGACTGAATGCATGTAAGTATGCATCTCTATCTATCTATCTATTAATTGAGGGCCGGTATGGTCTAGCGGAAATGACGTCTTCCCTCAACCGTCGGACCCGGGGTTCAAGCCCCGGGTATAACACTAGGCGGACAGGCGGGCAGTTACTCCACCCCTGCAGTTAAGGGGATGAGCTAGGGTGGTGTCCGACGAACCTACTTTCATCTATCTATTCATCTAATCTAATCTAATCTAATCTAAATCTAAATCTAAATCTTAATCTTAATCTGAATCTGAATCTTAATCTAAATCTAAATCTTAATCTTAATCTGAATCTGAATCTTAGTCTCAATCTTAATCTAGATCTAAATCTAAATCTAAATCTAAATCTAAATCTTAGTCTTAATCTTAATCTTAATCTGAATCTTGGTCTGAATCTTAATCTGAATCTGAATCTCAATCTGAATCTTAATCTTAATCTTAATCCTAATCCTAATCCTAATCCTAATCTAGTCTAATCTATCTATCTATTTTCCTATCTATCCTATCCTTTCCTATCCGATCTGATCCGATCCCATCCCATCCCATCCCGTCCCGTCCCATGCCATCCCATGCCATGCCATGCCATCCCATCCCATCCCATCCTGTCCCATCCCATCCCATCCCATCCTATCCCGTCCCGTCCCATGCCATCCCATCCCATCCCATCCCATCCCATCCCATCCCATCCCATCCTATCCATCCTATCCATCCTATCTCTATCTCCATATCTATATCTATCTCTGTCTCTGTCTCTCTATCTCTCCATCTCTCTATCTCTATCTCTCTATCTATCTAAGCAACCCCTAGAAAGGTCCGGCTAGACAGCTAGTAGTATTCCAATGGAACAATGTTGTTTTGCAAGAAACACCGAAAAACGAAGGCGGACTCGCAGAAACGAAGGCTGGGCATTCATGAAAAAACATTTAAAAACGAAGGTGGACACCAAAAACGGAGGCATCCGGGATATTTCATTTTTTGGTCTCTTCATTTTGGAGGTGGCTTCGATCCATCTAATCTATCTACCTATCTGCCTATCTATCTATCTATCTATCTATCTTTCTTTCTTTCTATCTATCTATATATCTATCTATTTATCCACCGATTTATCTGTCGATCTATCTATCTATCTATCGATCTATCTGTCGATCTATCGATTTTTCGATCTATCGATCTATACATATTGGACTGATCTGGCATAGATCACATTTTATCGCTCATCATCCCAACTTACTGAATGAGACACCCAAGGTATTGTGGCAGGTTGTGGTGTCGGTTTTCATGGTTGTTGTGGTTGTTGGGCAGCTCTGGGTAATTCCGGGTACCCATGATAGTTGTTGTCATATTGAGACAGAGTAATTGGAATAGTTGGCAACCTAAGGATTGACTTTTATCACCCACCGTGATAGTCATTGGCCAATAGCAGCATGGTGTTGCCGAAAATCGCTGAGCTCGCCCTGTTGAAGCCCTGTTGATCAGCCAGTAGTTGACCTACATCGTTCGCAGCGTAACTCCCAGCTTCTCTGAATGGGGGGGGGTAAGAATAATGTGTTAGGAGGTTGGTGGCGAATATTTGTGGTAGATCGTGAATGAGAATGTTTGATTGGATAGTAATGGTTTACAATATGTTTGGTCGTAGCTACATGATACTGCACTGGCATATCCCACACTCCAACATTGAAACTGCCAATGACTTTCATGCGGATACAAGTCAACAATCGCACAGCTTTGAGAACATTAGGTGAAGATAGTCCAACAAGGTTGGCTATCCGGGTTTGTTAGTACTAACCCACTAGTTAGGATGGATGAACACGTGGAGGTTGGTGGTTGCAGTTCGGATGCTGAACACTTCCCGACATTAACCAAGCAGCGGCGCATCATCCTCCGTGAAACTTCCACTGCGACCAGCTTCCCTGGCTGGTTCGCAAGGCCGACAGCTGCCATGCCTACCAGCTGATGTTGAAGAGTGGCGTTCCAGCTGAGAACATCATCCTGATGATGCAGGAGAGCTTCAGAGCTCATTTGAGCTCACTATAACTCAGCAAATTCCTGCAGGAAGTAGAACGGCCTGGTGCAGCCAGGGATGATCATCATCAGCAATTTCTCACGGCTCACTTTGGACAAGCTAGGAGGGTTTAGCTCTCAGCTATTTCTCTTGTCCAGGATGATGTGGCGAACGACAAGGAGAATCCTTTCTTGGGACAGTTGTACAACAAGCCTGGCAACGACTCTCCAGATGCTCGACCAGAGAGCCGTCGCAAGTGGCGGAGTATTTTCACTTCACACCATTTTTTCCGTTCTTGGATTTCAGGCAGCCGTTTTCAGTGTATCCCATTATGCTAGCAATCAGCCATCGCAAACCCTTCTAGTGCAAGATGATTCATCAACCATATTGAGTTACAAAGCATCATAGCGTTT
The DNA here is from genome assembly GCA_009767595.1 of Symbiodinium kawagutii. Taxonomy (NCBI): domain Eukaryota; class Dinophyceae; order Suessiales; family Symbiodiniaceae; genus Symbiodinium; species Symbiodinium kawagutii. The sequence goes on along the minus strand of VSDK01009193.1, from coordinate 287,490 downwards.
TCATGGTTGATCACTCAACCATTATTAACGCTGCATTCTTTCTGAACTGTCAACAAACATGATGGATATTTGATCAAGCATTATGTTTTACACACATTACTGACAATCAAAGTTTACTCAACTCCGATTTGTCCATAATCAATTGTTAATTCTTAACACGCCAAGATTGACTCCTGACTACTGTTAATCAAGGGTTTATCAACTGTTGATCAACTGTTAATCTCCATTTTGAGCAGAGCAGGGTTCAACTCCATTGTCGGGGCAATGACTTGCGATTACTGAGGACGTCTACAAGGGCTGCAAGGCTGTCCCGGCAGGAGGATGATTGTGAAAGCTACTGGTTGATGATTAAAAATGTGTTTTCTTTTACGATTCAATTGATCCTTTGATTGTGAAAGCTACTGGTTGAAAGCTACTGGTTGATGATTAAAAATGTGTTTTCTTTTACGATTCAATTGATCCTTTGATTGTGAAAGCTACTGGTTGAAAGCTACTGGTTGATGATTAAAAATGTGTTTTCTTTTACGATTCAATTGATCCTTTGATTGTGAAAGCTACTGGTTGAAAGCTACTGGTTGATGATTATTTTTAGCTGCTGACTAAAGCTACCATTGAATCCTGGACAATGGCAGTTCACGATCAACTGCTGACGCAACTCTGCTGGCTCGGAAACTGGCTGAGTGAGTGGCAGTTCTCAAAATAGGCGACCCCACGGTGCGCATCCAATAGGAGCCACTTATAGCCACTTATAGCGCATCCAATATGACCACAGCTATATGAGAAACACCCAAATGGTGAGTATTCCCTGTGGCATCTAACAGCGATTTCCAAGCTTTGAGGCAACCTGACTTGGTGTCAGGTGGACTACTCGGGTAAGAAAGTCACGGCTAAGCTCTTCATGGATGTGCTCACGGGCAATGCCGACAAAGCCAAGGAAGGGTGGCGGCGGCTGCTGCTTCTGCCTG
>VSDK01009193.1:245751-256459 GCA_009767595.1 Symbiodinium kawagutii | reverse complement strand
CAGCCACACCCACTTGCACATCAACCCTTCCGGCAAGTTCATCATCGGCGGTCCTCAGGGTGATGCTGGCCTGACTGGTCGTAAGATCATCATCGACACCTATGGTGGTTGGGGTGCTCATGGTGGTGGTGCTTTCTCTGGCAAGGACCCTACCAAGGTGGACAGATCTGCAGCATACATTTGCCGACAGATGGCCAAGTCCGTTGTCAGCAGCGGCCTGAGTGCACGATGCCTTGTGCAGCTCTCTTACGCCATCGGCGTTGCTAAGCCATTGTCCCTCTTCGTGGAGACCTACGGCAGTGAGAAGACCGGTCTTGATGTGAACGACATCACCAACGTTCTGAAGATTCTTGGCTGTTTTTGGAATATTCATGATATAAGCATGAAGTTAGGCTCACTATCACACCTTGCTTTCTGAGAAGATTTCACCACTTTTATATCTTCAATCCTACTTGAACATTTGACTTTGATGCTTATAGATGTTCTGAATAAAGTGCAAAAAACAATGATCCTGCTCGGACCCAGCGCTACATTTATGTTTCGGATTTCAAAAAAAGGGAGCTTTGGAGGTCACTATGCAGGGGACCTTGAGAATCTAAGTGATAAGTGTCAACCTGTCATCTCAGGATGGAGTTCGACTGCCGTCCTGGTGCTATCGCTCAGTCCTTGGCCTTGCGCGAGCCAAAGTACCAGGAGACAGCCGCTTACTGCCACTTTGGCCGTGAGCCCGTCACCAAGAAACTTGCATTAAGACGAGGTGAGTGTTGTCGGGAGCTGGGGAGTGTTGTTGGAAGCAGGGAACGAGTTTGGACAGTAATCGATCAAAGCACTTTACGCCTGATAACCATCCCCAGAATGAAGAGTAGAGTGTTGATGTCTTGTTCACCTACTGCGCATCAAAAATTCATCTAACGCCATCTTAAATCCTATTGTCAAGCTTCCAGTGTAGCAGTATGGACGCATTAAGAAAAGATCATAGCGTATGCAATGAAAGTACCTCATGCACAACAGAATGTAGTGATGCACACCCACCCAGCTTGCGACAAAGTTGGTGGAAAGTAAGATGATTTCTTTCTTCCCAAGGAACGGCATCAAGTACTTCGAGTGGGAGAATGCAAAGGACTCATAGGGGCAAGTTCTGAATCAGCAGAGATAGATAAGTTCCAAATCAAAAGCAGGAGAAGTAAAAAGGCTTGACAAAGGTTGCTCGAAAAGTATCGTACTTGCGTCTAATAGTCTTCGATAGAAACTGGAGCAGACAAACACACTCGTGATGACTTTGCCGATCCTTTTTCCTGGCTGATTGATTAGTCTGCATTGCAACCTGATGCTGAATGCATGCTCAAACACTCAAACACCAGATTTTAGTTGACACCTTCATACACCCGCATACCCTGGCACAGGACCTGTCCAAGTACAAGTCCATGAACACCACTCAGGTGGATGCTGCCTTGAAGGCCAGCACCTACCTCACCAAGTGGGTTGACTGAGTGGGAAGCAATTCCAGACTCTGGATTTTCCCTGTTTTTTTTCTGAAGACTTGTGTACAGCATTGAAAGGAGCATGATGGAATGTTTAGGCACATCCCAGTTGGGCCTTTGATCCGTTGGTGATCCATGATCACCGACGCGAAACAGGCACTTTTGGAGAACTTGCTTCTGACTGCTAAAAAGCAAAAAATCAGGAACCCATGCCTGAGTAGGGCCACTCCAAGATAGAAACGACTAAACTTCTGGCAGACGGACTTTTTTTCGACACACCACACCTCCATAAGCATTAAAAGTCACAGTGGTCAAAGTAGGTCGCATTCGCACTGTAGTCGTCATTTGGAGACTGGATTCAGGAACAGTCGTCTTGAAAGCAGGATAAAGCAGGCAAATCCAACAATGATTTTGACCAGTCCCCTGTCGTTTTTCAGCTCCAGAGTTAACGCTTCCCTATCCAGTTCGCCCCTCTCAATTCTCAGTAGCTATGGCTGAGCCTGCGCAGAAGAAAGCCCGCACCAGCCGCACTTTCCTGTTCTCTTCGGAGTCTGTGAACGAAGGCCATCCTGACAAGATTTGCGACCAGGTGTCCGATGCTGTGCTGGATGCTTGCCTCAAGGTCGACCCCAAGAGCAAAGTGGCTTGCGAGACCGCGACCAAGGACAACATGGTCATGGTGGCGGGCGAGATCACCACTGAGGCCAAGTTGGACTATGACAAGGTGGTGCGAGGAGTCGTGGCCCAGATTGGCTTTGACAGTTTTGTAGATGACCTGTCCAGCGTGGACAGCAAGGGTCTGAGCCACAAGAGCTGCGAAGTGTTGGTGCGCATCAACAAGCAGAGTCCTGACATTGCCGGTGGTGTCCATGTGAACAAGGAGGACTTGGACATCGGCGCCGGCGACCAGGGCATCATGTTCGGATATGCCAGCGATGAGACATCAGACTGCATGCCTTTGACCCACTCCATGGCCACACGTTTGGGCAAGACCCTCACTGATGTTCGCAAGAGCGGTGAGTGCTGGTGGCTGCGACCAGATGGAAAGACCCAGGTGACCATTGAGTACCTCCAGCACCCTGATGGCTCCGTTGAGCCAAAGAAGATCCACACTGTGGTGATTTCCACCCAGCACGCTGAGCCTTTGAAGGCCGTGCGCAGCAAGGAGTGCGAGGGCTACAAGGGAGCCGAGATGACAGCACCAAGCATGGAGGAGATGAACAAGCAGATTGAGGAGAAGGTCATCAAGCGCACTCTCGAGCAGATCAAGCTCAAGAGCGGCAAGCCCGCCATTACCCTCTATGGCAGCCACACCCACTTGCACATCAACCCTTCCGGCAAGTTCATCATCGGCGGTCCTCAGGGTGATGCTGGCCTGACTGGTCGTAAGATCATCATCGACACCTATGGTGGTTGGGGTGCTCATGGTGGTGGTGCTTTCTCTGGCAAGGACCCTACCAAGGTGGACAGATCTGCAGCATACATTTGCCGACAGATGGCCAAGTCCGTTGTCAGCAGCGGCCTGAGTGCACGATGCCTTGTGCAGCTCTCTTACGCCATCGGTGTTGCGAAGCCATTGTCCCTCTTCGTGGAGACCTACGGCAGTGAGAAGACCGGTCTTGATGTGAACGACATCACCAACGTTCTGAAGACTCTTGGCTGTTTTTGGAATATTCACGGTAAAAGCATGAAGTTAGGCTCACTATCACACCTTGCTTTCTGAGAAGATTTCACCACTTTTATATCTTCAATCCTACTTGAACATTTGACTTTGATGCTTATAGATGTTCTGAATAAAGTGCAAAAAAAAATGATCCTGCTCGGACCCAGCGCTACATTTATGTTTCGGATTTCAAAAAAGGGAGCTTTGGAGGTCACTATGCAGGGGACCTTGAGAATCTAAGTGATAAGTGTCAACCTGTCATCTCAGGATGGAGTTCGACTGCCGTCCTGGTGCTATCGCTCAGTCCTTGGCGTTGCGCGAGCCGAAGTACCAGGAGACAGCCGCTTACTGCCACTTTGGCCGTGAGCCTGTCACCAAGAAACTTGCATTGAGAAGAGGTGAGTATTGTCGGGAGCGGGGGTGTGTTGTTGGGAGCAGGGAACGAGTTCGGACATAGTAATCGATCAAAACACTTTATTGCTGGAAACCGTCCCAAGAATGAACAGTAGAGTTTTTGTTGCAGTGTTCACCAGCCGATGTCTTCAATACTTTTTGCTTTATTTGGTGTGGATCACTACTCACAACATGAAGCTTCTGTCAGCATTTTCTACCTAGCGCTCCAATCAAGTTGGTGAAACGTAAGATGCATTCCTTTCTTCCCAAGGAACGGCATCAAGTACTTCGAGTGGGAGAATGCAAAGGACTCATGGGGCAAGTTCTGAATCAGCAGAGATAGATAAGTTCCAAATAACAAGCAGGAGGAGTAAAAAAGCTTGACAAAGGTTGCTCGAAAAGTATTGTACTTGCGTCTAATAGTCTTCGATAGAAACTGGAGCAGACAAACACACGCGTGATGACTTTGCCGATCCTTTTTCCTGGCTGATTGATTAGTCTGATGCAACCTCATGCTTAATGCATGCTCAAACACTCAAACACCAGATTTTAGTTGACACCTTCATACACCCGCATACCCTGGCACAGGACCTGTCCAAGTACAAGTCCATGAACACCACTCAGGTGGATGCTGCCTTGAAGGCCAGCACCTACCTCACCAAGTGGGTTGACTGAGCGGGTTCGAAACTCTGGAATTTCCTAGTCTTTTCCAACGCTTGTGTATAGATAGGAAGGAGCTGACGTCTTGTTTTTTTGGCGGCTCCATGATAACGAGAAAGCATGATGAATTGTTGAGGCACATCCCAGTTGGGCCTTTGATCCGTTGGTGATCCACGATCACCGACGCGAAACAGGCACTTTTGGAGAACTTGCTTCTGACTGCGAGAAAGCAAAAAATCAGGAACCCATGCCTGAGTAGGCCCACTCCAAGATGGAAACGACAAAACTTCTGGCAATTTCTGGAATCCTTTTTTCGACACATCACAACTATATATTCACAGTTGCAGTTGTCAAAGTATTTGCATCTGCATTTGCATTTGCACATTTCTTCTGATTTGCTCGATTTGCCTTGTTGTCACTGAGAGGATGAAGTCAGAAAAAGTGCAGGCAAATCAAAGTGATCTTGAGCAGTTCCCGGTTGTTTTTCAGCTCCAGAGTTAACGCTTCCCTGTCCAGTTCGCCCCTCTCAATTCTCAGTAGCTATGGCTGAGCCTGCGCAGAAGAAAGCCCGCACCAGCCGCACTTTCCTGTTCTCTTCGGAGTCTGTGAACGAAGGCCATCCTGACAAGATTTGCGACCAGGTGTCCGATGCTGTGCCGGATGCTTGCCTCACAGTCGACCCCAAGAGCAAAGTGGCTTGCGAGACCGCGACCAAGGACAACATGGTCATGGTGGCGGGCGAGATCACCACTGAGGCCAAGTTGGACTATGACAAGGTGGTGCGAGGAGTCGTGGCACAGATTGGCTTCGACAGTTTTGTGGATGACCTGTCCAGCGTGGACAGCAAGGGTCTGAGCCACAAGAGCTGCGAAGTGTTGGTGCGCATCAACAAGCAGAGTCCTGACATTGCCGGTGGTGTCCATGTGAACAAGGAGGACTTGGACATCGGTGCCGGTGACCAGGGCATCATGTTCGGATATGCCAGCGATGAGACATCAGACTGCATGCCTTTGACCCACTCCATGGCCACACGTTTGGGCAAGACCCTCACTGATGTTCGCAAGAGCGGTGAGTGCTGGTGGCTGCGACCAGATGGAAAGACCCAGGTGACCATTGAGTACCTCCAGCACCCTGATGGCTCCGTTGAGCCAAAGAAGATCCACACTGTGGTGATTTCCACCCAGCACGCTGAGCCTTTGAAGGCCGTGCGCAGCAAGGAGTGCGAGGGCTACAAGGGAGCCGAGATGACAGCACCAAGCATCAGCCACACCCACTTGCACATCAACCCTTCCGGCAAGTTCATCATCGGCGGTCCTCAGGGTGATGCTGGCCTGACTGGTCGTAAGATCATCATCGACACCTATGGTGGTTGGGGTGCTCATGGTGGTGGTGCTTTCTCTGGCAAGGACCCTACCAAGGTGGACAGATCTGCAGCATACATTTGCCGACAGATGGCCAAGTCCGTTGTCAGCAGCGGCCTGAGTGCACGATGCCTTGTGCAGCTCTCTTACGCCATCGGTGTTGCTAAGCCATTGTCCCTCTTCGTGGAGACCTACGGCAGTGAGAAGACCGGTCTTGATGTGAACGACATCACCAACGTTCTGAAGATTCTTGGCTGTTTTTGGAATATTCATGATATAAGCATGAAGTTAGGCTCACTATCACACCTTGCTTTCTGAGAAGATTTCACCACTTTTATATCTTCAATCCTACTTGAACATTTGACTTTGATGCTTATAGATGTTCTGAATAAAGTGCAAAAAAAAATGATCCTGCTCGGACCCAGCGCTACGTTTATGTTTCGGATTTCAAAAAAAGGGAGCTTTGGAGGTCACTATGCAGGGGACCTTGAGAATCTAAGTGATAAGTGTCAACCTGTCATCTCAGGATGGAGTTCGACTGCCGTCCTGGTGCTATCGCTCAATCCTTGGCCCTGCGCGAGCCAAAGTACCAGGAGACAGCCGCTTACTGCCACTTTGGCCGTGAGCCCGTCACCAAGAAACTTGCATTAAGACGAGTTTGGATGTAGCGATTTGTCACAAATTATCCAAGCAAATCCTGGCAACTATCCCAAGACATGAACAGAATAGTTTTTGTTTCCGTGTTCACCTCACCCACATCTTGAAGGATTTCGGTATATTTGGTGTTGACCACTACCATTGAAGGTCTGTGAGAATTTCACGCCTGGCACTCCAATCAAATTGTCATTTTTTTAACCATCCATTTGGCGAGTGTGGATAGATCTAGCAGACACAATCTGGCGACATGCAAAAAGTAAGTCATGCATACTAAAAGTCAAGAAAAGGTGACAGGCACCACGGCACATCCAGGTAGTGAAAATTGGTTGAGAGTAAGATGCATTCCTTTCATCCCAAGGAACGGCATCAAGTACTTCGAGTGGGAGAATGCAAAGGACTCGCGGGGAAATTTCACGAATCAGCGGATTTAGATAAGTTGACGATCAAGATCAGGAGAAATAAACAAGGTTTGCCAAAGGTTGCTCAAAGATGCATTGGGCTTGCGTGTAACAATCTTCGATCGAAGCTGGAGCAGAAACAGAAGCTAGGGATGACTTTACCACTCTTTTTTCCATCTTTTTCCTGGGTTCTATTCAGTGTGCATTGCTGCGCTTTGCACCCTGACACTCAGTGATGCCCAAACACTCAAATGCTGAACTTTACTTGACACCTGCATATTATCCTGACACAGGACCTGTCCAAGTACAAGTCCATGAACACCACTCAGGTGGATGCTGCCTTGAAGGCCAGCACCTACCTCACCAAGTGGGTTGACTGAGTGGGAAGCAATTCCAGACTCTGGATTTTCCCTGTTTTTCTTTGGAGACTTGTGTACAGCATAGAAAGGAGCATGATGGATTGTTGAGGCACATCCCAGTTGGGCCTTTGATCCGTTGGTGATCCACGATCCCCGACGCGAAACAGGCACATTTGGAGAACTTGCTTCTGACTGCGAGAGAGCAAAAAAGGTAGGAACCCATGCCTGAGCAGGGCCACTCCAAGATGGAATCGACTAAACTTCTGGCAGACGGACTTTTTTTCTAGAAACCTTTTTCGACACAACACAAGTCAAAAGCATACATTCAGAGTCACACCTGCATTCGTGGAATGCTCATGGTTTGCATTCGTGTTGGCAAATGGATTCAGCAACAGTCGCCTTGCAAGAAGGCAAATAAGATTGGTGATCTTGACTAGTTTGCTGCTGTTGTTTTTCAGCTCCAGAGTTAACGCTTCCCTATCCAGTTCGCCCCTCTCAATTCTCAGTAGCTATGGCTGAGCCTGCGCAGAAGAAAGCCCGCACCAGCCGCACTTTCCTGTTCTCTTCGGAGTCTGTGAACGAAGGCCATCCTGACAAGATTTGCGACCAGGTGTCCGATGCTGTGCCGGATGCTTGCCTCACAGTCGACCCCAAGAGCAAAGTGGCTTGCGAGACCGCGACCAAGGACAACATGGTCATGGTGGCGGGCGAGATCACCACTGAGGCCAAGTTGGACTATGACAAGGTGGTGCGAGGAGTCGTGGCACAGATTGGCTTCGACAGTTTTGTGGATGACCTGTCCAGCGTGGACAGCAAGGGTCTGAGCCACAAGAGCTGCGAAGTGTTGGTGCGCATCAACAAGCAGAGTCCTGACATTGCCGGTGGTGTCCATGTGAACAAGGAGGACTTGGACATCGGTGCCGGTGACCAGGGCATCATGTTCGGATATGCCAGCGATGAGACATCAGACTGCATGCCTTTGACCCACTCCATGGCCACACGTTTGGGCAAGACCCTCACTGATGTTCGCAAGAGCGGTGAGTGCTGGTGGCTGCGACCAGATGGAAAGACCCAGGTGACCATTGAGTACCTCCAGCACCCTGATGGCTCCGTTGAGCCAAAGAAGATCCACACTGTGGTGATTTCCACCCAGCACGCTGAGCCTTTGAAGGCCGTGCGCAGCAAGGAGTGCGAGGGCTACAAGGGAGCCGAGATGACAGCACCAAGCATGGAGGAGATGAACAACAGCCACACCCACTTGCACATCAACCCTTCCGGCAAGTTCATCATCGGCGGTCCTCAGGGTGATGCTGGCCTGACTGGTCGTAAGATCATCATCGACACCTATGGTGGTTGGGGTGCTCATGGTGGTGGTGCTTTCTCTGGCAAGGACCCTACCAAGGTGGACAGATCTGCAGCATACATTTGCCGACAGATGGCCAAGTCCGTTGTCAGCAGCGGCCTGAGTGCACGATGCCTTGTGCAGCTCTCTTACGCCATCGGTGTTGCTAAGCCATTGTCCCTCTTCGTGGAGACCTACGGCAGTGAGAAGACCGGTCTTGATGTGAACGACATCACCAACGTTCTGAAGATTCTTGGCAGCCACTGGAACATTCATGCAAATGCATTGCCTGGCATTCTACAAAAATAGATTCTGCAGTTGACATGCAGAGACACACCCACACACACACACTCACACACACATTTTTTTTGTTCTGAGAAGATTTCAGCGATTTGATGCAATTGATCCAAGGCAGTTTGACTTTTGGTCTTAGAGACAGTCACATTCTGAACCAAGCAATTGCGAGAAACATCAATTTCTCTCAAACCGAGCACTATGTTTGCGTTTGGCATTTCAGAAAAAGGGAGCTTTGGAGGTCACTATGAAGGGGACACGGAGAATCTAAGTGACAAATATAAAGCTGTCATCTCAGGATGGAGTTCGACTGCCGTCCTGGTGCTATTGCTCAGTCCTTGGCCCTGCGCGAGCCAAAGTACCAGGAGACAGCAGCTTACTGCCACTTTGGCCGCGAGCCCGTCACCAAGAAGCTTGAATCAATATTAGGTGAGTGTTGGGGAGCAAACTGCAAGTTTGGATAAAGCCATGCCTCAAAGCAGACAAATCCGTACAAGTCCATACAAATGCTGGAAACTATCCCAAAACATGAACAGAGGAGTTTTTGCTGCCATGTTCACCGAACCCACATCTTAAACAATTTTGGTTGATCACTACCATTGAAGTTCTGTGAGCATTTCATGCCTGGCACTCCAATCAAATTGTCATTTTTGAACCATCCATTTGGCGAGTGTGGATAGATCTAGCAGACGCAATTTGGCAGCATGCAAAAAGTCAGTCATGCATACCTAAAAGTCAAGAAAGGTGACAGGCACCACAGCACATCCAAGTAGTGAAAATTGGTTGAGAGTAAGATGCATTTCTTTCGTCCCAAGGAACGGCATCAAGTACTTCGAGTGGGAGAATGCAAAGGACTCGCGGGGAAATTTCACGAATCAGCGGATTTAGATAAGTTGACGATCAAGATCAGGAGAAATAAAAGGTTTGCCAAAGGTTGCTCAAAGATGCATTGCGATTGCGTGTAACAATCTTCGATTGAAGCTGGAGCAGAAACAGAAGCTAGGGAGGACTTTACCGCTCTTTTTTCCATCTTTTTCCTGGGTTCTAGACCGTGTGCATTGCTGCGCATTGCACCCTGACACTCAGTGATGCCCAAACACTCAAATGCTAAACTTTACTTGACACCTGCATATCCTGACACAGGACCTGTCCAAGTACAAGTCCATGAACACCACTCAGGTGGATGCTGCCTTGAAGGCCAGCACCTACCTCACCAAGTGGGTTGACTGAGTGGGAAGCAATTCCAGACTCTGGATTTTCCCTGTTTTTCTTTGGAGACTTGTGTACAGCATAGAAAGGAGCATGATGGATTGTTGAGGCACATCCCAGTTGGGCCTTTGATCCGTTGGTGATCCACGATCACCGACGCGAAACAGGCACTTTTGGAGAACTTGCTTCTGACTGCGAGAAAGCAAGAAAGGTAGGAACCCATGCCTGAGTAGGCCCACTCCAAGATGGAAACGACAAAACTTCTGGCAGGCAGACTCGTTTTCTGGAATCCTTTTTTTGACACACCACAAGTCCACAAGTCAATGAGCATATATCACAGTCACAGTGGTCAAAGCATATGTATTTGTGTTTGCGCAATGCTCATGGTTTGCATTCGCACTGTAGGTGAAATCGCAATGTGGAGGAAGAGTCAGTATTGAAACCATTTAAATTCCTGCTCTGTTTTTCAGCTCCAGAGTTAACGCTTCCCTGTCCAGTTTGCCCCTCTCAATTCTCAGTAGCTATGGCTGAGCCTGCGCAGAAGAAAGCCCGCACCAGCCGCACTTTCCTGTTCTCTTCGGAGTCTGTGAACGAGGGCCATCCTGACAAGATTTGCGACCAGGTGTCCGATGCTGTGCCGGATGCTTGCCTCACAGTCGACCCCAAGAGCAAAGTGGCTTGCGAGACATGCACCAAGGACAACATGGTCATGGTGGCGGGCGAGATCACCACTGAGGCCAAGTTGGACTATGACAAGGTGGTGCGAGGAGTCGTGGCACAGATTGGCTTCGACAGTTTTGTGGATGACCTGTCCAGCGTGGACAGCAAGGGTCTGAGCCACAAGAGCTGCGAAGTGCTGGTGCGCATCAACAAGCAGAGTCCTGACATTGC
>VSDK01009193.1:220257-245302 GCA_009767595.1 Symbiodinium kawagutii | reverse complement strand
CAGCCACACCCACTTGCACATCAACCCTTCCGGCAAGTTCATCATCGGCGGTCCTCAGGGTGATGCTGGCCTGACTGGTCGTAAGATCATCATCGACACCTATGGTGGTTGGGGTGCTCATGGTGGTGGTGCTTTCTCTGGCAAGGACCCTACCAAGGTGGACAGATCTGCAGCATACATTTGCCGACAGATGGCCAAGTCCGTTGTCAGCAGCGGCCTGAGTGCACGATGCCTTGTGCAGCTCTCTTACGCCATCGGTGTTGCTAAGCCATTGTCCCTCTTCGTGGAGACCTACGGCAGTGAGAAGACCGGTCTTGATGTGAACGACATCACCAACGTTCTGAAGATTCTTGGCAGCCACTGGAACATTCATGCAAATGCATTGCCTGGCATTCTACAAAAATAGATTCTGAAGTTGACATGCAGAGACACACACACACACTCACACAAACACACATTTTTTCTGAGAAGATTTCAGCAATTTGATGCAATTGATCCAAGGCAGTTTGACTTTTGGTCTTAGAGACAGTCACATTCTGAACCAAGCAATTGCGAGAAACATCAATTTCTCTCGAACCGAGCACTATGTTTGCGTTTGGCATTTCAGAAAAAGGGAGCTTTGGAGGTCACTATGAAGGGGACACGGAGAATCTAAGTGATAAATGTAAAGCTGTCATCTCAGGATGGAGTTCGACTGCCGTCCTGGTGCTATTGCTCAGTCCTTGGCCCTGCGCGAGCCAAAGTACCAGGAGACAGCAGCTTACTGCCACTTCGGCCGCGAGCCCGTCACCAAGAAGCTTGAATCAATATTAGGTGAGTGTTGGGGAGCAAACTGCAAGTTTGGATAAAGCCATGCCTCAAAGCAGACAAATCCGTACAAGTCCATACAAATGCTGGAAACTATCCCAAAACACGAACAGAGGAGTTTTTGTTGCCATGTTCACCGAACCCACATCTTAAACAATTTTGGTTGATCACTACCATTGAAGTTCTGTGAGCATTTCATGCCTGGCACTCCAATCAAATTGTCATTTTTGAACCATCCATTTGGCGAGTGTGGATAGATCTAGCAGACGCAATTTGGCAGCATGCAAAAAGTCAGTCATGCATACCTAAAAGTCAAGAAAGGTGACAGGCACCACAGCACATCCAAGTAGTGAAAATTGGTTGAGAGTAAGATGCATTTCTTTCGTCCCAAGGAACGGCATCAAGTACTTCGAGTGGGAGAATGCAAAGGACTCGCGGGGAAATTTCACGAATCAGCGGATTTAGATAAGTTGACGATCAAGATCAGGAGAAATAAAAAGGTTTGCCAAAGGTTGCTCAAAGATGCATTGCGATTGCGTGTAACAATCTTCGATTGAAGCTGGAGCAGAAACAGAAGCTAGGGAGGACTTTACCGCTCTTTTTTCCATCTTTTTCCTGGGTTCTAGACCGTGTGCATTGCTGCGCATTGCACCCTGACACTCAGTGATGCCCAAACACTCAAATGCTAAACTTTACTTGACACCTGCATATCCTGACACAGGACCTGTCCAAGTACAAGTCCATGAACACCACTCAGGTGGATGCTGCCTTGAAGGCCAGCACCTACCTCACCAAGTGGGTTGACTGAGTGGGAAGCAATTCCAGACTCTGGATTTTCCCTGTTTTTCTTTGGAGACTTGTGTACAGCATAGAAAGGAGCACGATGGATTGTTGAGGCACATCCCAGTTGGGCCTTTGATCCGTTGGTGATCCACGATCACTGACGCGAAACAGGCACTTTTGGAGAACTTGCTTCTGACTGCGAGAAAGCAAAAAGTTAGGAACCCATGCCTGAGTAAGCCCACTCCAAGATAGCAACGTTCTGGCAGGCAGACTCGTTTTCTGGAATCCTTTTTTTGACACACCACAAGTCAATGAGCATATATCACAGTCACAGTGGTCAAAGCATATGTATTTGTGTTTGCGCAATGCTCACGGTTTGCATTCGCACTGTAGGTGAAATCGCAATGTGGAGGAAGAGTCAGTATTGAAACCATTCAAATTTCCCTGCTGTTTTTCAGCTCCAGAGTTAACGCTTCCCTGTCCAGTTTGCCCCTCTCAATTCTCAGTAGCTATGGCTGAGCCTGCGCAGAAGAAAGCCCGCACCAGCCGCACTTTCCTGTTCTCTTCGGAGTCTGTGAACGAGGGCCATCCTGACAAGATTTGCGACCAGGTGTCCGATGCTGTGCTGGATGCTTGCCTCACAGTCGACCCCAAGAGCAAAGTGGCTTGCGAGACATGCACCAAGGACAACATGGTCATGGTGGCGGGCGAGATCACCACTGAGGCCAAGTTGGACTATGACAAGGTGGTGCGAGGAGTCGTGGCCCAGATTGGCTTTGACAGTTTTGTAGATGACCTGTCCAGCGTGGACAGCAAGGGTCTGAGCCACAAGAGCTGCGAAGTGTTGGTGCGCATCAACAAGCAGAGTCCTGACATTGCGGGTGGTGTCCATGTGAACAAAGAGGACTTGGACATCGGTGCCGGTGACCAGGGCATCATGTTCGGATATGCCAGCGATGAGACATCAGACTGCATGCCTTTGACCCACTCCATGGCCACACGTTTGGGCAAGACCCTCACTGATGTTCGCAAGAGCGGTGAGTGCTGGTGGCTGCGACCAGATGGAAAGACCCAGGTGACCATTGAGTACCTCCAGCACCCTGATGGCTCCGTTGAGCCAAAGAAGATCCACACTGTGGTGATTTCTACCCAGCACGCTGAGCCTCTGAAGGCCGTGCGCAGCAAGGAGTGCGAGGGCTACAAGGGAGCCGAGATGACAGCACCAAGCATGGAGGAGATGAACAAGCAGATTGAGGAGAAGGTCATCAAGCGCACTCTCGAGCAGATCAAGCTCAAGAGCGGCAAGCCCGCCATTACCCTCTATGGCAGCCACACCCACTTGCACATCAACCCTTCCGGCAAGTTCATCATCGGCGGTCCTCAGGGTGATGCTGGCCTGACTGGTCGTAAGATCATCATCGACACCTATGGTGGTTGGGGTGCTCATGGTGGTGGTGCTTTCTCTGGCAAGGACCCTACCAAGGTGGACAGATCTGCAGCATACATTTGCCGACAGATGGCCAAGTCTGTTGTCAGCAGCGGCCTGAGTGCACGATGCCTTGTGCAGCTCTCTTACGCCATCGGTGTTGCTAAGCCATTGTCCCTCTTCGTGGAGACCTACGGCAGTGAGAGGACTGGCCTCGATGTGAACGACATCACCAACGTTCTGAAGATTCTTGGCTGTCACCAGAACACAAAATATTCGAACATCTGTTAAGAACCAGACTTCAGAATGACTAGAGTCAACCGTCGAATCTTTGAAGAGAAAACGTCTTGAACATGTTTTCAACGTTGGACAACCTCCAAGGGCAGAAACCATCTGCTTTTTTGCAGTTTGGAAGCTTGACTTTTGAATACTTCTGATTGGCTCCTGTCCTTGGTATTTCAGCAACCCCTGTAGTCCTGTAGCAACCGTTTTGAACTTGTGCATTTTTCGATGTTTGGAGGTCCCTGTGCAGCGAACAGTGTGCGAGAGTGAGAAGCTTAGTATATCTTAGTGATAATCTTAGTGCTGTAAACGGTATGACTGCGTGTATTTGTAAACCTTTAAGCCTTTAACTGTGACTTTTTTTCCCTCAGCCATCTTACTTGGGTAGATAAACCTGTCATCTCAGGATTGAGTTCGACTGCCGTCCTGGTGCTATCGCTCAGTCCTTGGCCCTGCGCGAGCCCAAGTACCAGGAGACTGCAGCTTACTGCCACTTCGGCCGCGAGCCCGTCACCAAGAAGCTGTGCCTGCAAGATGTGCCAAAGTGGAAGACACCGGGTATACGTGACATGGGATGATATGGGTCAATACATGTCAGTAGAAGTTACCCAACTGCAGACCCACAAGCAGAAAGGAATGGTGGTCATGGCAAGCTGGATGGGTGTCCATAAAAATGTGCAGCGATGTGTAGCCTCAAAATTGCTGGTAAAAACCGACTCGAGGTATATATTGATACTGTTCATCCATTTTTTACCAACTCTGAGCGGTCATGGTTGTCTCTGCTTTGAGCGGCACGGCGTTTTTTGAAATCATTCCAGCGCTCCAAAGGGTGCGGTCTCAGGAACGGCATCAAGTATTTCGAGTGGGAGAACGCCAAGGACGGGTCGCGTGGAGACCATGGGAGCCACAGCTGTGCCATGTAGCGATACAGTACTTAGCTCCCGTGCAGCTGGGTGAGCATGAAATACTTACAGTTGATTCGAACTATGGCTGTGGCTTTGGGTTCAGGGCATGGCAGACCAAGTTATAGGTGTTTGAGTGGCCATAGACCCGCCAGCCCCTTGAAGCTGTGGGGAACTATTCACTTCAGGTCTTGCAATGGCCTTCAACGTTGGCATGGAAATGGACCGATTATGTATGGAACATCCCTATGGTTTGTGGGTCAATATCCATCCTACCCCTTGCGGTTCACATCACACGACCAGTCACCAGTCTTTGTTCGAATGTTCGTCCGTCCATTCTGGGGATTGGCAATGCCCCATACCCACATGGATCCGAATATTCTGCCTGCCACCATTGACCAATGCCTCGGTTCAGCTGCACAAAGCTCTTCGTGCAAACATTTTTTCTCGCAGCTGAAAGTGTGAATTGTTGAGGTGTTCAGGAGATTTTAGGAGTAACCCCTTCATTTAGGCTCCTCATGTATAATATGTATATAGCTTCTAGTGTTAGATGAGCTTGTTATCCACTTGCTGCTATGTTTTTGAACAATTCGTTGGTATGCCCTTGGAAGACTTCGTCTTTTCCTGTCCTTTCCGTTTGAAAAGGTCTCTCCAAGTCCACCTTGTAAGACTGGGGATTTGGGGCAGGGAAATTCGATGGTTGCAGGTCCTACCTGTTTGGGCGTGCACTCATCATCAGGACCTGTCGAAGTACAAGTCCATGAACACCACTCAGGTGGATGCTGCCTTGAAGGCCAGCACCTACCTCACCAAGTGGGTTGACTGAGTGGGTAGCAAATCCAAACTTTCAGGACTTTCATAGAGTTTCTCAGTCTTTTCCACAGCTGTACAGTGAGGAGCCTCATGTTTTGCTGGTTGTTTTATAGCGACGGCTCCGATTCGCTGCGCGATCCGCTGGAGTTGTGGCTTTTGATCCGCTGCTCAGCCGCTGGGCTGAGCGAGCGCGAAAAAGGCGACACAGAGCCAGTTGTCGTAGCTTGGAAAACACGCGGCGGCCCTGGTTTTGGGAGGACCTCAGGCGCCAAAAAATTCACGACCCCCGAAGTACAGCAGAAACCATGGCGAATGTTGCTATCGAATGAGGATCCGATTCAGTTTGGCAGATTTTGAACATGACGTGGACACCTTCTCCGCATGTAGGTCAATATCCTTGCAATCCTAAATGGAAGAACCCTTACACATGTTCAGTACGTGAGAGCTGAGGCGAATCAAGTGCGCCCTTACGTTTCCCAAGCTGGGCCTAGTTTACACGACTCAACTTGGATCCGACTCAGATTGAAGTTTCTCCGTGGAATTGTCGGACGGCTGGGGTACAATCGGAGACGCGTCCATGTCGCCGGGTTGCAGATGGCCCGCCTTTTTGCATTTGCGTTTCATCGTCAGGATTTTAGTGGCTTGTCGGGAGTCAACCAGCATATGGAGCCGCAAACAAGTGAAGCATCTAAGACTCATAGTCATAGTCAACTTCAATTCATGGGTAGACTCTTAGACAACGCAATATTGGAACGGATTCCTACTCCAATATCTCCAATCCCTTTTCCTGCCAGTGCTAGTCCTGAGTCTGCTATTGAGTTCCCATGACCTTCATCAGGCATGGTATTGTCATTGCACTTTTGCTGTCAATCAGACCACAGCCAGTGAATGACAACTATATATCTTAAATGATCGCCATTCAGCTACATAAGTCGCTGGATCATGTTGGTTTGAGACTAGTCGCTGTTGAGTACACAGGATTCGTCAGCCACTCAACAGACAGCGAAAGAGTGCAATCGAAACAACCATTATTGATTGCAACATCATTGACCACTATCTTGAGCGAGCCAGCCTGGAATAAACGCAGCTTTGCCAGATTGACAAACAATTATATACAATCATTATATATATATATATATGCATATATATATATATATCTAACCACAAACCACTATACAATCGTTTGATCATGGATTTCAACTTTCAACCGTTGACTTCTGACCAGGGTTGCTTTGCCATGACCCCGATTCGAATTGCGCCTCCATGAAAGCGAGCGCAGTGTTGGTAGCAACTTGGTGCACGCTGGACGCCAGCAGGGTAAGGATATACCAATGCACCAACAGCCAAGATGACATGATGGCTTCGGACAGGGAGAGATACTGACCAACAAGCATAGGTTAGTTACTTTCATGGCTGCTGACACGCTTAATTGATGGTTCATCAATACTTCATAGGGATTTGCACCGGATATATACCAACTATATAGCCTTGAAGTTATGTTGGCATGTCCGCACCAACCAGAAGGATCCTTTTTCGGGGACAGCATTTTTGAGAGGGGTTGCCTTGGATCATCCCGTTGCCTTGGACAGTATGGGGTGATCTATCCAGTCAGTATTTTCAACGGTGACGTAATGACAGGATTACGGGGAACCGGACTGCAAGGTCATCAGCAAACAGCACCTTGGGCATTTCAGAGCCCAGCGAGGGTATTTATGAACTCGACCCACAGATACAGTTTCACCCCAGCCTTGTGGGGCCCCGGTGTATTCAGCTATTGCCCCACGAACGGAAGTAGTCAGTCCTGTAGGCGGGATCATCTTCTCGTGTAGGTCAAGCACCAGCATACTGGCAAACCACATGGTGTTTTTTGGATTTGCATCCAACTGCCCCGGCGTGCCTCTGTGGTTTTACAATGTACAGTGGCTGAGTTTTATTCATTAACAGCTGGGGTCCATCCAACCTATCAGCAAAATCTCGCCAAGTTAGATCAGAGTCAGGGTGACATGAACCAAGCGCTGGTGGTCATGTATGCAGGGGAGAAGCTATTCAAAGGTAAGTGAACTGGTAGTAAACTATCATCCTTGGTGGCTTACAGCCTGCCACCAACGTCGCTTTCTAATGCTTTCTAGTGTTTCTGGGATTGCATGAGTTTACCATATTTCCGCATGAAAGTAAGAGTTTTTCTGAAGGGCTCTATAAGCCACTAAGCATCTGAACAGCTCGGCTTCGGAATAAGCCAGGGGTCCCAGCCAGCGAATTTAGCCTTCTTTGAGCTGAAGGATGGGTGTCGTGGATACAGCTTCCCACTGTCCCCAGAAAGCAAGGTCGTGGTCACCAGGTATTGCTTGGGAACGGTGAAGGGGTATCCGCTTGAAAGATTCAGCCCTTTTCTGCACCACAGTGCAGGCTTCACGTGGACCCCGCTCAAAACCAACGTTTTGATTGGTGGTTTTCTTATCCAGTACGCACGGGATGATTGTAACATATTGTCCGTTGCCCGTCAAGTAGTATCTCAACGACTTGTTATTTGTCATTGGTGAATTTTCACTGCTATTAGAACGAGTCCTCCTTCAGTAAGCAATTAATCAACTTGTATAATGGCAACACAACGGACCTCAGGTACACATCAAGCACTTCCTCTTCGGGTCAGTCGCTGCATTTGGTGATGCGGAAGACTATGTGTGACTTGGACGAACGAAGCCTGTGGTCCATCAGTGGCGCGGAACCAGCCGGGAGGTGATGTGGTACGACCTGGGTCAGCTGTAGGGAGGCCCGATGCTGTCGCGGAAGACTAAGAAATCGGAGCAAATCGAAGCGCAAAATGCCTTGAATCATTGCTATGTGTCAAAGCCCTGTACCCCAAATGTGAACATCCAGACGACCAGAATTGTCTTGCGATCGCAACCAATGGCGAACTTGGATGGTGAACCTCCGCCATATCACTTAGTTCAATCATGTCATCGCGAGAATTCTTGCTGAGGAAGGTGGTGAATGGCCGGTGCGTGGAGTTCCAAGACGTCTATCCCTTTGGTCAAGTGGGGAGCAACTGGACCAGTGACACGGCTGCGAGCGGGGATGCTTGGGCTTTACCCGCGGAATCATTGTGACTCCATGTGCAATTAAATGTGCCAGGAACACAGCACACACCCACACACACACATATGTATAATATGTATATATATATATCTATATACATTGTGTGTACATAAACATTTGTGTTTATGTAAGTTAATGTTCCTATATTTATGTACCTACCTATTTAATCCTATTTACACATTTACTGACACATACATGTGTGTGTGTGTATATGTTTAGACTCGCACACACGCAAACGCATGGATAAGTTCACTCGTAAATGATGCGCATGCATCTACACATTGTATTTCAAACCAGGTACCATTTCCTAGATTCTGTTCCCTAGATTCTGTTTCCATCGCTTGAACCTTCCTGGCCATAGGCTTTTATTCCTGCTCTCCAAGATAATGAAAAGCGGATTTCAACGAGTACCCCTCTGGCAGGACTCACATGTGGGAAGAGCTCAAGTTTTTGATACCTGGTCCAGCCATGTCTAGCCCATCAATTCTGGCGCAAAATCCTGTGGTTTCGCCACTGGAGTTGGTCCTGGCTGTGACATATGTCACCACGACCTGTACGTATGTTTGATGTTATATAGATCATGTTAGATCCATATTAATAACCTCCCTGCCTGTATGGTGTTTTCTCAAATCTTCGGAACCCCAAAAATGGCTGGTTCATTCCTCTAAATGGTTCATATGTGATGATTGGTCCCCTATTTTGAGAAACACCCATATTTGGGATAAATCACCAGCTACTTCAAGAAGAAGCTGGGTGTGGTTCATTAATGTGGATCTATTGTTACGTTTGTCCATGGATGCAGAT
Source organism: Symbiodinium kawagutii (assembly GCA_009767595.1). Lineage (NCBI taxonomy): Eukaryota > Dinophyceae > Suessiales > Symbiodiniaceae > Symbiodinium > Symbiodinium kawagutii. The sequence continues at coordinate 236,389 of VSDK01009193.1, read as the reverse complement.
CTATGCTTAAGGATATGTGTATTTTTGGTGGTTATTCTGCTACTGTTCTTAATCATTAATTGCCGGTCATTGTTGCTGGTTATACTCCTTTGCATTGATAAAACTCTTGTGTACATTCGAATGGCTGGTGACATCTTTGTTCTTCTGATGTGACAGTTGCGGGTTATCTGTTGGTCATACCGATTTTCACCATCTAATCTTAATTCAACATAATTTTCATTAGAAGCATTTGCTACATTGGTCCTATACCATCAACTATCAGTTTCATCAGTATCAGTATCACCTGGTTATATAGTTAGTTAACTATCTTATATTATGTATCTCTATATTGGTCCTATATCATCTACTATCACCTGGTCAAATACCATTTTTATTTTGGTCATATCGGGGTGATTTGTCTCGCTCACCGGGTTGTTTCTAGAGGCGACCTGGACGCTCTGGCACGGAGATGGTGTGATCGCAGAAGTTGGTGCGTGGGCTTTATGCGTCGCTCGGGTAGAAGTGACGGCCTGAATGATGGCTAGTGCTGGCGAATGGTTGACGGTGGTGAATGGTGGTTGATGGTGGTTGATGGTGCTTCATGATGGCGACTCATTGCCTTAGTTGATCGTCTCACAGGAGTTCGTGGATGGCCGATAGCTTCATGGCTGATCTGCGGCGTCCTGGTCGCTGGGTTTATTGCAAGCTACGGGGAATAGAAGTTTCAAGCAACAGGCCTAGGGAATAGGGACTAAGCCTCACTCAGCAACCAGCTTCAACTCTGGTGATTCTGCTCTGAAGGGCAGTTTCACGTTACAAACACACCAGAACCGTTGCCACTCAGAACTGGTCCGTTGTTCTTTGTAGTTCTACGCAGGGATGCAGCAAAGCGTACAGGGTCATGGTTGTGGCACGTTAATCCTACGACGTCCAATATGCAACTCAAAGGGGGGGAACCGGGGCAATCAATGCAATGACATATGGCGAGTTGGGTCAAGCTCAACCAACCTATACTGGGGGATACAGTAATAACCAACGAAACTATAGGGACAACAATGGTTAATGATTAATGATAGGGGAACCAGGGGTACAGGGTTTTGACCCACTACCATAATATGAGATTTTCACGGCATATATTTGGGTTAATCAATGGCTAATAGATGGTTAAGCTAATGGTTAATGATGGATATTACATGGTGGTTTCTCAAGCCCGTGAACCAAAAGAGCCCCCCTCTGTGAACCCTGCTGCAAAGGTGCTGCAGCCTTCCATTTGAAAGAGCTGTCCTTGATCGGTCATTCCATTGGCTTGGTATAGCATGGCGCAGCATGGTATATAGCATGGTATAGCATGGTATAGCCATAAACAATGGAAGTGTTTTGAAAAACACTTGGAGCTCATTGTTGGTCACTATTTGTACCCTAGTATCAACCATTACTATCATGGTCTCACAACCCCCCATAGAAACCCCACTTCAAAATCATCAGGTTGCTGTGAAGCTTCACCCATTGTATCTCCTGTTTTACAGCCTGAATCGAGGCTATGTCGCTGACGATGAACACTGCCATGAATGGTGCGGACGACCGCAGTTCTGCAAGGATAGCAGTCGCTTGAAGGAAAGGGTCGGATGAAACCACTGGGACCATGGGAAGGACTGCTACAGCTATGCTTCTTTTTATCTTGCCATTTTTTCTTTTCTTTTCTTTTCCTTTCTTTCTTTTTCCTTTCCTTGGTGCCCGTTCCTTTCCTTTCCTTAGTTCCGGTTCCCTTCCTTTCCGTTCCGTTCCATTCCATTACCTCTGTCCGTCTATCCACCTTTCTCCATCTATCGATCTGTCCATCCATCTATCTATTGATATCTATCGATCTATCTATCCGTTTGTCCATCTATCCATATCTTCGTCAATCTATATCTAAATCCGCGTCTATAGATAAAAAGTCAAAACTTATATCCACCCGTGTGCAAAATTCAGCATCTCCCAGCCAGTTTTTGGTCCTTTGATTCATGATTCAGTTTGGGCAAACCCACGGACCCGGCCCTCTGCAGATCGCGGCTGAAATCTTGGTCTAGCACCCTCCAGATGAAAAACATTTTGTTTCATCTCAGATTGCCCGTCTGTCTTGGGGGCAAGTCATACAAAGTATCAGTCTCACTGCGTTATAAGTTCCTTACTCATCCTCGTGATCCAGCACCAGTCTAAACAAAACAGACATGGTGGTTTTTCAATAGCTGGGATCCCCAGTTACCATCCAGTTTACTAATCATTTACAGTAATAAACAAACCATGTCTTCGCCAAGATTTTGAAGGCGGTCAGTCATCGGCGATCGAGGTCTGGATCCAAGCGATGAGTGGGTCTCCTACCTGCGGAAGGCGTCTTTGAGGCCCAGTTGTGCTGCGGCGTCCTGCTGGGCTGCTGGTGGTGTAGTATAAAACAGGTCCGATTTTAGCAACCATGTCCCTTGACGCAGTTGAGTTTCAATGGGTGAGTTGGGTTTTGTTTTAAAGCTATCTTACATGTTGATGAATTGGGTGGGGTACCATTTTAATGGGGAAGCAGTTGGCAAACTTGGCTGATACCCACCCATTTCTCAACCAGGGGTGAAGGATTATCAACATTTATAAGTTTACAAGGGTCATTAGATGTCATTGGTATGCGTTAATGGTGAACATATGAATATAATACTATCAGAATTGTATATATATATATATTTATAATGTATATATATATATATAAATACAAGGCTATTAACATTTATAACTTTAAAGGGTTATTTGCATTTAGTACCTGGGAATGATAGGAAATCAACAACCAGCTCTAAACGTCGCAGACCTCGGACAGAGAACTACTTTAGCTCTGTCTCCGCAACGATTGGTGCGGCCAGGTTCTGCCGGTTGCAGGTCTCCCCCGGTTGCAGGTCCACTCGACTGGGATAGACCGATGATGAGCTCACGGTTTTGACAACGACCCTATGGTTGATGATCATAAGTGTGATTAATTGAATTGACTTAGCAACAAATGAGTGTTGCTTGAAACAGAGACCCTCGGAATATCCCGGAATAGCTAACCCGATAGTCAGGTGTCTCACTTCTTCTCAAATAGCCAAATCTATCCCGTAGAGTAGCCTTTGGATTAAACTCTATCAGCCGTAAACCCGTCATTAGCTAACTGCCATTCACTAACCATGCTTCACCATTTACCATGAATCAGCTAGTTGTTAATCGTTATCAGAATCGTTATCATTATCCATCAATTAGCCACTGATCAGCCATTCACGAACCTTTATTTGCAGTTTTCCTCATTAAACTCATGACTACTATTGGTTTGTCATCCACGAACCGTTGATTGGCCATCAAAACTGTCATTAGTCATCAAAATAGTTTGACATGATGGTTTTGCGAGAATTTGGCAACTAAAGACTATGATTAGTCATTATTATCCATCAATTAGCCATTGATTTATCATTAACTATTCTTGGCCATTGATATCATTGCCATTGATTGGCCAATAAAACCGTGGTCAATCATTAACTATTATTGGATCAAAATATCATTATTGATTATTATTGGTCAATAAAAGACTATTATTGATCAGCTAGGATATATCATCAACAATTAATCATCAATTCTTATTGGTCATTAATCATCAACTATCATCGCCGTCAAAACTCTGATCAGCCATTAGCCATAAGTATTATAGATTATTAATCATGAATAATAATCATTGGCTGATATCCAATAATTATTCAGCCATCAAAATGGATCAATCCATAGTTTTGATACCGCATAATAATCAACAATTAACACCATCAAAACTATGGATGATCAATAACCATCAGCTAATTATTGATTATCAGCTTAGTAATAATGGATTTTGATGGTTACTTTGATGGTTAGTAGTAATTATTGATTATCAGCTTACTAATTATTGATTATCAATCCATATTTTTGATACTGAATAATGATCAATGATTAACCATCAAAACTACTATCAGCCATCAACACTCTCGCCGTTGAGGCGTTGGCAGATCGCCGAGGCGGAGAGAGAGCGGGATGAGGAGCGGTGAGTGAGGGCGGTGCCACAGGGGTGGCGAAACACCGGAAGGATCACCGCAGGTGTTGGATGGCGAAGTGGCGAGCTGGGTCAAGCAGTCAACCAATCAACAATGGGGGGGATAAGTTCACCAACAAAACTATAGGGAAAACAGCCTGGTTAATGATAGGGGAACCAGGGGGAAGTGATGGTCTAACTAATACCAATATCTGGAGTTCCATCAGTCGAGTGAGCCATGGGATGGCGCCTGCCCCTGGGACCCCCGTAGGGGGGGAACGCCCTGGGTTGTCCAGGGGGGCTGGTGCTGCTGATGCAGCTATGCAGCCGGCTGATGATGATGATGATGATGATGATGATGACCCCATGCATGGGGGGCCAGTGGGGGCTGTGCGGCTCCATTGCCCGGTGCCCGGCTGTGTCGCCGCGGCTCATAGTGGCCATGCGGGCTGGGAGACCTTTACCGGCCTCCGGGCACATGTGGATGCCCACATCCTTGGCCAGATTCCAGGGGCAGTTCCCGCAGAGTGGATGAGGGCACGGAACATGGTCTCCTGCCGAGAGTGCTCTCGACTGGTAAGCCGCCGTTGCAATGGTGGGGTTCACCGCACCTGTGCTGCAGATCGTCTCGCTGCACGCCCTCAGCCTTTGTCTCTTCCTGGGGCTTGCTCAGATGCTGACTTGGACGCAGTGCTTGCCAGCCTTCCTTCATTGGATGACATTTTTTCCGCTCAGATCGGCACACGGGATTTGATCAGCTCTGCTCTTCTTCCGTCTGCACAGAAAGAGTTTCTCCGATGCATCGTGCAGGTCTTGCAGCACAACACGGTGGATGCTTGGGCTGACCCAAGTGGCCCTGCGGACACGGTGCCGCGCAAGCGGTGTCGCCTGGCTTGGATGGAGCTTTTTATGTTTTGCAAAACTTGCTTGGCTGTGCTGCCCGGTGGTGCTGCTAAGCGCCGCCGCAACCACAAGGCCAAGGCAGTGCGGCGGCTTGCCGGGGCCCCACTTGCTGCCAGAACTCCGGCCACTGTCGCCGCCATGCAGGCCAAGTTTCCTGCTCGCCCGGCCCATCAAGCCACTTCACAGCGGGCGGCTGCACCGCCAGCCAACGACATAAGCTGTGATGATGTTGTGAAGGCAGTCCGCTCCTTCCCACGTGGTGCTGCGCCTGGGCCCTCTGGCATGCGACCAGACTTCCTCAAGCAACTTGTTGACGCTGGGGATGAACAGTATGGAGCCCAGGTGTTGACGGACCTGGTCAACCTCCTCGCTGATGGACGAGCCCCTGTCGCACTGCGCCCGTACCTAGGTGGAGCACGTGGCACGGCTTTGGAGAAGCTGAGCAAGACTGGCGCCGCTGATGTGCGGCCTTTGTGTGCCGGTGAAACACTGCGCCGGCTGGTTGGCAAGGTCTTGCTGCGGAGTGAGCTCCCCGCTCTCCGGGCGCACCTCCTGCCCCATCAGCTTGCAGTTGGAGTGCCAGCTGGAGCCGAGGTCATGCCCCACTTATACCGGCAATGGCAGCGACATTACCAAGCTGACGCCGACCGAGTGTGCTTGTCTTACGATGAAGGGAATGCTCACAATGTGGTTGATCGGCACATGTTTTTGACACGCATGCAAGAAGTCGCCCCTGGTCTTTCCCGATGGTTGGAGTACATTTATCCTACCGACATTGACACCAAGGTATTTTTTCAGGATGTTGTGATCCCTTCTGCTGCAGGCGGCCAACAAGGGTGCCCTTTGATGACGGCATGCCATGCAGTCGTGCAGCGCCTCTTGTTGGAGAGCTTGGGCTTGGTTCCGCCTCCTGCTGGCACTGCCGTGGCGTTGCCCACGCTACAGCCCCCTGCACACTTAGACATGGCACCCTGCTTTGCGGATGACGGCCTTTTGGCAGGGCCTTCAGCGGAGGTCTTGCGGGCATTACAGCATTGGTCCATTGTCATGCCTCGTCTTGGCCTTCGCTTGTCCACTGCTTCTGTTGCACCGGCTGCTGGAACTCGCCGCCAGGTTGACTTTCGACCATTTGCTGCATTAGGTTGTTCTGTTTGTGAGGATGGCAACTTTGAAGTTCTCAAGTCGCCTGTTGGCGACGCCGCCTTCAATCGAGCCTATTGTTTGCAGCGAGCCGCCCAACAAGCCACTACAGTGCAGTTGGTTGGTGGGTTGGAGGACCCTCAAGTGGCTTATTATTTGCTACGGTGGTGTTGCACAGGTGGCCGGATGAATTATCTGGCTCGCACCACCCCGGCTCGACATTGTCTTCCGGCCATGGCGGCCTTTGACTTAGCATTGCATGATGCATTTTGCGCCTCCACGGGCCTGGCGTTGGACCGCCAGGCCTGGCAACAGGCTCAGCTACCTGTAGGTGATGGTGGACTTGGACTTCGCCCTGCGGTTGAGCTAGCAGATGCTGCATACGTTGGCTCTTGTGTCATGGTTTTGGATCGATGTCGTGCGTTGTGGACGCCTGCTGCCTGGGAGGGTCCTGATGCTACCACGGACCTCGGCCTGGCCATTGCCCGATGTAATGGGTTGCTGCAACAAGCTGGTCTCCAACCACCTTTGGGGGATCAGCCGGAACGCAGCTTGAGCCAGTCAGCCATTTCGCGCCGACTGCGGGAGGCCCACTTGCTGGCTTGGAAGACCGCAGCTGGCACTGATGATGTTTGTCGCCTACATGCTTGTTCAGCGGAGTCTGCAGAAACGGTTTTGAACTTGGTCCCATCGCGCATACTTGACACCAACCTCTCCAAGGATGATTTCTTGACTTGTTTAGGTGGTCGCCTTGGCGTCGATATGTGCATTGGGGGCGGTGCTTGCCGTTTTTGTGGTCTGGCCATGGATGTGAAGGGGCGCCACGCACAGTCGTGCATGGCTGGTGGTGATGCTGTTGCGCTTCACAATGGATTGCGGGACCTCTTGCACAGCTATTGTGCTCGAGCCCAACTCTGCCCCCAGGCAGAGGCTCCTGGACTTTTGGATGGGCGACGGCGGCCAGCAGATGTTTTCCTACGAGGTGCAACTGGCCTCCTTCCAGCGCTGCCTGACGGCTCTCGCCCTGTTGGGCTTGGTGCTCTGGCCTTAGATGTGGCCATCATCAACGCCCTGGGCGCTAGTCATTGGGACGACACTTTGCGGGGAGCCCATGATGCTGTCACAGCTTATGCGCAGCGGAAGCGTGATCACCTTGGCACCGCCAGCGCCTGCCAACAGGCTGGCATCCATTACCAGCCTTTGGTTTGGGACATCCAGGGCGGCAGCACGGCTGAGACTCGTGCCTTCCTTCACCGCCTTGCTGGCATGGTGGCCACGGTTGAAGGGGTAGACTTGCTTGTCGTGAAGGGCCGCCTCTGTGACCAGCTTGCTGTTGTGCTGGCTCGGGGGGCAGGACGTGCGCTGCGTCGCCGGCGTAGAGCAGCTGGAGCAACGGCGCATGCGTCTGGCCTTGTTGCAGGATTGATGTTGGATCCTTGATTGCATGCTATGTCTTTGTCAAGCTAGTGAACCTGGATGATTTTTCCGCATTGTATCGCTCCTGGAACTTGAAGGGCTTGCCAGTTGACATTCTTGTGGCTCTGGATCTGCAGCCTGTGATTCTGCAACACATGCGGCTGAAGCTTCGCGGATCTCGTTGGGGCCGTGGCATCCCGATTTTGATCGCTTCCCTGTGGTCTTCCTCGGGGTGAGCCCTTCCAAGAAGGGTTTCGGCCTTTTTTTTTTCTGTTGTTGTACCATGCCATTTTCTATGTGCAAGGTTTTTTCCCTTCCAAGAAGGTTTTCCTTGCAAACCTGGATTAGCAACGCCTAAGCCAGTTGAGTTGGATCCCTCTTGATGTGGATACCCAATGATATTACTGAATTGCAGTGATGGTATGTGATGGTGAGTGATGGTGAGTGATGGTTGATTGATGGTGAAGTGATGGTATGTGATGGTTCATTCCTGGTTAAATGATGGTCATTGATGGTTGAGTGATACTATTGATTAATATGGTTTTGAATGATTGTCGTTGATGTTTAATGGTGGTGGGTGATGAATCGCTTAGATGATTTCGGTCATGTTTAACCATGCATTTGTGGATCATGAGTTGACGAGCAGATCGTTGGGATGAGGCAACTAGCTGCAGCTTTGTTGCAGCCGGTTGAGGTGGTTGATTCGCAATGTTAGGAGGATCTGGGATGACCAAACGCATGTTGAACAAAAAGTTACGTTGAGTAAGATTGCCTAAACATTGCCTAGACCAATGGACACATGTCTTGGGCAAAACTATTGGTGAACGGCAACCTGGGATCACGACGACCAGCGCCTGGGGAAGAGCTTGTCCGAGAGATCTTCCTGTGGCGTTCCCAAGTTTCTGTCAGGGAACTCCTTCAGCCGAAGGTGTCAAATCTTCTTCCAGCGCTGGGTGCGGGGACGTCGCGGGCCCCACATTGCCATCGACCGGTGTAGTCAGTGATGAGGTGAATTTCGTCGACCATTTTTAGTCACGATATACTGTAATTGATCACCAACCGTGAATCACCATGAGCCAGCAATCATCCTTCTCCATGATTACCATCAATCATCCTCAACCAGCTAATATCAACCATGGGTGTTAATATATTGTGAATCACCATTATATCACTATTAATTTACAGATCATATCATGATTTAGTACCATTGACCATCCTTCACCATCCAAAAAACTGCTGGGCGTTCAACTTTAGGGGCCTTCATGGGCCTCCCCTCGCGCTGCTCTAGGAGGAGCATGCGAATTGGCCCAGCTGGGCAAGACCGCAATCCTTTCGAGCCATGGCTACGCTTCCGCGGTGACGACGGTGTCCAGTGGTTATTGGCGGTTTGTTCGTGATGAACTTGGGTGTTGTTGTTTAAACCCGTGACATGCCTCGCGGCTGAACGAGGTTGTCAGGATAGCAACAGTGGTATTTGAGCCACAAAATGATAGTCAATTGCCTTTAGCTAAAGCGTTACATCGAGATGTGTTTTGTCGATTTTACTCAAAAAGCCATAGGGGACGGCCCAAAAACGATACCCCAAAGGAGTACTCCAAAACTTGGAAAACGGTAGGGGACGTTCTCAAAAATCTGTGAATACATCTTACTGGTTCTAATGTTGACGCCTTCACATATCACAGTATATTTTCCTATCATCGGCGTTCATCATCCCCAGTTTGTCTCCAAGATCCAATCGATACTGCGGCAACTGGATACCAACGCCTTCGGCAAAGCCAGGGCTCAACTGAATCGTTTTGTTTTGCTTTCAATTTTCACTCGCGGAACGAACCAGGTCAAGTTTATGTATGCACAAAGCCACATATGTATCCACATATGAGTGCACAAAATATGTACAAATAAACATATATGTACATGGATAATAGCCAACCATTCAAGAAATGGGTCGGTGAACATGCTAACAAGGACTAGTTTGGTGATTATTTGTGAGATGTTTATGGTATGTAGAGTGTTTTCACCCACAGCCATATATACATCACAGCCATGTGTATATATATATATATACATTTATCTATTTATTTTATTTGTTTATTTGTTTATTTGTTTATTTATTTATTTATGTATCTATATGTCATGTATGTATGTCGGTATGCATTTATGTATGCCCTGCTGTATGCATGTATTGACATGTCTTTGCGCATTTTTGTACATGAAGATGAATATGACAATGATTGACAATTGGATGCACACTTATGTTGCATGCATATGTACATGTAGCTTGAATTAGAAAGAGAGATGGATAGATAGACGGATAGATACTTCGATGGATAGACAGGTCGGCAGATGGATCGATCGATAGATGATATTCGTACATATATAGTATATATATGCTAGCCCCCCCCCCAAAACCTATGTTTCTGTATATTCAATCTTGCATTGGATCATGATTTTTGTCTCCAAGTGGGATATTGAATGATAGTATATTCAATTATGCTCTAGTATGGCACCATGAAGCCATAACTAAATAGGCCCAAAGTATTGTAAATAAGGTACATGTAAGGAATAACTGCACAAAGCAATACCAAAAACAAGCCATAAGGCATAATTACATGGGAAATTAGCAACTAGACCACAGTCAGGCAATAATGCCATAGGGCATTGCTAGCAAGGCCAAATGTAGGACAGCATCTTTAAAGAGGCCATAAGTCAACAGAGCACAATACAGTAGGGCAACATTAAGTAGACTATAGTTGAATAGGCCGTAATTAATCTATTGAACAGGGCACAATTGAATAACACACAATTAGGACACAACGCATGAATATGAAATCATCAAATAATCCGCATAAAGACTATAATGAAATAAGAAATTCTTGACAGGTCAAATACAGCGCAATCTATTGAACTGAAATTTGCTTTTTTATTGTCTTCCAGTATGGCACCACCAAGCTATGATTAAAAAGGTTTTTATGAATACAAATGGGGTAAATATAAGGCATAATTAGATAAAGCATATTTAAAGATAGGGTATGATGTAGCAATGGCCGCAGATTGAAGAATATTCAAACAGGGCACGAGCAGGCTATAATGTGATAAGGCATAGTCAAATAGGTTAAATATAGGGCTGCAAATTTGAAGAGACCATGAATGAATAGACAACAATTAAATAGAACAGAATTGAGTAGGCCATAATTAAACAAGCCAAATTCAAACAGATTAAATAGGCCACACTCAAATAATACACAAAGATAGCACTATGGAATGACACAAATTTATCTAATATGCACATATGAACTTATGAATAGTTAGACCCCATAAAAGGTCAAAATCAAGTAAAATATTTCAAGGTAGGTCAAGCATGCTTGGACAATCTTAGCAAATGATAGATTGAAGACCAGGCTGGTGACTGACACAAATGTACTTAGAATGCCAGAGAATGCATTCCTTCCCAAAACCATGCCAAGAACCAAGAACCAACATTTGCACAGAAGTCTTGTGGAACATCTTGGTTCTTGGAATTTGCCAGAGCACCGTATGAAACCAAGATTTTAGCCAGGAGTCTTGTGGGACTCTTGGTTCTTGGTTCTGGGTTTTGATCATGATCAAGAATGCATTCTGAATGCATTGAATGCATTCCTTCCAAAGTCATTCAACATGCTGGATTTTAGAAATTCTAGATTCTAGACAAACAAACTCTTGGTTCTTGGTTCTGGGTTTTGATCATGATCAAGAATGCATTCTGAATGCATTGAATGCATTCCTTCCAAAGTCATTCAACATGCTGGATTTTAGAAATTCTAGATTCTAGACAGAGAGCGTTTGCGAAGGGTTCTTCGTAAAAAATCAGCCGTATATCAACATCAGTACATCATCACATCAGCAACATCAACATCTGTACATCATCACATCAGCATCATCAACATCTGTACATCATCACATCAGCATCATCAACATCTGTACATCATCACATCAGCATCATCAACACCTGTACATCATCACATCAGCATCATCAACACCTGTACATCATCACATCAGGTACGTTTTGCGCTGGTACGTTAAGTTGTGGTGCGTTTTGCTCTGGTACGTTTTGCTGTCTGGTACGTTTTGCTGTGGTAGGTTTTGATTTGGTACGTTTTGCTGTGTGGTACGTTTTAGCTCGGTACGTTTTGTCTTGGTACGTTTTGCTCTGGTACGTTTTGCGCTGGTACGTTAAGTTGTGGTGCGTTTTGCTCTGGTACGTTTTGCTGTCTGGTACGTTTTGCTGTGGTAGGTTTTGATTTGGTACGTTTTGCTGTGTGGTACGTTTTAGCTCGGTACGTTTTGTCTTGGTACGTTTTGCTCTGGTACGTTTTGCGCTGGTACGTTAAGTTGTGGTGCGTTTTGCTCTGGTACGTTTTGCTGTCTGGTACGTTTTGCTGTGGTAGGTTTTGATTTGGTACGTTTTGCTGTGTGGTACGTTTTAGCTCGGTACGTTTTGTCTTGGTACGTTTTGCTCTGGTACGTTTTGCGCTGGTACGTTAAGTTGTGGTGCGTTTTGCTCTGGTACGTTTTGCTGTCTGGTACGTTTTGCTGTGGTAGGTTTTGATTTGGTACGTTTTGCTGTGTGGTACGTTTTAGCTCGGTACGTTTTGTCTTGGTACGTTTTGCTCTGGTACGTTTTGCGCTGGTACGTTAAGTTGTGGTGCGTTTTGCTCTGGTACGTTTTGCTGTCTGGTACGTTTTGCTGTGGTAGGTTTTGATTTGGTACGTTTTGCTGTGTGGTACGTTTTAGCTCGGTACGTTTTGTCTTGGTACGTTTTGCTCTGGTACGTTTTGCGCTGGTACGTTAAGTTGTGGTGCGTTTTGCTCTGGTACGTTTTGCTGTCTGGTACGTTTTGCTGTGGTAGGTTTTGATTTGGTACGTTTTGCTGTGTGGTACGTTTTAGCTCGGTACGTTTTGTCTTGGTACGTTTTGCTCTGGTACGTTTTGCGCTGGTACGTTAAGTTGTGGTGCGTTTTGCTCTGGTACGTTTTGCTGTCTGGTACGTTTTGCTGTGGTAGGTTTTGATTTGGTACGTTTTGCTGTGTGGTACGTTTTAGCTCGGTACGTTTTGTCTTGGTACGTTTTGCTCTGGTACGTTTTGCGCTGGTACGTTAAGTTGTGGTGCGTTTTGCTCTGGTACGTTTTGCTGTCTGGTACGTTTTGCTGTGGTAGGTTTTGATTTGGTACGTTTTGCTGTGTGGTACGTTTTAGCTCGGTACGTTTTGTCTTGGTACGTTTTGCTCTGGTACGTTTTGCGCTGGTACGTTAAGTTGTGGTGCGTTTTGCTCTGGTACGTTTTGCTGTCTGGTACGTTTTGCTGTGGTACATTTTGACTTGGTACGTTTTGCTGTGGTACGTTTGGTCTTGGTACGTTTTGTCTTGGTACGTTTTGCTGTGGTACGTTTGGTCTTGGTGCGTTTTGTCTTGGTACGTTTTGCTCTGGTACGTTTTGCTGTCTGGTACGTTTTGACTTGGTACGTTTTGCTGTGGTACGTTTGGTCTTGGTACGTTTTGTCTTGGTACGTTTTGCTCTGGTACGTTTTGCGCTGGTACGTTAAGTTGTGGTGCGTTTTGCTCTGGTACGTTTTGCTGTCTGGTACGTTTTGCTGTGGTAGGTTTTGATTTGGTACGTTTTGCTGTGGTACGTTTGGTCTTGGTACGTTTTGTCTTGGTACGTTTTGCTGTGGTACGTTTTGCTGTGGTACGTTTTGCTGTGGTACGTTTTGCTGTGGTACGTTTTGCTGTGGTACGTTTTGCTGTGGTACGTTTTGCTCTGGTACGTTTTGCGCTGGTACGTTTTGATTCGGTACGTTATGCGGTGCGGTACGTTTTGTCTTGGTACGTTTTGCTGTGTTTACGTTTTGATTTGGGACGTTGTGCTGTGGTAGGTTTGGCCTTGGTACGTTTTGTCTTGGTACGTTTTGCTGTCTGAGTCTTGGTACGTTTTGCGCTGGTACGTTTTGCGCTGGTACATTTTGGTTTGGTACGTTTCGATTTGGTACGTTTTGCGGTGTGGTAGGTTTTGTCTTAGTACGTGTTGCTGTGGTACGTTTTGATTTGGGACGTTTTGCTGCGGTACGTTTGGTCTTGGTACGTTTTGTCTTGGTACGTTTTGCGCTGGTACGTTTTGCGCTGGTGGGTTAAGTTGTGGTACTTTTCAATCTCTGGTAGGTTTTGCTGTGGTAGGTTTTGATTTGGTACGTTTTGCTATGGTGCGTTTGGTCTTGGTACGTTTTGTCTTGGTACGTTTTGCTGTCTGGTGCGTTTTGCTGTGGTACGTTTTGCTCTGGTGCGTTTTGCGCTGGTACGTTTTGATGTGGCGCGCTTTGTCTTGGACCTTAGGTTGTGGTGCGTTTTGCTCTGGTACGTTTTGCTGTCTGGTACGTTTTGACTTGGTACGTTTTGCTGTGGTACGTTTGGTCTTGGTACGTTTTGTCTTGGTAGGTTTTGCTCTGGTACTTTTTGCGCTGGTACGTTAAGTTGTGGTGCGTTTTGCGCCGGTACGCTTCATCATCGCAACCTTCCCATCATTTTCTCCTACTTCATTATCATCACCATCATCTTCACCATCATTTTCGCTGCATCTGTAAATCGATCCGTTATTATTTTTGCTTCGTATACTTGAGGCTGCTATAACATCGCTTTTTTCGCTCTCGGGCCAACCGTCGTCTAGTTTTTTTTGGGGGGGGTACCATATATATATATATGTATATATATATATATATATGTATATGTTATGTCAAATGCAAGAATACACTTGTATACACATCATAATAGATGAATAAATAAGTAAATATTTATATTTACATTTATATAAAATAGAAGTATACATATATATATATACACATAATGGGCTAACGCAGTAATCGTATGTAATATGGCCTTTGCAGTAATCGTATGTAATCGCAGCATTAACAGTCAGCGACCGTAGGTGCAGCAATAGCAGTAACCAGCAATGACCAGAAACAGTGAAACAACTATAGCAGTAATAATACAGCCAGTAATAATTATAATTATCAACCATATTGTAAGTTCAACCAATAGCAGTAAAAACCAGTAACAACCAGAAATAACCAGTAGCGGTTGAAGACGTCTTGGTCTCAGGATGCGCCCATCCCTACGACGAGCACAGCTTGGTCCATCTCTGGAACGAAGTTCCGCCTGCGCAGTTCCATGATGTCTTCGGCGCGTTTCAGGTGCCGCAGGATGGTGGCGCAACGTGGATGGCTCGTTTCGGTGGTTTGACCCGTGGAAAATTGCTGTGGAAACCAAGGCATTTCCATCATCTTCGCTGGATGAGTGCTTTGTTTCCATGCAAGTCTTGACAAAAAGGTGAGAAACGACGCGACATGGTGGGACCCTGACGTTTGATAGCTTCTGTTGTCGCATTCAACCTTTGGATCCTTTTGGCACAGCATTTCCAGAGATATCCCTTTTTCATTTGATTCCGGATACCGTTCGCTTCCCATGTCAAAATTGTGGTACCCCCAAAACCAATAATGTTTGGGTGGGTTATTGGTTACCCTATTTAAGCTCATACCCATATGCGAGGCGTTCCTGCGAGAGTGAGTTCACCATAGATTATCCAATGAATAGGGACTCTCAGCATCCCTGAAACAGGAGACGCCAAAGAAACTACTTCCAGAAGCCGATGGATATAGCAGATGCAGTCCAACTATGCGTTGAAGATTGGTGAACTGGTTCGTAAACCAGCTCAGAACTAGGTGTTGGATGTTGTTGGCTATTCTTGGTTGTTATCATCATTAACCACATCAACCATACTAACCAGACTAGCCATCATTAACCATCATTAACCATCATGAACCACTATCAACCATCATCCACCTGGCTGTTCTCCATCCGTTCTTTATGGGTTCATAAACCTTGCGCAGCCGCTCAAGTTGTGGATCCAGGAGTGCCGTGTGCTCCATCAGCGGCGCGATGGCCCCAAGGTCAGGGAGGTGGCACCGTCGAAACGGGCGCTTCGGGAAGGTTGGTGTCAATAAGTGGGGGACAACCTCCAAAAATGGTACAAAATGACCGACTCCCTGGAGAACTCTTCAATTTTTCCAGGGGTATGGACAGCTCACATGTTGATGTTTTTCGATTCCAATCGCACTGTGAAGGCTGCCAGAATGATCTGGAAATGCTGCCCAGCAAAGACCGGTGATCATGCTGACTTTTTATGTTTGTCCCCATAAACAGACACCGACACTTGGCTTCTGAAAACAATCTGTTTCAGCAGGGTTCACAACCAGTCCTGGACACCTAAATGTGCGACCGAGTGTGGGACCTCATGGTCCAGTCCTGTTCGATGATTCCTCGACCTTTGCGGCTGCAGTTTCCTGCAGGATATGGATGGCGACTTGTCTTTCTTTGATGGGGTGACCTGTCACGGATCGGTCATGGATCGGTCTGTTGAAAGCGAGCCCAGAAGAGTTACCATGGCTGAGGGGAAGAAATGACTGGTGATGGATGATGATGACGATGATGATGATGATGATGATGATGATGATGATGACGACGATGATGAGCATGTTTGCATGAAACCATCCTATCCTTCCCAAATCATTGTGGACCCCACCAAGTCTTACACTAGATGAGGCTGAGGCATCGAATGCACG